>CALYLW010000442.1:0-475595 GCA_944989445.1 Ampullaceana balthica | reverse complement strand
AGCTCTACAAATATCTTCATTACAAACCAGTTGGCAAGCATGATTTTGGCACCCCCACTGAGCATTAAGGGGCGCACTTCTACTCATAAACAAATGACACATCCAAAATGTAGGATTGCTGTTGGCGTTTTTTTTAAAAAGCTGTGAGTTGCTAGGAGTGAGAATAGACGAGAAGTAGGAGACAAGGGCGATCAGCCCTGGATTAACCATTAGGCAAACAAGGCACGTGCCTAGGGCACCACACGTTTGGTCAAGCATCATTTTGGTGCCCCCACTGAGCATTAAGGGGCGCCATTCTACTAAAAAACAAAAAAAACACATCCACAATGTAGAATTTCTGATGGCGTTTTTTTTAAACAAAAAAACTGTGAGTTGCTGGGAGTGAAACTAGGGGAGCAGTAGAGACAAGAGCAATCAGACCTGGATTAACCATAGGCAAACAAGGTACGTGCCTGGGCACCACACGTTTGGGGGCACCACAAGTCCTGAAGTTTCATTCCACCCAGAATTATTTTCTAGTTTAAGACTCAGGATGAAAACGTGTTTAGTTAAGTGTTCCACAAAAGAGAAAACTAGCTAAACAAGAAGATCATACCGTTTCTGTTGTAAAAAGCTAAGATCAGATAATTAACGAATTATTTAATTTCAGTTAAGCAGCAGGTGGAACATGATTTTATGGACACCATCAACCCTCTTGATAAGTCTACTATAGGCTGACACCATCAACCTTCTTGATAAGTCTACTATAGGCTGACACCATCAACCCTCTTGATAAGTCTACTATAGGCTGCCACCATCAACCCTCTTGATAAGTCTACTATAGGCTGACACCATCAACCCTCTTGATAAGTCTACTATAGGCTGACATCATCACCCCTCTTGATAAGTCTACTATAGGCTGACATCATCAATCCTCTTGACAAGTCTATTACAGGCTGACACCATCAATCCTCTTGATAAGTCTACTATAGGCTGACACCATCAACCCTCTTGATAAGTCTATTATAGGCTGACACCATCAACCCTCTTGATAAGTCTACTATAGGCTGACACCATCAACCCTCTTGATAAGTCTATTATAGGCTGACACCATCAACCCTCTTGATAAGTCTACTATAGGCTGACACCATCAACTCTCTTGATAAGTCTACTATAGGCTGACACCATCAACCCTCTTGATAAGTCTACTATAGGCTGCCATCATCAAGCCTCTTGATAAGTCTACTATAGGCTGACACCATCAACCATCTTGATAAGTCTACTATAGGCTGACACCATCAAGCCTCTTGATAAGTCTATTATAGGCTGACACCATCAACCCTCTTGATAAGTCTACTATAGGCTGACATCATCAATCCTCTTGACAAGTCTACTATAGGCTGACATCATCAACCATCTTGATAAGTCTATTATAGACTGACACCATCACGTCTATTGATAAGTCTACTATAGGCTGACATCATCAAGCCTCTTGATAAGTCTACTATAGGCTGACACCATCAACCCTCTTGATAAGTCTATTATAGGCTGACATCATCAATCCTCTTGACAAGTCTACTATAGGCTGACATCATCAAGCCTCTTGACAAGTCTACTATAGGCTGACACCATCAACCCTCTTTATAAGTCTATTATAGGCTGACACCATCAACCTTCTTGATAAGTCTACTATAGGCTGACACCATCAACCCTCTTGATAAATCTACTATAGGCTGACACCATCAACCTTCTTGATACGTCTACTATAGGCTGACACCATCAACCTTCTTGATAAGTCTACTAAAGGCTGACACCATCAACTCTCTTGATAAGTCTACTATAGGCTGACATCATCAATCCTCTTGACAAGTCTATTACAGGCTGACACCATCAATCCTCTTGATAAGTCTACTATAGGCTGACACCATCAACCCTCTTGATAAGTCTATTATAGGCTGACACCATCAACCCTCTTGATAAGTCTACTATAGGCTGACATCATCAAGCCTCTTGACAAGTCTACAATAGGCTGACATCATCAAGCCTCTTGACAAGTCTACTATAGGCTGACACCATCAATCCTTGATAAGTCTACTATAGGCTGACATCATCAACCCTCTTGACAAGTCTACTATAGGCTGACACCATCAATCCTTGATAAGTCTACTATAGGCTGACATCATCAACCCTCTTGACAAGTCTACTATAGGCTGACATCATCAAGCCTCTTGACAAGTCTACTATAGGCTGACATCATCAAGCCTCTTGACAAGTCTACTATAGGCTGACACCATCAATCCTTGATAAGTCTACTATAGGCTGACATCATAAACCCTCTTGACAAGTCTACTATAGGCTAACATCATCAAGCCTCTTGATAAGTCTACTATAGGCTGACATCATCAACCCTCTTGACAAGTCTACTATAGGCTAACATCATCAAGCCTCTTGACAAGTCTACTATAGGCTGACATCATAAACCCTCTTGACAAGTCTACTATAGGCTAACATCATCAAGCCTCTTGACAAGTCTACTGTAGGCTGACATCATCAAGCCTCTTGACAAGTCTACTATAGGCTGACATCATCAATCCTTGATAAGTCTACTTTAGGCTGACACCATCAACCCTCTTGACAAGTCTATTATAGGCTGACACCATCAATCCTCTTTACAAGTCTATTATAGGCTGACACCATCAACCCTCTTGATAAGTCTACTATAGGCTGACATCATCAATCCTCTTGATAAGTCTACTATAGGCTGACATCATTAAGCCTCTTGACAAGTCTACTATAGGCTGACATCATCATCCCTCTTGATAAGTCTACTATAGGCTGACACCATCAATCCTCTTTACAAGTCTACTATAGGCTGACACCATCAATCCCTGATAAGTCTACTATAGGCTGACATCATCAATCCTCTTTACAAGTCTACTATAGGCTGACACCATCAATCCTTGATACGTCTACTATAGGCTGACATCATCAATCCTCTTGACAAGTCTACTATAGGCTGACATCATCAAGCCTCTTGACAAGTCTACTATAGGCTGACATCATCAATCCTCTTTACAAGTCTACTATAGGCTGACACCATCAATCCTTGATAAGTCTACTATAGGCTGACACCATCAACCCTCTTGATAAGTCTACTATAGGCTGACACCATCAACCCTCTTGATAAGTCTACTATAGGCTGACATCATCACCCCTCTTGATAAGTCTACTATAGGCTGACATCATCAATCCTCTTGACAAGTCTATTACAGGCTGACACCATCAATCCTCTTGATAAGTCTACTATAGGCTGACACCATCAACCCTCTTGATAAGTCTATTATAGGCTGACACCATCAACCCTCTTGATAAGTCTACTATAGGCTGACACCATCAACCCTCTTGATAAGTCTATTATAGGCTGACACCATCAACCCTCTTGATAAGTCTACTATAGGCTGACACCATCAACTCTCTTGATAAGTCTACTATAGGCTGACACCATCAACCCTCTTGATAAGTCTACTATAGGCTGCCATCATCAAGCCTCTTGATAAGTCTACTATAGGCTGACACCATCAACCATCTTGATAAGTCTACTATAGGCTGACACCATCAAGCCTCTTGATAAGTCTATTATAGGCTGACACCATCAACCCTCTTGATAAGTCTACTATAGGCTGACATCATCAATCCTCTTGACAAGTCTACTATAGGCTGACATCATCAACCATCTTGATAAGTCTATTATAGACTGACACCATCACGTCTATTGATAAGTCTACTATAGGCTGACATCATCAAGCCTCTTGATAAGTCTACTATAGGCTGACACCATCAACCCTCTTGATAAGTCTATTATAGGCTGACATCATCAATCCTCTTGACAAGTCTACTATAGGCTGACATCATCAAGCCTCTTGACAAGTCTACTATAGGCTGACACCATCAACCCTCTTTATAAGTCTATTATAGGCTGACACCATCAACCTTCTTGATAAGTCTACTATAGGCTGACACCATCAACCCTCTTGATAAATCTACTATAGGCTGACACCATCAACCTTCTTGATACGTCTACTATAGGCTGACACCATCAACCTTCTTGATAAGTCTACTAAAGGCTGACACCATCAACTCTCTTGATAAGTCTACTATAGGCTGACATCATCAATCCTCTTGACAAGTCTATTACAGGCTGACACCATCAATCCTCTTGATAAGTCTACTATAGGCTGACACCATCAACCCTCTTGATAAGTCTATTATAGGCTGACACCATCAACCCTCTTGATAAGTCTACTATAGGCTGACATCATCAAGCCTCTTGACAAGTCTACAATAGGCTGACATCATCAAGCCTCTTGACAAGTCTACTATAGGCTGACACCATCAATCCTTGATAAGTCTACTATAGGCTGACATCATCAACCCTCTTGACAAGTCTACTATAGGCTGACACCATCAATCCTTGATAAGTCTACTATAGGCTGACATCATCAACCCTCTTGACAAGTCTACTATAGGCTGACATCATCAAGCCTCTTGACAAGTCTACTATAGGCTGACATCATCAAGCCTCTTGACAAGTCTACTATAGGCTGACACCATCAATCCTTGATAAGTCTACTATAGGCTGACATCATAAACCCTCTTGACAAGTCTACTATAGGCTAACATCATCAAGCCTCTTGATAAGTCTACTATAGGCTGACATCATCAACCCTCTTGACAAGTCTACTATAGGCTAACATCATCAAGCCTCTTGACAAGTCTACTATAGGCTGACATCATAAACCCTCTTGACAAGTCTACTATAGGCTAACATCATCAAGCCTCTTGACAAGTCTACTGTAGGCTGACATCATCAAGCCTCTTGACAAGTCTACTATAGGCTGACATCATCAATCCTTGATAAGTCTACTTTAGGCTGACACCATCAACCCTCTTGACAAGTCTATTATAGGCTGACACCATCAATCCTCTTTACAAGTCTATTATAGGCTGACACCATCAACCCTCTTGATAAGTCTACTATAGGCTGACATCATCAATCCTCTTGATAAGTCTACTATAGGCTGACATCATTAAGCCTCTTGACAAGTCTACTATAGGCTGACATCATCATCCCTCTTGATAAGTCTACTATAGGCTGACACCATCAATCCTCTTTACAAGTCTACTATAGGCTGACACCATCAATCCCTGATAAGTCTACTATAGGCTGACATCATCAATCCTCTTTACAAGTCTACTATAGGCTGACACCATCAATCCTTGATACGTCTACTATAGGCTGACATCATCAATCCTCTTGACAAGTCTACTATAGGCTGACATCATCAAGCCTCTTGACAAGTCTACTATAGGCTGACATCATCAATCCTCTTTACAAGTCTACTATAGGCTGACACCATCAATCCTTGATAAGTCTACTATAGGCTGACACCATCAACCCTCTTGACAAGTCTACTATAGGCTGACACCATCAACCCTCTTGACAAGTCTACTATAGGCTGACATCATCAAGCCTCTTGACAAGTCTACTATAGGCTGACATCATCATCCCTCTTGATAAGTCTACTATAGGCTAACATCATCAACCCTCTTTACAAGTCTACTATAGGCTGACATCATCAAGCCTCTTGACAAGTCTACTATAGGCTGACATCATCAACCATCTTGATAAGTCTACTATAGGCTGACATCATCAACCATCTTGATAAGTCTACTATAGGCTGACATCATCATCCCTCTAGATAAGTCTACTATAGGCTGACATCATCAATCCTCTTGATAAGTCTACTATAGGCTGACACCATCAACCCTCTTGATAAGTCTACTATAGACTGACATCATCAACCCTCTTGATAAGTCTACTATAGGCTGACACCATCAACCCTCTTGATAAGTCCTCTATAGGCTGACACCATCAACCCTCTTGATAAGTCTACTATAGGCTGACATCATCAACTCTCTTGATAAGTCTACTATAGGCTGACACCATCAACCTTCTTGACAAGTCTACTATAGGCTGACATCATCAATCTTCTTGACAAGTCTACTATAGGCTGACATCATCAAGCCTCTTGATAAGTCTACTATAGGCTGACACCATCAACTCTGTTGACAAGTCTACTATAGGCTGACATCATCAATCCTCTTTACAAGTCTACTATAGGCTGACATCATCATCCCTCTTGATAAGTCTACTATAGGCTGACACCATCAACCCTCTTGATAAGTCTACTATAGGCTGACACCATCAACCCTCTTGACAAGTCTACTATAGGCTGACATCATCAATCCTCTTTACAAGTCTACTATAGGCTGACACCATCAACCCTCTTGATAAGTCTACTATAGGCTGACACCATCAACCATCTTGATAAGTCTACTATAGGCTGACACCATCAACCATCTTGATAAGTCTACTATAGGCTGACATCATCAACCCTCTTGATAAGTCTACTATAGGCTGACACCATCAACCCTCTTGATAAGTCTACTATAGGCTGACACCATCAACCATCTTGATAAGTCTACTATAGGCTGACATCATAAACCCTCTTGACAAGTCTACTATAGGCTAACATCATCAAGCCTCTTGACAAGTCTACTGTAGGCTGACATCATCAAGCCTCTTGACAAGTCTACTATAGGCTGACATCATCAATCCTTGATAAGTCTACTTTAGGCTGACACCATCAACCCTCTTGACAAGTCTATTATAGGCTGACACCATCAATCCTCTTTACAAGTCTATTATAGGCTGACACCATCAACCCTCTTGATAAGTCTACTATAGGCTGACATCATCAATCCTCTTGATAAGTCTACTATAGGCTGACATCATTAAGCCTCTTGACAAGTCTACTATAGGCTGACATCATCATCCCTCTTGATAAGTCTACTATAGGCTGACACCATCAATCCTCTTTACAAGTCTACTATAGGCTGACACCATCAATCCCTGATAAGTCTACTATAGGCTGACATCATCAATCCTCTTTACAAGTCTACTATAGGCTGACACCATCAATCCTTGATACGTCTACTATAGGCTGACATCATCAATCCTCTTGACAAGTCTACTATAGGCTGACATCATCAAGCCTCTTGACAAGTCTACTATAGGCTGACATCATCAATCCTCTTTACAAGTCTACTATAGGCTGACACCATCAATCCTTGATAAGTCTACTATAGGCTGACACCATCAACCCTCTTGACAAGTCTACTATAGGCTGACACCATCAACCCTCTTGACAAGTCTACTATAGGCTGACATCATCAAGCCTCTTGACAAGTCTACTATAGGCTGACATCATCATCCCTCTTGATAAGTCTACTATAGGCTAACATCATCAACCCTCTTTACAAGTCTACTATAGGCTGACATCATCAAGCCTCTTGACAAGTCTACTATAGGCTGACATCATCAACCATCTTGATAAGTCTACTATAGGCTGACATCATCAACCATCTTGATAAGTCTACTATAGGCTGACATCATCATCCCTCTAGATAAGTCTACTATAGGCTGACATCATCAATCCTCTTGATAAGTCTACTATAGGCTGACACCATCAACCCTCTTGATAAGTCTACTATAGACTGACATCATCAACCCTCTTGATAAGTCTACTATAGGCTGACACCATCAACCCTCTTGATAAGTCCTCTATAGGCTGACACCATCAACCCTCTTGATAAGTCTACTATAGGCTGACATCATCAACTCTCTTGATAAGTCTACTATAGGCTGACACCATCAACCTTCTTGACAAGTCTACTATAGGCTGACATCATCAATCTTCTTGACAAGTCTACTATAGGCTGACATCATCAAGCCTCTTGATAAGTCTACTATAGGCTGACACCATCAACTCTGATGACAAGTCTACTATAGGCTGACATCATCAATCCTCTTTACAAGTCTACTATAGGCTGACATCATCATCCCTCTTGATAAGTCTACTATAGGCTGACACCATCAACCCTCTTGATAAGTCTACTATAGGCTGACACCATCAACCCTCTTGACAAGTCTACTATAGGCTGACATCATCAATCCTCTTTACAAGTCTACTATAGGCTGACACCATCAACCCTCTTGATAAGTCTACTATAGGCTGACACCATCAACCATCTTGATAAGTCTACTATAGGCTGACACCATCAACCATCTTGATAAGTCTACTATAGGCTGACATCATCAACCCTCTTGATAAGTCTACTATAGGCTGACACCATCAACCCTCTTGATAAGTCTACTATAGGCTGACACCATCAACCATCTTGATAAGTCTACTATAGGCTGACATCATCAACCCTCTTGACAAGTCTACGATAGGCTGACACCATCAAACATCTTGATAAGTCTACTATAGGCTGACACAATCAACCATCTTGATAAGTCTACTATAGGCTGACACCATCAACCATCTTGATAAGTCTACTATAGGCTGACACCATCAACCATCTTGATAAGTCTACTATAGGCTGACACCATCAACCCTCTTGATAAGTCTACTATAGGCTGACACCATCAACCATCTTGATAAGTCTACTATAGGCTGACATCATCAACCCTCTTGACAAGTCTACTATAGGCTGACACCATCAACCCTCTTGATAAGTCTTCTTACTATAGGCTGACACCATCAACCCTCTTGATAAGTCTATTATAGGCTGACATCATCAATCCTCTTTACAAGTCTACTATAGGCTGACACCATCAACCCTCTTGATAAGTCTACTATAGGCTGACACCATCAAACTTCTTGACAAGTCTACTATAGGCTGACACCATCAACCCTCTTGATAAGTCTACTATAGGCTGACACCATCAACCCTCTTGATAAGTCTACTATAGGCTGACACCATCAACTCTGTTGACAAGTCTACTATAGGCTGACATCATCAATCCTCTTTACAAGTCTACTATAGGCTGACATCATCATCCCTCTTGATAAGTCTACTATAGACTGACACCATCAACCCTCTTGATAAGTCTACTATAGGCTGACACCATCAACCCTCTTGATAAGTCTACTATAGGCTGACACAATCAACTCTGTTGACAAGTCTACTATAGGCTGACATCATCAATCCTCTTTACAAGTCTACTATAGGCTGACATCATCATCCCTCTTGATAAGTCTACTATAGGCTGACACCATCAACCCTCTTGATTAGTCTACTATAGGCTGACACCATCAACTCTCTTGACAAGTCTACTATAGGCTGACATCATCAAGCCTTTTGATAAGTCTACTATAGGCTGACCCCATCAACCCTCTTGATAAGTCTACTATAGGCTGACATCATCAACTTTCTTGATAAGTCTACTATAGGCTGACACCATCAACCCTCTAGATAAGTCTACTATAGGCTACTCTACAAATCAGACACTACATTACTGCTTGAAAATGAAATTTGTTGTGACCCACTTCATTGCGCTGAAGATAATGATAAAGATGAAAATAATTATAAAATAAATCAAGTAGTAGATCCAGGACCATGGATTGACTTATCCACTGATGATGTGGCTTACTGGGTTGACTGTGGGCCCACTGCCAGTATCAATAGGGTCCCATTGGCGCCTGTTTAGAGGCAGTAAACTTCTTGCATACAGTGCAACTTTTTCTCAGGTTAAACTAACAGATAAAAGATTTTGAAAGGATGTCTTGTGTTACCTGATGGGAAGCTGATGCTGTTGCATCTGAAGCCATTCTTAAGTCTCATCCTTAGCTTATAGAAGCGTTAGAATGTTTACAAGAATACCAGTCACAGGAGGGGACACCAGAAGAGAAGCAGAAAGCATTGTAAAGGAGATGCACCAATTAGAATTTGCCCTCATGCTTGTCTTTTGGGAAGAAGTGTTTATTTTCATTTTCAAAGGGTCTTTGAAGCGCTACAAGAGGAGCATGTCAGCTTGAAAACATGTGCTGCTTTGTATTCTTCTCTAGCAGATCACGTACATGCATCTGGAAATGAATTTGAAAGATTTGAAGAAGCTGCAAAAGATGTGTGGATTATAAGTCAACTTTAGCCCGTAATTATAAACGAAAGACAGTGGTCATTGATGATGATACCCTTGAGGTATCTCTGAATGACGAGAGACACATTCGTGTAGATCTGATTTTTACGCGAGTGTTGACAAACGCAAGACTGAGATGAGTAGACGAGGACAGATATATAATGATATAGCATTAATATTTTCTTCTTTGGACGATGTACCACAAACATCTCGTCTTAAGTTCCCTCATGACGCTGTCAGGGAAATTTAGCAAGGTAGAGAGACCAGTGAAGGACAAAATGGGAAACGCCATACCAAGTGAGGAGCAACAGAGAGGGAGATGGAAGGAGCACTTTGAAGAGCTCCTAAACAGGCCTGAACCAATGAATCCACCAGATATCCAACCAGCCGACAATGACCTGCTAATTGACTGCAACAGTCAGTCCCACCAAAGAAGAGATTAGCAGGGCCATTAAACAACTCAGAAATTGAGAGGCTGCAGGACCTGATGGTATCCCAGCAGAGAGCACTGAAGGCGGACTTGGAAACCAGTGTGGAAATGCTACACCCTCTGTTTATGAAGATATGGGAAGAGGAGCAAGTTCCTTCCGATTGGAAAGAGGGATACCTGATCATGATCCGAAAGAAGGGGGATTTAAGCTCCTGATCGAACTACAGCGGGATCACCCTGCTGTCCATCACAGGAAAGGTTTTCAACCGTGTACTACACCAACTGATCCTGCACTGACCTGATAGCGACACTGCGCATCATTCTAGAGCAGTCACTAGAGTGGAACTCGCCGCTCTATGTCAATTTTGTTGAATATGAAAAAGCCTTCGAAAGTGTTGACAGCCAAACCCTGTGGAGATTGCTGACATTACGGGGTGCCACAGAAGATTACAGATATAATCAGAAACATGTACGGGTTCGAGCCCCGGGTCTGGCAAGGCCCCTGGGGCATTGTGCTGGCCACACATTCCCTTGCTCATTAGTGGTGGCTAAAAACTTGTGAACGCTACATCACTTGCCCCATAGTCCGTCATGGACTGGAACGGGGGTCACAAAAAAATCCAATTAGATCGACAATGTAACAAGGAAGGCTTATTTCTTATCTCTGCTGATGAGTGGGGCAGACTTATTGCGCAAATTAACTTTGGTGATGTACTCAAAAAACTTTGTCAGCTGTAAACGTAGAAGAAAACACTTAAAAATGTTAAAAGCTCTCTTTGACTTACCCATCTATTAAAAAATTTACAGTATCTTTGTCTATTATTATTACAAAATTAATTAACTTTTAATGTTAATTCAGAAATACCTTATTATGGGTGTTATATGCAGTAATAGAAGTATAAACATATGTGTTAACAACAGTTTTTATTTAATAGTTTTTTTTGAATAATATTGAACCTACCAGCGGTCAGTGGAGGATTGGGGGCCTATGGCAGAAAGGGGCACCCATGAGGTTTTGTGCCTAGGGCAACAAGACGGCTTAATCCGGCCCTGAGGGCGATTCTATTAATAGAACAGATAGAGACGACACTAAAAGCAACCTCATACTGTATTAGGATAACTGTCGTTTCGAGCCATTAAAATTCAATCACTGGCTTTTACATAACTTATTAATTTGTTATTAAGTTGTTTTTTTTGGAACCGTTGAAAGTATATATTTGTTTTTCTCTTGTTCAACAACTCGTTGTGAAGAATTAAAAAGAGTTGTACCAATCACAGAGAAGAGGGAATCTGAAATACGCTGGAATGCACGATCAGAAGCTGTTAAAGCTTTTTATGAAGGACTAGATGAACAAGTAGAGCTGTTGGAAAAATAATCAGAAGATTCAACTATGACGTCATGTACCAGAAGTGATGCAGAAACTTTATTGGCAGGTATATTCAACTTTAACTTCCTAGTTTTGTTACATTTCTGGAACATCATACTTGGCAAATTGATCGTGTCCAGAAATGGTTGCAGTATCTTACTATGAATTTCAAGAAAGCAGCATCTGATCTTGAAACGCTGGAGCAAGAACTTGTCAACTTTTGTGATAAATTGAGCCTGGTTGCGGTGGACTATGGAGAAACAAGATGCACAACTTTTGGAATCGAGGTTGACAGAAGGATTAGACGACATCGGAGGATGCCTGGAGAATTAGCAAGAGATGCAGGACTTGCTGCAGAAGAAGAAATTGCACGTATTCCAACAGGAGATATCAATACGGATTTTACGTCAAAAGAACCTAAAAACCAAATTTGAATTTTTAATAGACGTCAAAACTCTTCTCGCTGAGACAAATGTCGATACACTTCGTCAAAATTGCTTACATTTTGTAAATTTCTTCGACACTGACGTCAATGGTCACGAATTGTGCACAGACATCGGAGACTGCAAAATGCTGATCAGTACCCGGACTGAAGTTCTACCGGAAACTCCTTTGGATCTTCTTGGTTTGATAGTTTCATATGGAGATGATGTATTCCCAGATCTGCGCATTTCACAGCAAATACTTCTAACTATTGCTGTTTCAATTGCAAGCTGTGAGCGGTCCTTTAGCAAACTGAGGATTATTCTGTTTTCTTTACTTGTTTCGATGGGACAAGATCGTCTCAGTGATCCTGCACTCCTTAGCATCGAAAGTGAAACACTTGAGAGTATTAATTTTGACAACGTGATTGTCGAGTTGGCGACAGTCCAATCAAGGAGGGTCAACTTGTTGTAGGCTATATCTATTACAGCCATGTATAATTAGTACAGAATATATATTTTTTCAAATAAATTGTTTATAATCATATAGAGGATTATAAGTCTGTATTCTAGTTCATTAAAATACCAGATGCTCGAAATGAACCATATAAACCATAAATTTTCAAAATTTTCTTGGGGGCTCAGCGCCCCCAGAATTTATGTGTCCGAGAAGGGGTGCAGAATTTGTGCCATGTCCCCGGGCGCAGATGACCCTAGCTACGCCACTGCAGTTACAGTAATAATATGAACTTCTGATCGAAATTTGCTGTGCAGTATGAGTGACATGCGCTCGGCTGGCGTACCGATGGTCACTGGTTCGAATCCATGTGGAGGCAAGGATTTCTCCCGCGGCCTAGGGCGCCCCTGACTCCACCCAGCTTCGAATGGGTACCTAACACTAGTTAGGGAAATTAAGGCGGCTGGGTAATGCGCGGAACCCTGATAGCCATGGCCTGTGAAAGCTGCATCACTTGCCAACAGACCGGCATGGTCTGTGGACGCAACAATCTTCTGTATAGAAGGAGCGTCTGTATAGATAAGACAACTGCTGCACGTCCCCAGCAGTCTAAATCTAAATGGATAATTGATTAGAAGTGGATTGGGCACTTTTAATTTACGGTCACAATTATATTTTATTATCAACTAGCAGACCCGTCGTGCGTTGCAACGATCTCAGTAATAAAAAAGACCCGTAAAAACAAAGTTTTTGACTATAAATCCCTTATATATGAGTCATAATTAAAAGTATTGATCATCTTCTGCCTTAACTCCTGGTGTATAACTGTGGGAGATGTGAAAGGTCTGGTCACCGATCGCTGGACCGAGCTCAGCGTGACACGTAAAATGTAAACAAAAGCACGCCGGTACTTCGATGGGTCGCGTCAACGTGTGACTGAACAGTCACGTGAAAAAAAACAATAACAAACCGTGAAATTGAATTACATACGTTGTATATAGATAAATTAAAAATGCATTAATTTAATTACGGTACTTTCGATCGATCTGAAATTTTGATACGATGCATTGTTAGGTGACACGGGTCCATGTGCCAAATTTCAGCTCGATGGCTTCACGGCAAGTGGGTCATTTTGACTTTTGTTTTTCCACCGGCCCAAGACAAAGAGACAGAGACGGCGGTGAAGTTAATATAAGGGATTTAAAAATAAAAGAAACGTAGCAGCTGAGATATCTTTAAATAAAAAAGACCCTTAAAAACAAAGTTTTTGACTATAAATCCCTTATATATGAAAAATCACTAAAAGTATTGATTATGTTCAAACGCGACAAACATTTACAGACTGAAACCGAAATTATCTCCAATGGATGTAAAACTGGGGGAAGGGGGGAGGGGGTGTGGACATGTACGGGTGGCGTCAACGCGTTAACTCAACTCCTGGTGTAAACCACCTGGTTAAAACACCGATGGCTGGCGTGAAGTCAAGTGACCCGTAAAATGTAAACAATAGCGACCGCGACATATAGTTTATATAGATAAACTAAAAATACATTAATTTAATAACTGTACGTTCCGATCGATCTGACTTTTTGATACGATGCATTTTTAGGTGACACGGGTCTATGTGCCAAATTTCAGCTAGATGGCATCACGGGAAGTGGGTCCTTTTTTACTTTTGTTTTTCCACCCACCCAAGACAGACAGAGAGAGAGAGAGAGAGACAGAGACGGCGGTGAAGTTAATATAAGGGATTTAATAAGAAAAACCCGTAAAAAACCAAGTTTTTGACTATAAATCCTTTATGTACGAGAAGTAACTAAAAGAATGTTCATTATAATACGCAGCGCCAGACCATCCAGAAATACAAAATTGAAGTTGTGTCGTAAAACATGTTTAATATAATACGCACCGATCAGGAATATGTTTATAAAAAGAGCTGTCAATAAAATACGCACCTTATTGCGCGACAGAAAGGTTGTTCAATATAATACGCACCGCGACGCTCTATCTCAAAAAATAGCATGATACATAGGAATAAAAAAAATAATCTAAAAAATCAATAATTTAATTACGGTACATGCGATCGATCTGAAATTTTGATACATTGTTTTTATCATCGGTACGAAACTGCCTACAAAATTTTAGCTCGCTATCTTGCGAGCAAGTGGGTTAAAAATCGATCAAAAGTTTTGGCGACAAGCAAGCAAGGTCGGTCCGCCGCAGACACCACGAGTTAATATAAAGGATTTAAAAAGGAATACATATAGCTAAAAAAGGAATTACATTAAAGTTCGAAAATCTGTTCATTTCAATCAATTTCATAACAAATATATAAATAAATGTATCTATATTTCTCAACATCGTGTAAAATTGAATGGGGAATACAATATTACAAGTTTAGTAAAACACATTTAGGGCCTCGAGCCCCGAGGGAATGGACATCCGGAGTTCAGTGCCCTATAATAATTTAATATAGGCTCTTAAGTTTTTATATACCGAGTTTGGTCAAAATCCAGTTATTTTCTCATTATCTAACACTTAAACTAATTGTTATATAGCTACTATAAAGAAAAAATACATTTAGGGGCCCCCGGGCCCATTCGGCTCAAGATGTACATTTTGAAAACCTGTTCATTTAAATTCATTTTCATCATGGATATAGTTCTCAAGATCATTTAAAAACTGAGTGGGAAATAATATCTTAGAGTATACCAAAAACAAAAAAAACTTTCGATGTAAGATGTAAATTTCAAAATGCTGTTTATTTTTATTCAGTTTCATGATGGATATATTTCTCAAGATCGTTAAAAATAAAATGGCAAATAAATTCTCAAACATACACGAAAACAGACATTTTGGGCCCCCGGCCCTGAATAATTGGACATTAGAAGTGCAGTGCCATTTGTTATTTTAATATTGGCTACCACGTTTTTTATACAGAGTTTGGTTAAGATCCATTCATTTACTCAGTAGCTAACGCAGAAACTAATTTTTATATAGCTCATATTAGCAAAAAAACGACAGGGCCCAATTAGTGCAAGATGTCAAGTTCAAAACACCTGTTTATTTTATTCAATTTCACAGTGGATATATTTATCTATATTTCTCAAGATCTTTAATAATTGAATGTGGAATAAAATCTTAAACGTTTATGAAAAAAGACATTTAGGGCCCCCAGCCATGAAGAAATGGACATTAGGAAATTAGTGCCCGGTAGTATTTCAATATTGGCTACCAAGTTGTTATACACAAAGTTTGGTTAAGATTCATCAATTTACCTATTAGCTAACGCTTAAACTAATTTTTATATATCTCATATAAGAAAAAAAATCATATTATGGGCCCCCGGCAGTGGCGTAGCTAAGGTAATCTGCGCCTGGGGACATGACACAAAGTCTGCACCCCCTCTCGGACCGACGCATTCTGGGTGCTCACTGGACCTCCAAGAAAATTTGGACATTTTACTGTTTATAGGGTTCATTTTTTGAAGCATCTGGTATTTTAATGAAATAGAATATAGACTAATAAATTATCTTTGAGGCCGTCCATAAAGTACGTCACGCTCCGTACGTCAGCTGATCAACTACATCACGTTTGTTTTATTCATGACAATTATAAACTGATATTCTAAGTGTCTATCACGTATTGAGTGACAGAAACTGAATGAGTGGAATGCATTCACGCACTATATTAGTGCATAGGGGCATTAGTGTACAGTTGGACAGAATAGGGGCATTAGTGTACAGTTGGACAACATAGGGGCATTAGTGTACAGTTGGACAGAATAGGGGCATTAGTGTACAGTTGGACAGCATAGGGGCATTAGTGTACAGTTGGACAGCATAGGGGCATTAGTCTACAGTTGGACAGCATAGGGGCATTAGTGTACAGTTGGACAGAATAGGGGCATTAGTGTACAGTTGGACAGAATAGGGGCATTAGTGTACAGTTGGACAGAATAGGGGCATTAGTGTACAGTTGGACAGCATAGGGGCATTAGTGTCCAGTTGGACAGCATAGGGGCATTAGTGTACAGTTGGACATCATAGGGGCATTAGTGTACAGTTGGACAGAATAGGGGCCTTAGTGTACAGTTGGACAGCATAGGGGCAGTCCATAAAGTACGTCACGCTATTTTTGTGACTATTTTAACTCAACCCCCCTCCTTTCTGTCACAAATCTTGGAACAACCACCCCCCCCCAAAGTACGTCACGCTATTTTTGTGACTATTTTAACTCAACCCCCCTCCTTTCTGTCACAAATCTTGGAACAACCACCCCCCCCCCAAAGTACGTCACGCTATTTTTGTGACTATTTTAACTCAACCCCCCTCCTTTCTGTCACAAATCTTGGAACAACCACCCCCCCCCCAAAGTACGTCACGCTATTTTTGTGACTATTTTAACTCAACCCCCCTCCTTTCTGTCACAAATCTTGGAACAACCCCCCCCCCAAAGTACGTCACGCTATTTTTGTGACTATTTTAACTCAACCCCCCTCCTTTCTGTCACATATCTTGGAACAACCACAAAGTACGTCACACTTTCGACAAAAATTTGTGTTTGTTATTAACAAAATAATTAAAATTTAATATAAAACACCGTGACGTCACACATGGCCGGACCCCCCTCCCCCTGTCGCAAACTGTCACACTTTCTTACACCCCCTGTCCCACTCGGGAGCGTTGCATACTTTATGGACGGCCCCATATAAAACCTTTTTTTTCTATTGTTAAAAAAAAACATCTTTTTATGAAGTATTGTAACAGTGTTTTATTGCTGAAATTTTATTATTTCATTATTGGCCAGGCTTCAGCCAAATGTCATCCATATATTTCGTAATCAGCCGAAAATCAGCCGCAAATGTCAATTTACGGAGAAATCTGGCTAATCCAGATATCCGACACAAAATGATGTCAGCCAGCCGAAATTTTAAAACAAAATTTGACTGGCAGGTCTAGGGGGAAGGAGTGTAAGAAAGTGTGACAGGAGGGAGGGGGGTCACGCCATATGTGACGTCACACATTTATTAATTAATTATTTTAAATTTAAATCTATTTTATTGATTTTTAAAGTAGAAATTTTGTAGCTCTAAAAATAACTTTCAAAAATTTTGTGAAACATTTGAATTAGTTTTATGTGAAAATAGCATGAAATGCGTATCAGTATCTCGTGAATGTGTTGTTCGTAAATCTGAATTGGATGCAGCAGGACTGACATCCAAGTATCAGGAATGGTTTGACAATCATGTTCGAACCAGCCAATATTTCACTCAAATTGTGCAGCAGGACTGACATCCAAGTATCAGGAATGGTTTGACAATCATGTTCGAACCAGCCAATATTTCACTCAAATTGTGCAGCAGGACTGACATCCAAGTATCAGGAATGGTTTGACAATCATGTTCGAACCAGCCAATATTTCACTCAAATTGTGAACTATCATGACATAAAACGTTGCGACAAAGTACGAAGCTTCAGAAAGAGCAGATGCAGATTCTCATAAATTTCATTCATTGATTGTGGCAAAAACTCTCAAATTTGATGACATTATGCTGAGATCAACATGAGTTTTCAAAGTACAACCATATGATCTTTATTGTCCATCTTTGCTGACCAGCTTACTTGATCGAATTTGCAAAGTATGTCACTTATACTTTGCCTCACAAACAATGTTGAAGAAACAAGCAGGACAACACAAAGATCGGGCTCAGGAGAATGTGCACACACAAACTGTTCAAGAATCATTTCAGATAAAACGCGTACGTCCTTTGAGAATTCATGCTAGAAGGCAAATGGAACTCACGGCAGTTATTGGCAGAAGAGAAAATGCACATTCAGAGGCTGTTGAGTGGCTAGATGAGGACGAAGTTTATCTGTCTGCAATTATCCTTCCAGGAAACGATGATGGTGAAATATTGATGCCAGTCCTACCTATGGATGAACACTTCACTTCACCATGGTAGGATAATGTCCAGGGAATATTTTTGAAATAAACATAATTCACAGACACATAATAAACAGATTCAAAATAGCACAAGAGTTGTCACATAATTTGTCAACCTAGTCTTTTTTAGTCAAATTGTTTTGTTTCCTTTTTATTATTTAATCACTGGCTGAGGTCAAGTTTCGCCGATCTACAATTTATCCTGTGTCAATAGAATGTATAATCGGAAGATTATCTAAAACATGACAACACCCATAGTAAATGAAAAGGTAGCAGATAAATGATGTGTATTATATAATTGTCAAGTCTAATTTTTGTTTTCAAATTCGATCTAGATTGAGTTACTGTTTCATTGAATAACTGTGACAACTGTTGACAATTAACTATTCTACTATTAAAGTAATTTTAATTTAATAATCTGACTGTTCCTTTTAGGTGAAAATTGTATATTTCAATACAGTTTAATAGGGAAGTGTTTTTAAGTATTAACTTAAATTTTAATTGGGTGTTTATTTTATTTTTATTTTATTTTTTAGAAAGTGTGACGTTCTTTAGGTGGGTTTCCCGAGATTTTTGACAGTTTGTTACAGGGGAAAGCACAAACATCAGATCAAGTATCAACACATTGTCATAAAATTTAGTTCAAAATATTCTTAATTTTCAATGTCCGTGAGAAATGTTCATTTTAATGACGTCATAAATTTCTATTTTTGGCTTTAATAGAAATTATCTTATCGATTAATTAATCGATAATTTTTCAAAAGTTAACTATTAATTTTAAATTAATCGATAACAGCCCTAATTTATATGTAATAACAAATTATTATGTTAAGTATAAACCAGTGATGGAACTCTGATGGATCGAAACGACAGTTATCCTCATGCAGTACGAGGCTGCTCTAAGTGTCGTCTCTGTCTGTTCTGTTAATAGAATCGCCCTTGTCTCCTACTCCTCCCCTAGTCTCAATTCCAGCAACTCACAGTTTTAAAAAATGCCATCAGCAATCCTACATTGTGGATGTATCATTTGTTTATGAGTAGAATGGCGCCCCTTAATGCTCAATGGGAGCGCCAAAATCATGATTGATTGCCAACTGGTTTGTATTGAAAATATTTGTAGAGCTCTAAAATTCAACCTTGCAAACGTTTTTGGGATACATTAGTTTACATCAAAATAAAATTAAATAACTAGTTTTAATACTCATTTTGGCGCCCCCTAACATGGCGCCCGGGGACATATGTCCCCCCTGCACCCTCTAGCTACGCCACTGGCCCCCGGCTACCCATGAGTGTTAAATTTTGCAAAAACAAAAGTTGCCAGTGACCATCCCTGGAGCGTTCTCTTAAGTCTCCAAAAGTTTCATGGCGAGCGGATGAATGATTTAGTCAGCAATAAAGGACATACATACATATATACTTTGATTTTTATACATATAGATAATGAGACTGTGTATGAGAGCAAAACTTACACTACTTACAGTTTATTATTTTAATAAATTAATTTTTTTTACTTCTACGAAAAATTAACTCTACTTGCCAATTGGCAATTACTGGTCATTTTGATATGATTAAATTATGCTTAAGCTAGATTGTGTAATATTTTGGCCGTCAAACTAACGATTAGATATTGCTTACTATTTTCGCTTCTTCATTCAAAAAAATGTATTTAGTATTATTTCTTATTAAATAATTTAAAGTATGCGTTTCACTTGCTCAGTATAATTTAATGTATATATAATGTGTGTTTAATTTTTTTTTAAATCGTTGATTAAAATGTTGTTTATCTATATATCTCTTCGTGTGACCATGCGAGTTGTAACTGGTTTACTTTTATATATAATCTCAGTATGCGTTCTCTCAATACATAACCTTGCATCCAATAATCCTCTGAAGAATTGGTTTCGATAAAACAACTTGTATACTATGTACAGAACATATATAATTTGAGGTTATACAACGTGGAGTCCTGAGCCACACAATCCGCCATTACCCATGGAACTTCTGACAACCACTGATTATACTCTCGAACCTTCTACCCCATTTCTTCCCGCGCTTTCACTCACGTGACCTCTCCATCATCCAACTCGTGATTCACACGTGACATTCACCCCTATCCTTCAAAAAAATGTTTATGAAATACAACATTCTTGGTCTTAATAAAATCAAATTAATCTACATGTATATTCAAATTTCAAATATTTATCATCAATGGACATTCATTGCCTTACACACAACATCTAGACATGAAACTCAAGAGAAAAAAATCCGTAGGACTGCAACAGTCGACCTGTACTGAAAAAATGAAACTGAAATTTTAAACACAACTGTAATTTTGTGTAAGTAAAATACTTTCCACAATCAATATTCATAAAATTAAAATTAAATATATTGTCCATTGGAATTCAAACACTGCTCCTTGTTTATTGTTCAGCGAATAAAAATACTAATATTAATACAGTCTCTGGCTTTATCATTTAGGAATTCACAGACTAACATTATTACAGTCTCTGGTTTTATCACTTAGGAATTCACAGAATGTCTTTATTTATTGTCATTCAATTGAATATGTCTGCAACCACATTGTCCTTTCACTTAACAGGTTTAATGTCAAATTTGTAGTCGGCTAATAGCATAGCCTAGTTCAAAAATAGTCATTCTTCAGCTGACGAGTATGAATTCAAATCGATGGGCTTTCAATGCTTCTTCAGCCAATTAAATGTTCAATAATTCACCAAACACGACCACGATTATGTCCATTCACAATATCAATTCCAGCATCTTGAATAAGTCGCTTAGCTTTTGAGATGTCATTTTTGCTTCCAGATAATTCAACAGAATTTCGACCAGATGAGTCACTGTCACTAGAAACCTTTTTCTGAAAATCAATGTCTGTATCTATGTCTTTGATTCTGCTTAATACACAACCCGTTGTTCTTACAACCCATTGTTCTTACAACCCATTGTTCTTACAACCCATTGTTTTTCCTACTTCAGATGATTGCACATAAAACGACTCAGACTGAACAGTACCATCTCCATCTCTGCTACTATTGCCTTCATCCCTTTGTCATATAGTGATTGTAAATAGTGGCTACAGTGTCACTAGTTCTTACTTCTTCTCGATTCAACTTTCTTTTATTTCTATCATTCATGTCTTGGTATTCATTTTTTCTCCATGGTTGATCAAAATTGTTTATTCTGGAATCAAAACTATATCTGCCTCTCCATGATCTTCTACTTTGATTATAACCTCTATATATGGAATTATGATTATATCTGTCTCTCCATGATTGTCTACCTTGATCATAATCTCTATGCCTGGAATTATGATTATATTTTTCTCTCCATGCTTGTCTACCTTTGTTTTCAATGTTATCTTATCTTGATTTTTCTTCTGTTTTCTTTCTTATAGGGCTGCCATTAGGTGACATACTATTTGGTTGTCCTTTATTGTGGTAACACTGCCTCACCATATGTCCTGGCTTGTTACAGTACCAGCAAATAGTTTGTCTGTTGCCTTGGTTTGGCAGACTCTGGTTTCTCATTCCTTGTCTTTTTTCTTGGTTTTTAATTTGTATTGCTGCAAAGATATCTTGTCTCTTATCCATTTCCACATTTGGATGAGAGTCTTTGAATGTGCGTAATGCATTTGTTAGCTCTGCTTGAGTACGAACTTTCTTATCAGTTAAATATGTGAATAGAGCTGGTGTTGCATTTTCTAAGAACTTGTCAATTAACACCATGTCTAGTATGGCCTTTGGATTGCTTGTATCTATTGCTGTAAGTTCCAGCCATTTTGTTAATTTAAATTGTGCTTCATGCACTACTATCTGTGGATCTTTGTCCATCTTGATTCTCATTTCATGAAATTCTTTTCTATAATCATTTTCTGACTTTCCGAAATGACATAGATGTGCCTTTTTGACATTTTTATATATGTTTTTGTCTTCTTTGGCTATACTGTTGTAAGCTTCAAATGCTTCTCCAGTTAGTTGAGTCATCAGTTGTGCTGACCAATCTTCTTCATCATAACCTTTCATGGCCATTATGGATTTAAAATAATCCAGATAAACATCCATTTTTTCTTTCTGGCTATCATATTTTCTAACTTTGATAGTATCCTTCGGTGCTGACTTTCTATTTGTGTCATTACCAGGATTGTGGCCTCTACTCTCTAAATCAATTTGTTGTTTTAAGTTGTCATTATTAAGTTGTTTAAGTTCTCTTCTTGCAGCTCTTTCTTCTCTTTCAATTATTTGTCTTTGCCTCTCTTCTTCTTTGGCTATTTTTCGCATCTCTTCTTCTCTGGCTATCTTTAGCTTCTCTTCTTCTTTGGCAATTTTTTGTCTTGCTCTTTCTTCTTCTTTGGCTTCCTTGACTTTCTCTTCAACAAAGTCTTTCAATTCTTTACCACTTAAGCCAAATTCTTTAGCTATGGCAGTGAATTTTTCGTAGTAATCCATGTTTAGTTTTATGGAATAATATGAGTCAAGCAATTCGGTAAGGAATGTAGGTATTTATTTATTAAGGTATAAATCCTCGAAATGAAAAAAACTTGGTTTCAAAATGTTAAGTCCAAACAAGTGACAAATCTAAACCATTAAATTTGATTTTGACAAAATGAGGCAACAAAGCATCCTCACACGTAATCTTAAGTATACTTTATATATACGCTCCCTCAGATTGACAAAACACATCCGATGGTCCAAAGTTATGAATAAAATAAGTCACTTAGTCAAATTTTCCAATTTTCGAAATTTAGGGTAGTTTTTAGACACTTTAGACAAATCACTCCATTAATCCAAAATTGCAACTATCACAGTTTTCACACAATGAATGAATACAAATTCCGTTCCTTGATTTATAATTCACACTGACACAGTTGTTAATAGTCCATAGCTTCTCAAGTTCAAGGTTTGTTTACAGTTATTACTAGTAATTATTAGTAATGGCCTGTGTCACGTCGACACTGTGTGCTCGGTCTGCCTTGCGCTTGACCCAGATTCGGTGCGTCTAGCTGCAATGTGGGAAGTCATTTTGAAAAATTATTGTATCAAATATTTCATTGAACCACAAAAGTTTATTCACAGCTGCCTACGAACTTGAATATTCATAAATTACGATGGCTCACTATATTTTTGCCTTCAATTAATACGTCCCTCTTTTGAATACACAAAATAATTGTCCCTTCCACGAATACCTCTCTTTCTCAACTTTCTCTATCGTGATAACAATTCAATGTTTGTTCACTTCAGACACCAATGTAACTGGTTTATTTTTATATATAATCTCTGTAGGCGTTCTCTCAATACATAACCTTACATCCAATAATCCTCTGAAGAATTGGTTTCAATAAAACAACTTTAATATGTATACTATGTACAGAACATATATAATTTGAGGTTATACAACGTGGAGTCCTGAGCCAAACAATCCGCCATTACCCATGGAACTTCTGACAACCACTGATCATACTCTCGAACCTTCTAACCCATTTCTTCCCGCGCTTTCACTCACGTGACCTCTCCGTCATCCAACTCGTGATTCACACGTGACACGAGACACCACGCAAATATGTGCAAACGAGCATGACGAATGACCCTCGCTGGGGTAGACCAATGTTTCGAGACCAACAATGGTCCTTGCGCTCACTTGCATTGTTCCTTCACAGAATAACAAGATATTTGTAGTGTACTGGTTATCACGTCCGCCTTATACGGGTGAGGTCCTGGGTTCAAGCCCCAGCGAAAGCATTGTTGTTGTTTTTTAATTTTTAAAAATGTCTGTTTGTGCCAGTTCTTTTACCCCTTTATTGCCAACATGGCTCACCCTCACAAGGGTCGGAAAATCACAGTTTATGGTTGGCAAGCTAATGTGGTAAAGGGTGGTGGGCAGGTAGATAACCACCGTGCGACTGTGCGAATGTCTCGAAACAAACAATGAGTCGGCAGTTCCACCCGCCCCCCAACCGACGTTCCCTCGCGATGTTTTAATTTCTTCGTGCTGTAGTTTGTTTCCGTTCTTTCTCTACTTTCTTTGCACTCTCCACGAGGAAGTCGGCGGCGTATGCTACGCCGCGGGGCGTCTAGTTTTTTAAATTGGGGAAATTCCATAAAGTACGTCACGCTCCAGAGGGGGGAGGGGGTGTAACAAAGTGTGACAGTTTGTCACAGGGGGGGGGGTCCGACCATGTGTGACGTAACCATGTTTAATATTAAATTTTAATTATTTTGTTAATGAAAAACGAAATTTTTGTTCGAAAGTGTGACGTACTTTGTGTGTGGCCGAGATTTGTGACACGGGGCAGGGGGAGTTAAAAATGGTCTTGACGTACTTTATGGACGGCTCCTTGCTTAAAAAATTAAGGTACGTCTTATAGTCCGTAAAATAACGGTAATATTTTCTCTTTAAGATGATAGTATTCAACCCACGGTTAACGATAACAATAACTGGATAACGAAAACAACATCTTGCTATGCCGTTGCCTACGGTCATTATATTTAGCCTATGCCTATGTCAATTTATTTGTAAATGTGTATGACGTGTGCGTGCCTAGAAAAACAGCGAAGAGAGGACTGGGAGTATCGACCTGCGCATACGACTACGAGCTTACGTTTGTCTGCAAGCCCTCTCTTTCCGCTTGTTTCGCCTGGTGGTTAGGCGGGTTACAGTTACATCGATACCGATTTTTAATATCTTGACCTGGTTGAATGGTAATCAATAATGTTCCGATTCTTAAATATTAACGCGTATTAACAATTGAGCATTTCAGCGAGGTAAAGATTATTACTTATTAAAAGATTAATCTCATAAAGACTTCAATGGATCCTTAAGCATTAATCAAACTGTTTGTGATAAATGAAAATACGATATTATAATTAAATATCGATACTTATTGATATAGGCACTGGCTTATAAGTCCTAGGCACTTCTCAAGGCATATAATAGTAATCTCAAATAATCTATCTTGAAAATAGTAGGCTAATGAGATTGTTCTCGTGATCACAATATCCGAAGGCCGAAAGAGTTGGTGGGTTGGTGGTACACACTTATTTAAATGAAACCAGCTGCTTTCACTTTTACTTTTACACTTTGTCATATTCTCCCCCAATATTTCCTAAATATACTGAAATAACTTTAGCCCAAAATCATTGATTGTTATCTCTAGGTGTATTAGTGTTCAAAATTAAATTTACATTGTTTAGAAAATAAGTGAATTTTAGCATGAACCTATTTATTTAATATCCATTGATATTTTAATTTCCATCTTTTGTTTCTTAGATGGCAATCCGTTTCCTACGTTTACGCCATGTTCTAAAATTATATTCTCAATCTTGACAATCATGATTGCGCCTAACGCTGAAGGATTTCAGCCAATCATACGCTAGTATGCCTAGTAACATTGCCGTCCAGCGCATGCGTGTTACAACGCTAGACTACTACCTATGCGAAAACCAGTGAAATGAGTAAGTATCATCTGTATTTGTTTTTCTTTCGAACTAAACCGTATTAACAAATAAGTTTAACTTAATTTTTTACTAACAACGACAGTTTTATTTAGATCTTCATTAACATATAACTACTTTTAAAAAATCTAGCAAAGACACTGCATATTACCGTGTCAATCAACATGGCGGCAATGACAGTAGAGTAGTATTTTTTTTTAAAAGTAAAGCTAAATCTACATGAATTTAACATACTTAATTGAGTTATTTTAAAGCAAAAAATAAAAACAAATAAACAACATGTTAATTTTTAGTAAAAAAATTGAAAACACATGGTCTAACTTAAATGAACACACCGATATCCATTTAAATATTTAGGTATTATGAGATTGTCCCTACCCGCTCATATGTCACGTGATATGTGCTTGGACACAGTTACCCAAAATTTTAGTCCGCAAGAGTTATCCTGCAGTTTTTTTTCTTTTTTGCTGCTGTCATTGACCATTCTTGCTTTTATGTTTTAGTTAATATTGTTTCCAGGTGGCAAAACTTCAGAAAAACAAAACCTGGTCCGCTGATTGATTTTAACCGGATAGCCCATGGGATGGCTGGGATTAACCCTTGTTTCATGTATCGAAACGTGTCATGGTCAAAGCAAGGATGGTCAAAGTAAAATTATTTGGTGAACGTCTGGTTTAAACTTAAACCAGTTGTGTCTTCATACCGGTTTTCGTGAACCAGCTATAAAGATTATAAATTGGGAAGGCCACGGCTCCGGCTTGATAGTTTAGATAGCCTTCATGTTTAAAGCTAGCACTACTAGCACAATATGTTAAAATCTTGTCCCAAGACTCAAGACATTAAGATAGAATAATGCAATTAAAATCATATAATATGACGCGTTAAAATATGTAGTAAAATTTAATTTATAAACGTTTATAGGAAATTTAGATTGCTCCCGCTGGGTTAGAACGAAAAGACCATTTCAATTCTTAATTATTAAGAATTTTCCCACCTGCACCTGAAATAAAAAAAAATAAAAAAAATAATATTTAACATTTAGTAAAGACCTTGGCCTATTTTTCTCATTAATATTTTTAACTTGTATTTGTTAATATCTTTTTATTATCTCAAAACTGTATTTTTGGGTAGGGTTTAACATAGAGGACATAATATTAATTTATTTGAATCCTCATTGTTATATTTCCTTATTCAAAGTTAAAAATACCCTTTCAGACCCAATCAAATGATAAATGATATTTAAAAATTATGTGTGTAGTTCAATTTATGATTCTTCATAATAAAATGTCTACTTTTAAAATACTTGAAATTCTTTTAGTACTTCATTTAATAACATTTATCACTGTTTGTGAGACATTTTTTAAATTATTTAAATTTATTTATGTATTAATAGTGTAAAATCTGATAAAATGGCGGGAAACAATAAATAACCTATTGGCGACCCTCTACTTGTTTACCATAATGAAATATAATGGGTGCATTGTATTTTTAAAATCGTATCTCATTGCCCATTGTGGCCATTGGCATATCTAATTAATTTAGTAACATTACATATGTTTTATATTAATAAATCATCACAGATGAAAAGCAAATAATAATACGGCAAAAATTTAAACCATCAAATTTCTATAATTAATGTCTACATTTTCAGGAAGAATTATAAAGATAATGATAGATACTCCGTTGGCTTATTTGTTATTTACGATAGTCAACCATTAGGTGATTTGGGTAAGATTTTCTGTTCATTTTGCATTCCACATGGAATTATGCACGAAAAACTTACCCGCGTAATGGTAACTTTGAGACGGCCCCTGCCCTACTTTACAAAGCATAGTTTGCCTTTCCCTTTACTATCCGGGGATTACAATTTACACTGTGTCGTCCATTTTTCCATCATTAATTTTAATATAATAAATGTCAAAACTCTTATTTTATTTTAATATTTTACTTTTATTGATTGATCATACATATTCGAATAAAATACCATGAAATATATGAATAATACCAAGACTTACAGGCTTGAAACCCATCTAATCTTTATGAATGCCAAACTAAGATAACTGTCAATAATGATAATGACATGGACATGAATGACTAATATAAAATAATAATGTCTTCTACGTGAATTTGTTTTTAGTGAATGGATTAAAATGTTATTATAAATTGATCACCCGGCATCTTACAATTACAGCCCGTGGTTGCACTAATAAGTTGGGCCTAGATGCTAGGTATGTTATTGAATATCATATTTTTTAAAATTGTTTTTTCCTGCCTGGAATTCCGACGATGAATGGGTTGCCTGATGAATCCAGGAAAACCAACACTTATCAAAATGTAAAACTCTAATTCTAATAAAAATGCAAGACTAGGCATTAAACATAAATAAGCATAAGACGCAATAATCTTCAGTTTAGGAGGAGTGTCAGCAATAGATATGAATTATGATAAGATTAAGTTATCACTTTGACTTTGATTCAATTTCAGAACAATCAAAACCATTTCATTATAAATTATTGCATATATTTTGTAAAGCCGAAGCATTTATTATTGAGGATATTATTTAAACACGTTATATTATTGAAGTTTTCAATGACCAAAACTAAAACTCCGAGATTTTGTTACAAGCGTTACCATTTGCACCTTACTGGCAACTACGAGGGCAGCTCGGTGGTCGACTGACATGCGCTCGGCTGCGTACCGATGGTCACGGGTTCGAATTCATGTGAAAGCAAGAGCTTTTACCTGGGGCCAAGGGTGTCCCTGAGTCCACCCAGCCTCGAATGGGTACCTAACACTAGTTAGGGGCCGTCCATAAGTACGTCACGCTATTTTTGACCATTTTTAACACCCCCCTGTCACAAACTGTCACACATCTCGGACCCCCTTAAGTACGTCACACTTTCGAACAAAAATGTTGTTTTTTATTAACGAAATAATCAAAATTTAATATAAAACAGCGTGACGTCACACATGGCCGACACCCCCTCCCCGCTGTCACAAACTGTCACACTTTCTTACACCCCCTCCCCCTCTGGAACGTGACGTACTTTATGGACGGCCCCTTAGCCTTAGGAAAACAAAGGCAGCTTGGTAATGCTGCATCACTTGCAAACAGACCGGTATAGAAGGATCGTCTGTATAGAATAGACAAGACGAAAAATTCCCAGAAACCTACCCTAATAAATGGTATGCTTATTAAATGGATTTTATAAACATCAATCCTCGATATTTTCATCACGCACCTATTAATCATTGATTTGAGTCGACGTTGTGGAAGCGGTCTCTGTCTAATAAATGGCCACCAACTATCAATACTAAAATTGAGAGCCCTAAATTTTCCGTAAATTATTGACGGTGGCAAGACTTTTTTTTTCTAAATATAGTAATAAATAGAAAATATAAAAATTTGAATGGATAAGGTAATAGTACTAATTGACTACTAATTAACGTGTAAAAGTTTTGAACTTAATGAGAAAAGTCATACAACATTCCGTACATTTTTAGGAATAAGAAACTTATTTAGATGATAAATTCTGAAAGGAAAGTAGACTTAACATAACTCATTTTACTTATTAGTAACATAAATATTAGCTTTTTTCTTATTATTACTATGATAATTACTAGTATTACTATTACTATTATTAATTTATACTATTTCATGATTGGATATTGCTGATGATACTTAATCTATCACCAAAAGTCTTCAACATTTTGGTAATACATGTCTGGGCACATGCCAAATACCGACAGTAGTTTGCTATTTTTATTCACAATAATGAACGTCATTACAATTTATTAATATTATTATGCATACATCTTTTTTTTTACAATTTTTTAAATAATATTTTTAAATTGATGTGTGGGGGCAATTTTACGGATAGATGAAAATGTTTTATTAATTTGGTTTAGGTTTGTAACCCTAAATATTTTAATAAATGTTTCTTCAAAAATAATTTTCTTTCACAGAAGCCAGTTTTTATTAAATGTAAACAACATTGGATTGCATTGACTAATATATTGGATTTTAAAAAATGGCTCACATCAGTGTTGTGAGTGGTCAAGCTGATGCAATATCCCTGAAGGATAAACAGATTAAAACTCACTTTGAAGAAGCAAATTCTTGCATAAACACATCATTTGATGGTGCTATAGATATATTAGAAATACATAAAAATTTTGAAACCTTACCAAAGGCAACTGAAAAATCTGAGGAAGATAAAAATGCAACTGAAGTAGATAATCATATTTCTAACACATTAAACAAAAATTCTGAATATTCTCAATCTAATTGTAATGGGAAAAATAAGGATTCTGGTAAAATTGACAGTTTAAAAGACAACTGCTTAATAATAATAAGTAAACCACCACCAATATCAGAACAAAGCTCTCAAATTACAGCCTCATCTAATTCAGATGTGAATGATACATGTGGAACATCTACTTTTTCTCAAATTTTGAACTCTGAAGTTTTGTCCAAAACAATTCCTTCTGATACCAGTACCATAACTTTACAGCCCACAGATATAAAAGGTGACTGTAATTCATCACATGTAGAAATGAAGGATAATTCCACTATTGAAGAAATCAGTTCATTTGATTCAAGTTTGCTGTGTGCTTCAGTGAAAAATAGTCCCGATATTTCAAAATCAAAATGTTTGGATTTAATGAGCTCATCAGCAGTTTTGTCAGAAAAATCTGAAAATATTATAGCTAGAATACTGCCTCAAGTGTGTTCAGAGGATAAAAATTTGTTCATTGAAAATGGTTTGAGACTCAAAGAGCAAATATTAGAAGAATTAAAAGAAACTGATTCCACTGTGTCAAATGATCTTAATACCAGTAAGGCTGTTGAGCTGTATTCTATTTCTCATCAAACACAAGGTGAGAGCAAGCACATTATCAATCATCTTTTAGTAGCTCCCTTGTAGTTGTAGTATTTTGCAGCTTTCTTAATTAAACCCAAGGTTTAAATAGCGTGAAAACTGATTTTTCTTTTTTACATTTATGTTGTGTTTTATGCTTCAATTTTTTTTCTTTTAATTCATCTTTTATTTATGAAGAAACAAAAAATATTTTCATTATCCCTAATAGAGAGAAATGAATAAATTGGTTACAAAATTTTTTATATTGTATCTCATGACCAAGCAAAGTTAAAGTATCTTATTCCTTCTTCGTTAAGCTTATATATTAAAGATAAAATATCATTTTTCTCAGCCTGGTATGGTTGAAAAACTTTGCTCTTAAAACTTGTTACTTACACATGCCAATTAATATTAACTTGTCCATTCAATATTAAAAAGGTAGACTATATTGACTATATGTTTGAAGGGGGGAAACTGGAACTAATTCATTTACCAACAAGAAAGGTTAAAAAAATAACATTGAATTGAGTCTTGTAATTTTCTTCTAGACTAACACTAATACATCTTTTTTGATTAACATCATACAGTAAGTAGCGCAGAAGAGGTAGTTTGCTGAATTATATATATATTTTTTAAGTGTTTCTAGTCTACAAAATTCTTTGCCATGATAGCATTAATTTATTTACTTTTTGTTTCATTACTTAAGGCATCAGTCATAGCTTTAACAGAATGCTTAATTGAAAGTTGTATAGTCCTTGTTGATACTAAAAAGCAAGTATATCAAAATATCAGCTTAAATATATCATCACATTAACATGGTGTTAGATTTATAATATCATTGATACAAATACTATTTCTTTACAGCTGTGTGTGATCTACATTCTAGTAGTCATGAACAAGATGTCAAAGAAACATTAATGGACAAAGAGAAGGATCATCAATCACCAAACAGTCCTATTTCTGAAGATGTCTCTCCTCAAAAAGCTGATGATTGCAATGTTCATGATGAACCTCTCATTTTTTTAGAAGATGATAAAATGTTATTAGACCATAAACATGAAAGTAATGAAGACATAGAAATGTCTGAAATTCAAATAACTAACAGTATGACTTTAATGGACCACAAAGAAATAGATGGTGTGATTGATGGGAATGTTACTAATAAAATGGATGAGAAACTGTTATTTGTAGATAGTCCTAAACTGAATAAAATCATGGATGGTGATGGAAATGACAACAAAATGGCAGAAAAAGACAAAATGATTGAGATTTTCAGTAAACAAGGAAATGAAAAGGTAATTGGTACTGAAAATGGTCCAAGTATGTGCAATGAAAACTCACTCATAGATGAGGAATCGGTTACCAAGTTGTCTTTACACCACATATCACATCCTGAAAAAGGTATTGTTGAATCTGATGGTAAATTAGAAAAAGAAGCAGGGTTAATGATTGAATCAACAGAACAGGCATGTGGATTTGTAGAAGGTGACGTTGATAGAGGAATGAAAGAAATAGCTGCAAAACATGGAGTTGATTCAACTGAGAATAACCATAAGGACTCGAGGAATTCAAACAATTCATTTGATGAAGATGATGATATACTTTTTATCGATGAGAGTGATCATTTATCTCTCAAAGAATCAATAGGTCAGTCAAATGAAATAAAAAATCTTAGTGTAGTCTCTACACAGCTAGACTCCGATAATAGTGATAAATTAGTGTCAAATGTAAAGGCTGAAACAAACAACGTAACAGAAAGTTCACCATCAGAAACCCACAGAAAACGTTTGAACTCTGATGATAGCGAAAGTTCTGGTACATCAAAACGTCATAAGTCTAATGTCAGTGACGAGAAATCTGTCATGGAAGTAGATAATTCTAGTATTGTTGCTGAGGACAAACAAGAAACTTCTAAATTTGACGATTCTGACAGCATGGGCACCCATATAGAAATAACTAGTGAGGTAATTGATTTAAATCCAAGTTTATTTAGTTATAAATATTTAATTAGTTTTTTCAAAGAACTTAATTTAAATCAAAAGAGGTTTGGTAGTTGCCGTTATAAAATGTGCTTTAGATAGTGTAGTCTTTTAATATTTGATTAACATGTCACTTTGACTTTCAAATCATTGAGAAAAAAGAGTATCATGTTAGTTTGCTAGAACTACTGAAAATGTATTTTTTTGTGTACAAGCGTCCTATTCTCACTTCACCAAGCAAGCAAGGATAAATAGTATTGAGACCAAGTTATTTTATATTTTCAGGTTTTGCAAGCATTTATAACTGCTCGTCTCAAAGCTTTCTTGAAAGATAGAAAACATAATTTCATAGAAAAACTCAACAAACGGACACGAAACATGCAGTCAGCCACCAATTTATGGAAAGAAACTGCTAAACATTTAGAGAGATCTGTAATGGACTTAGCTCTTCTTGGCCAGAAAATAGATCAAAGAAGAAATCATCCAAGTGCAGCCAAGGTATGTGTTGGGCCAATTTTATTTTTTTTATCTTTATGTTCATTGAGCTGGCAATGTTTGAATTTGTACAAGTACATTGCCAAAGAATAATTTTTTTTACATAAATTAAAATTTTGAGATGTATCAATAAATGACAAGTAAAAAAAAAGTGTTATTTTTTCCATTTTTTTCCCACTTTAGAATGTTGGGAATCGTAGCATTGGGACCCAAGTTGATGAATGCCAAGCAAAAAAATCATCAGTTGTTGCCACTGTAAGTTTTACATTTGCTATCATTTGGTCTACAGTAGCAATGTTACTTATTCTCATGGTCAAGCTATCAAACTGCATTAAAATGTTATTAGCTATTCATTGAAAAAAAATAATGTAAATTAGGGCTGTTAACGATTAATCATTAATTTCAATTAAAGCCAAAAATTAAATTTTATGATGTCATAAGTAACATTTATTAAAAATACTTGTCGAAAATCGAAATAACACTGGATTGTCTTCTTTATATGACATCTTTTTAACCAACGCAAACAGACAAGTGTATTGACATTATTTGGTTCAAGTGATGAGCGGGGGAGCTGAACAATCGTTCACATAGCTTTAGATTGTCTCAGCTGAAGTTTCCTATGCTGTAGACTGTAGTGGATGTTTGGTATGCAGGTGATGTGGAAGCGAATCATGGTAGCAATGTTCTCTTTAAGCAGCGCGGTTGCGCAGGTATTTGACAGACGCCACGCAGGAGTTTGGAATCACCGCGCATGAAATTTTGTAAAATATTGCAAAAAAATATCGATTTTGTGCAACTTTGCACACGAGTTATTTTTAACTTTGCACGAGGACCAACAAAGCTTAGCGTTTGAGGGAACATTGCATGGTAGGCAAACGATTTCTCTCAATGGACACAATAACCTTTATCAAGATATTGAACATTCACGTCAGTCAATAGTTTAAAACCAAAATGTTCGTGTAATCGTCCGGAAATTAGTTTATATTAGACTTTTTGACTTCCAGTACATTTATAAGTGGTGGGTCGATTAATCGTTAAAAAAAAATTTAATCGTTTAAATTTTTAAAGATTAATCTAGAAATTAATAATTAATTTCCGCAGGCCTAAATTAAATCATTAAAAAGGCTTTTAAAGCAAGTGTGGAAAATATAAAACATTAAAATACACTGATATTTTTACTAATACTGAGTCCAAATTGCATTAATTTATCCAGGGATCCCCAAATAGAAGGAAAGACTCACTTCTCTCCAGTACAGCTTTATCTCTGCCTCCATCTGTTTTATTGAATCAAGCACAAAATCAGAATTTAAACCCCAAGCATCAACAGGTGAAATGCAATTGTTGTCATAGAGCAAGAATTTTATGTTGGATCTTTTGGTTTTAAGCAAACTTATTTTTGAAATTCAAATATTTTAACTTTATCAAACTATTGTATAATAACAATAGATTTCTATATCGAATAAAATGAGAACATTTTTTTCTTACGGGAATAAAAAGTATATATGTAATAAAAAATAACATTTGAATTTGTTAACTGGAGAAAAAAAATCCTTTCTTTACAGATGTCTTCAAATTCTGTTATGAGCAACGTTAACAGACCAGCTGTTCGAGGCCGACCTCCATCATCATCTGGACCTCAAAATAGACTTGACAAAGTTCCTTCGCAACAGAATAATCCACCCCGTTTTTCATCATCACCATCACCTAGACTCACTACAGCTCCACCATCTAAAACTATTCAACAAGGTGCTAGATTTCCTGTAGTCAATCAGACATCTGCTCATCTATTCAACAATAGCAATCTTATAGATTTGACAGATGAAGACGATGTTTCTAAAAAGTCTGGTAAAACTACACCAACTCATTCATTGACTTCAGTTTCACCCAGAACTGTTAAATCATTAAGTACTGCTCAAACTAATGGTTATGTTCATAACGGCGCATTACCTGCTAATGCTCCGCCTGTTTTGATGGGTCAGAATTCTCAGTTTCTTGGATCTGGAAGCTCTTCCATTGCAGGATCTCCTTTCCAGCTTGTACCTCTTAACCCCAACACATCAAGCAGGGGCCCTGTGTTTGCTCTGCTGCCTGGGGCCCGACCGAGTGCACCTGTAGCTGCTCCAATACAGCCCAGAAATACCCCAATGAGTAGTTCAAATGTTTCTACAAATGTTCCTGTCACCACAAAACAATCTCTACCACCATCTTTCCATTTGAGTGTGAGTATTAATACATTTTCTTAATGCTTTTGTTCCATAACATGAATGAACATTGTCATATTTATTTATCTATGTACAAACTGACATATCACGCATTGCAAGCAATCTCAAAAGAACAAAAAATTCAAACAAACCAATTAGAGGTAATTTTAAATCATTATTTGTTCTGCTAGAAACCTTTGCAGAAGTGTACTCAACAACTTCAAAAAGTTTCATGGCGATCGGATAATTAAAATATTTTTAACTAGCTTTCATAACAAAAACCCAACATTAATGGCCTTTGGTGCCACCAATCAGTGAACCATGATAAAAATATAATGCCATTGTAATCAACAACTTCCCAAATTATCAGTGCAATCAGCTGATATTTATTAAGCTTATACTTTTATCACAAAATTATGACATTAAGGTCCCGTGCATAATGGTCCAAGATGTAAAGCTCAAAAGTGCAAGATTTAAAATTCAAAACATCTGTTCATTTCAATCTGGATGATGATGGATACATTTATCAATATTTGTCTAGATCAATGTTCCCTCTAAGTTCGATGGGCCATGTGCAAAGTAAAAATACTCAAATTGACAATAATAGTTCAATGCCCTATTTTATTTCAATATGGGCTATAAAGTGCTTATGTACAAAATTTGTTTATGAAACCATCCATGTACACAGTATCCCACATTTAAACAAATATAATATTTATTTAGCTCATATTCTTATAAATATAAGGAAAAATGAGAATTTGGGCATCCGGCCCCAATGAGTGATGATTAAATTTTTGTATCCAGTTACCATCTCAGGAGTGTACTCAGCAACTCCCCAAATGTTTATAGCAATCTGATGAATGGTGAAGTAAGGCACAAAGAACAAGGAGACAAAAATTCATATATTATATGTATTTATTTATTTATTAGTTTTGATTATAACCTATAATTACTGTAACTGTAAAGGTTTTGAGAAAGTTTAGCTCCCATACTGTTTATTTCAGATAAAAATATTTTAGGTTACTCAGGTTAAAAAAAATACAGTCTAAGTAGATATTCCTAGGAATTTTTGTAACCATTTCATGTTCTTTGAATACTTGCTAACCATAATTGAATGTGTTACATGATTTCAGCATGGCTCAATTATTAATTATGAATGAATTCATTGTGTCACAGAGTAAGCACCCTGCCCCACTGCCCTCTCATCAGGATGTTGGTAATGCACCTCCTAATGCTAAATGTCGTCCCCCTAAACCAGTTTTAAGAATATCGCAAGTGTCTCAAGGTAAAGTGAACTCAAGCATGAAAAACTATGGTCCAATTGTTAACATAAGATTTGGGAGAACTAATTTAGTATCATTGATTTACTTGAAATGTGCATATATAATAATCATTAACCATTTTTAATATTTTAATATACAAATACCAGTATATAATATCATTTTCAGCCTACATATCTTACATTTGTAATATTAGATATTATATGATATTTTTTGTATGAAACAAATAAATTAGCAGATAATTATTCCAAAATTTGTAATATGTCTAGTTTTTTCAAACTTCTTTCTTAGGCATAGTTTTGTCATGGAATATGCCATCATTAGATGATTCAGAAAAAATTGCCTCCTACCAACTCTTTGCCTACCAAGAAACAGAAACATCTATTCCAAAATCTACCTTGTGGAAGAAGGTCAGTTAGTTCTACTTGCATCATGACATCATAGTTTATGGTACTGTGCTTAAAAAGTTTGTTAAGTAAAAAAATCATTCTACTCTATGGATTTAAAGGCTAGTGCCTAACAGTAACAGTACTTAAAACATGACATAACAGCACTTAAAACATGACATAACAGTACTTAAAACATGACATAACAGCACTTAAAACATGACATTTTAAGTTCTTTTTCAATTTTGATCATTGCGTCTTTGTTTTATCATTTTATTTCAATATTTATAATCATTACATCTGAGCTATTCATTACAAAAACTATTCATTTAAAAAGTTTTTAGTGTTTAAATATTTATAATCATTACATCTGAGCTATTCATTACAAAAACTATTCATTTAAAAAGTTTTTAGGTTTTAATTTCTGATTTATTGACATTTATTGTCAATCTAACAAAAATTAAGAAGCATGTCAAATTAATCTCAATTAAGGATTTGAATTCAAAATAAGTTGTAGCATAACAACACCTTTAAAAACAATCAACTATTTCATTCAGGTTGGCGATGTGAAAGCGCTCCCTCTACCAATGGCATGCACGCTGACCCAGTTCCAGCAAGGCAACAAGTATCACTTTGCCGTACGAGCAGTGGACCAATACGGCAGATGTGGGTTGTATAGTGATTCCAGTTCAATTTTTCTTGGCGTTGGAACATAAAAGATGTTGACTCAGTTTAGTGCTTGGATTATTTTTATTCATAATAGAAAACCCAAGTTTTTTTGTATATTAGGTTGCAATTTTTGTAAGATATGTCAAAAATACTATATTGTAAGGGCATTAAAATGTAAGTTTGGGATTTCTGCGTGACAATGATAAAATGATTAATGAATCAAGTAAAGTTCTTACTAATGCTGTCTATGACTGTCAGTTTATTCTAATCTAAACCTTCTAAAACTATTCACACTTATAACTTATCTTCCAAATTATCTACAGCATTCATGGCTTTTAACTTATTTGTGCATTGGTCAGTTAAGTTTCTTTGAAAGGATGGACTGATTTCCTGTTAAACCTATCATATAGGTTTTATTATCGCATCAGTCTGAGTGGTAGTGGATTCTGTAATGGTATATGATCAAGATTAACCTTTAAGATATCATTTTTTAATCCTGACCTTGTAATTAAAAAAAAATCTGTAAATAAATTTTCCAATATGAATAAGTTGAGTGTATTATAATGATTCTGCCGTCTAGCAAGGGTTAACAAATACAGTTACAGTCTGACTGAAACATTTTACATATTGTCCAAATTTTCTTGGTTGAAATAATTTTAATAAAATTTGTATACTTTTTTTTTCCATGTTGATATAAATTTTTAAGTCCTTGTGTAATTTAAAATTTAACTTTACTTTTCAAATTATAGAAATTGTTTGCATTTTGTCATCCATTTTCCCTAATGAAGACACTCTCAGCCCAAAAGAAACTATTTTAAGTTAGAGAACTGTATATCACTGTGTCATTAAATTTAAATACAGTGGTGGGCAAACTTTCTGCAAAGGTCTGTGGAAATTTTGTCTTTAATTTAATGGAGATTAATTCTAGGAATCTTGAACTCCAACAAATACCTTAAAAAATAAATAGAAAACAGCTTTGTACACAAGCAGTACCCTGCAGATAAGAAACATTGTCAAATTCTATTTCATTCTTGTTGTAATCTTTAATTATGTTAATTTTCAAAAGCTTTTAAAGTTAATAAATGTCTTTTGGTTATTTTTAAATTAACATAAATCTGGTTACAAATATCAGGTCATTGGTTTCCCACTTGTACCCACTGGTAACTGGTTTCCCACTCCTGTTCAAATGAGTTGTTTGTTATTGTTATTAGTTCATTTATAGCTGTCTACTCCTTTATAATTGTGTTTTTATTTTAATTTGTTGGGTGCATTTGCTTGAATAATAATATTTTGATTGAATACGAGTGAGAGATCAGTGTAGAAGGTTGTGAGTGAGAGATCAGTGCAGAAGTTTGGGAGTGAGAGATCAGTGTAGAAGTTTGTAGAGAGGGAAAGTCATTTGATATAGTTTTAAAGTAAATTGTTGTAAATTAAATATTTGAAAATGTTTGGTTAAAAGTAGTCTGTTTATGTCATGTCTCATAACAATTAAAATTTGTTTAGGTACTCTTAGGGATTCTTAAAAGCACAAAATACCAGTACCTCGTTAATAATGTTGTGCACAGTGTGACAAGTATCAGCAAACCTCTTGGTTTACCTTGTGCACAGTGACAGTGTGACAAGTATCGGCAACCTTCTTGGTTTTACCTTGTCACTCACTGTAACAGCTGATATAAATTGAATTACAAGTTGGTGGCCAGCCCTGCAAACCCTTGGCAAATTGTTATTTTCAGTTGTATTGTATTGAGTTCTAATATCTGTAGTCACGTGTTCAAGTTCAGTCCATGCATACCACCGAAGTTTTTGTAAAGAGGGCCATATTCCAGGAACTAAAATTATCTGGGGGCCCGATGAAGACAACAAATCAGAAATGACCCCCGTCGAGACCGAGTTACAGTGACATGTTTTTTAATACTTTTTTTTTATTAAAGAGTAAGGGATTTTCAATACATATAAAATGGATAAACAAGGGACCTATGGCGGATTAAGAGGGGGGCTGAATGGGCTAAAGCCAGGGGCCCCCGATGATTTAGGGGCCCCCAAATTTAGTATATTTTATAATAAAGGTGGACAAATTTTTGCATGAATCCCTAAAAATATGATAAATTAATTAAATTAATAAAATCTTATGTATTAATCTGATCGCTATTCAGACCCGATAGTAAATACTATTTATATCTTTTAAATGTGTCTTACGCATGAAGTTCTGGTGGTCTTGTGGCAACCTACAGGCTAGTAGTGCAAGCTGTATCGGGTTCGAATCCCTGTGGGGGTACGATTTTTTTTTAAAATTTGTCTTTATTTTTTTTAAAACTATCTTTTTACACTCAATTTTACGATGCCGGCGAACAGCTATTTCTTTGTGTTCGGTTTTTTGATGAATCCGATCCTGTAGTACAGAAAAATTATGAGAAAGGAACCAATGGACGATTAAGTTACAGTTATAGTCTTATATTATTAGCTGTCAGCAATCATTTTATTTAAAGGGACACTGGCTGGATAGGGCCCCAGTTTGAATTGCAGCCAGGGGCCCCATGCAGTCTTAATCCGCCCCTGCAAGGGACCGTCAATAAAGTACATCAGGCTATTTTTGACAATTTTTACCCCCCTCCCCCTGTCACAAACTGTCACAAATCTCGGACCCCCCCCCTCCCCAAGTACGTCACACTTTATAAAATATTTTTTTAATGAACAAAATAATTTAAGTTTAATATATAACACCATGGCGTCACACATATCCGGACCCCCCCCCCTGTCACAAACTGACACACTTTCTTACCCCCCCCCCTTTTCTGGAGCGTGACGTACTTTATGGACGGCCCCCAATGTAAAATTTATTGAATAAAGAAAGATGTGTATTTTTTAATTTATACTACGTACTTCTAAAAAAATGTGTTGAATTATAACTAAAACCAAAGATCTTGAGTAAAAAAAATAAGGTGAAATACTCTCTTAAAATTTTAAGTACAACAACACATTCATTTTCAAAACAAAACAATTTTATGTCTTCAATTTTGTCATCGGAAATCATCGAATTTCGTGCACATAACAGTACATCATTTGATTAGATTTGTGAAATCAATATCTACGTTGGTAAACAAAATATGATAATCGATGTACGCTACTAATACTACTATTTGATATCATTATCATAATATTTTGTCCTTTTAAAAGAACAGCATAATTTCGGTTAGTCTTACATGTTCAATGTCGCCGTTAAGGTAAAAATAAAAATCAGCAAAGTCAATAAATTATTTTAGATTAGGCTGCGGGACAGTTGAATTCACCGGTCCCATTTGGCCTGCAGGCCGGACTTTAGACACCCCAGATGTATTTTGTGTGGTCATATCGTCTGTAATCGGCATCCCTCCTTTCTCGCGAGACGATGGTGCATCACTGTTGAGTTGGGTTGCATTTCCTCGAGTGGCTTTGCAGTCCTATCCTTGAGTGACAGTCTTTACCACAGCTTTTACACACGAATTCTGTGCTACCAAATGTTTTGGCCTTTCTCCTGGCTCTTCTTTTCTGTAGCCTCCTCCATCCTTCGCTCCTCGGCTACTATGACGCCCTCTTGGACAACTGTGCGCCACGTAGATCGGTCTTCTGCCTTACACTCCCAGTCACTTGTGCGTATTCTGGCTGATTTCATGTCCCTTTGGCAGACATCTTTAAATCGCAGACATGGGCAACCTGTCTTCCTCTTTCCCAAAGCCAGTTCTCCATATAGGAGGTCCTTGGGGATTCGGCCAGGGTCTCATTCTTTTAACATGTCCTAGCCATCTCAGGCGTCTTTCACTAAGGATTGAGAACATGCTTTGGGTATTGACACGCATTAGGACCTCAGTATTAGGCACCCTGTCTTGCCATTTAATGCCTAGGATGCGTCGCAGGCATCTCAAGTGGAAGCTATTAAGCTTGCACTCTTGGGATGTATAAGTGGTCCATGTCTCGCTCCCGTATAGCAGTGTACTAATGACGCAGGATCTACAGACACACAGTTTGGTTTTCTCTGTTAACTTGGTGTTTTGCCAGACCCGTTTGCTTAATTTAGCCATTGTGGCAGCTGCCTTGCCAATTCTACTGTTTATTTCCTCGTCAATGGACAATGTATTGGAGACCTTGGAACCCAAGTAGGTGAAGCTGACCACAACCTCAAAGTTTTCATTGTCGATATTGATGGTAGGAGGAGGTTGTGTGTCTTTTTCAAGCTGATTTGCAGACCAAATTCTTTGCAGGCATTGGAGAAGCTTGACACGAGTTGTTGCAAACCAGTTTCTGTGTGTGCTGTTAATGCCGCATCATCTGCAAAGAGTAGCTCACGAATTAGGATATCTGTGGTTTTGGTCTTGGCTCGGAGGCGAGCAGTGTTGAAAAGTCCTCCATCAGCTCTGGTGTGTAACCAGATTCCATCACTGCTATCCTTGAATGCGTATCGAAGCAGTACAGAGAAGAATATTGCGAACAGTGTTGGTGCAAGTACACAACCTTGTTTAACTCCGCTGCTGACAGGAAAGGCTTCTGACGTAGCTCCATCGAACTGCACTGTGCCCTTGCATATTTTCATGGAACTGTCTGATGATGGCGAGTAGGTGTGGGGGACAGCCGATTTTTACCAGGATTTGGAATAGCCCGTTGCGACTGACGAAATCAAAGGCTTTCGTAAGGTCCACAAAGGCAATGTATAGTGGCATCTGTTGCTCTCTGCATTTTTCCTGGAGCTGCCGTATGGAGAACACCATGTCTATGGTAGACCGACCAGCCAGGAAACCGCACTGAGATTCTGGATAGACACGGGATGCTAGACTCTGTAAACGTGTTAGTATGATACGGGCGAAGGCCTTTCCTACAATACTAAGGATTGAGATGCCGCGATAGTTATTGCAGTCACTTCTATCACCCTTGTTTTTATATATCGTCTGTAATCACGTGTTCAGTCCATATATGGTATGTAGTCATATCGTCTGTAGTCACGTGTTTAGTCCATGCATAGCAGTGAAAGTGATTGCGAACCTTTTTGGGGTCGCGTGCCCAAATTGCAACCAATCCCCACATATTTATAGCTAATTGCTAACACTCCAATAATGAAACCCGAAAATGGAGGTTTTAAAGTAATATTTTAGTCACTTGCCGGCTGATGTTGCTCTGCGTGCCGACTGTGGCACCCGTGCCATAGGTTCGCAATCACTGATGTATGCCATGTAGGGCTGCGGAAATTAACGATTAATTTCTCGATTAATCGTTTAAAATTTTAACGATTAAATTATTTTTAACGATGAATCGTCCCCATCAATTACAAATTATTGGAAGTCATAAACTCTTTTTAAAAATAGTGACGATAAATAATAACAAATATGTTGATAAAGTTTATTGAATCCATTGTAAGAAATCTTTTAAAATACCATGGTTCTAACACTTCGCCTGCTTATCAAACAAAATGAAAAGTGTAGTAAGCTAACGGCAGCAATGGAGTTTGACTCAGAGACAGAAAATGATGACAGCTCTTCTGGTGAATTAATTCCTGCGTTACAAAATGGAGATGAAAGTTCCTGAATCCATTAACACTCTACAATGGTGGAAACTTAATGAACACCGATTCCGATAATGTCATTCCTAACCAAGACCGTTTTGTGCATAAGTTACCTCAGTTCAATGTAAATGATTGTTCAGCTCCGCTGGTTCTATTGTCAATTAGACCCACTCATCACTTGAACCAAATAATTTCAACACACTTGTCTTTTTGCATAGTTGGTTAAAAGATGACATATAAAGGAGACATTCCAGTGTTATTTAGATTTTCAACAAGAACTTTTGATAAGCGTTGCATATGACATAAAGTTTAATTTTTGGCTTTAATCGAAATTAACTGTTAATTAATCGTTAATATTTCAAAAGTAAACGATTAAATTTAATTAATCGTTAAAATCCCTTATGGCATGTAGTCACATCGTCTGTAGTCACATGTTCAGTCCATGTTTGGTATTTGGTCACATCGTCTGTAGTCACGTGTAAATGTATAAAATATAAACAGGGTATGAGTTAGCCCGACAGGACGTAACAAAACAGCGAACGTTTCGGCAAAGAGCCTTCCCCAACGAACAAAAAGTACACAAATAAAACGAATATAACGAAGGAATAAAAAAAACCTAGCTGCGGTTAGATCCAATTAGTATTAGTCTAGTAGAGAAATAGTAAGGTGAGAATATTAAGAGCTTATATAGGAGTGGTCAATCAATTAGGTTGTCAGTGCAAACACAACATTCATCCCATGTGGTGTTAATGTGACGAAATTTATGGAGTCACAGTCATCTGCGACTCGGTAGCCGGGTAAACAAAAGGGAAGTTATTTTGCCCAAGAGGTCACACATGCGGTAATCGGAACTAATTATATATGCAAACGGGGACCGGTGGAGGTCAGATCGCATGACTATTGCAGGCAATCAGGGACCAATCGGAAAAGGACTGAATACATTACCCCTAGAGTATAAAGGCGGATGTAACGTAACCAACCCCCCGGCCTCTATCCGCCCAGATGTTAGTAGTGCGTAGTCGCCATTGTGAATCTAATTCATAGGACCGAATCTACATTCCTCCTGGGAGTGGAAGAGCCTGTGTTGCAAAATAAATCCTCCCCCATACAGACTCTCCCACCGGAGACTCTGTTTTAAAACAAATCCTCCGGGGGAGAAAAAGTTTTCCTCCCGATTAAAATAAATTCTCCCCTACCCTGTAAAATATAGTCTCCCCCCAAATAAATCCGCTCCCCATCATACTTTCGATATAAAACAAAGAGATCGTTAAAAAACAAAAGAATACTTACTTATGTATTGCTGTATTATTCACACATGCTTAATGTAATACTATTTATGGTAGTGGCGTAGATATAGAGAGATAAGAGGGGGTGCGGTCCATACCGTTTAACACCTCTCAGGGGCGTGACATAATATTCACACATGTTTAATGTAATACTCTTTATGTAGTGGCGTAGATACAGAGAGATAAGAGGGGGGTACGGTCTATACCGTAATGACACCTCTCAGGGGCGTGACATAAAAATTCACACATGTTTACTTTAATACTATTTATTGTAGTGGCGTGGAAATAGAGATATAAGAGGGGGTGCAGACCATACCGTAATGGCACCTCTCAGGGGCGTGACATAATATTGACACATGTTTACTTTAATACTATTTATTGAAGTGGCGTAGATATAGAGAGATAAGAAGGGGTGTGGACCATTCCGTAATGACACCTCTCATGGGCGTGACATAATATTATTAATATTCACACATGTTTACTGTAATTGCGGTCCGCCCCGGGCGGCACACATCTGGGGGGGGGGCATTTGAAACGTGCAACCAATTCCGACAACGACCCTTTTTCTTTTGAAGGGGGAAAACCAAGGTGAAACAAAAATATTCGTAATTTCTAGTCTTAATTAACGGATTCCCATAACATTTGTTTGATTACATAGTGGATGTTATAACTTACGCAAAACCGTTAAAAACTTTAAAATCAATTAAAAAAGGTATCGATTTGTTTGGAAAATTCAGCTGTATACGACCAGATGACGCTTTTATAAGAAAACAACAAAAAACACACATCACCGCTGGGCCGAATAATATGTGCTATTAATATCGCCACAATGGTTTTTGCGTGGAATTTCGACATTCGCAGAATGATGCGCGAACAAGTACCTTCAATTAATGGTGGTTCAAAGATTGTGTTGAACTTGGGAGTAGTAATTTGTTTCACTGTTTTCAGAAAATTATTGTAAGGTACGTTATTAAAAATTAAAATTATTTTGTTTTATTGCATTAAAGTAGCACAAATAATGTGTGTTTTTCATTAAAATACGGTTATTCATTAAAAATTTTACGTCTATCGAATTAAAGTAATGTGTAAATAATTTGAATTCGTCTATTTTATGGAAAATTATTAAGTTTATGGCAAGAAAATATTCATATTATTCCGTTAATAAATACAATAATAGGCACAAATAATTTCGAAAAAGACATACTTTAAAATTTCAAGCGTCTTTGAAAAAATGACATCTGAAGAAGTAACTAGTAAAACGAGATCAGATACTGGAATTTTACTCAATTCAATGCAATATTTGTCTTTTCTATTTCTATGTTATCTCAATTAATGGGAACCCGTCATTTTTTAAATTAATGCAAACCCGTTGCATGGACCAAGGAGATGTGTTAATACAAAACGTTGTTATATAAGCCAAACAATGTGTAAAGAGTTGGAGATATCAATTGAACGCTGAGTTAGGAGGAGAAAAAAATATGAGTGGAGAAAATTCAGAATACGTGGTTCTATCTTTAGAACGAGAAGTACAAAGGGAAATGTGTTTATTCATGGATGGAATTATAAACGAAAATAAAAGCACGCTTTCATGAGTCACAAGTCCTTGCAAGAAAATATTCGTATATAATACATGCAACCTACTGAATGAAGCATTTGAGCATCAAATAAATTACTTTATTGACATTGATAAAATAAAGAACAGTTAGAATATTGAAATAAAAAGGATCCAGGTTTTTATGGCATGTTTCAATTCAAATTTTCGTCATTAAAGTATGTTTTTAGTGCAAGGCTGCACTCTAATATTGTAACACGCGTTTTACGTAAACGTCATTAAATAAAGTGTCAGTAATCAATATTTAAGTGGAAATTTTATTTAAAGTTGCACGTTTTGACGTGACGTCACATTTCTCAAATACTCGTCACAAGTGTATGACTCCCCTCCCCACCCCAGGTGCGTGCCGTGATTTATGGACGGTCCCTAAAAGGGGCGGTACATTGAAGACCGCCCCGGGCGGCAAAAGTTCTAGCTACGCCACTGGGTGCAGACCATACCGTAATGACACCTCTCAGTGTTGTGGCATAATATTCACACATGTTTACTGTAATACTATTTATGGTAGTGGCGTATATATACAGAGATATGAGTTTTGGGGTGTGTATAAAGGCAGTTGTTTTGTTTCATAAAGAAAGGATTATGACTTTGAAGGCATGGGTTTCTGTTGTTACTATAAACGGTAAAGTCGTAATAACGTCGGGTCTTCAGACGGTGAGAAAGATTCTTACTATCCATCTAGAATCGGGGGGAAACGGGTGGGAGTGGCCCAATTAAGTAAGCGCACGGAGGGAACAAAAATCTGGCTACGACACTGACCTGTTTAAATTATGACCTGATTATACAGTCTTTGGGCTATGCATTGTTATTGTGAGACGCAGAGGCGGGGCGTAAATGTGGGGGGGGGGATACTGGTGGTGCTGACTGCACTGGCTGACACTCTCACAAGGGGTAAAACAAAATCTAAAATTAAGTATGTTCCCGTTATTTGGCACTGGCAGACTCGGAGGAGGACTATGGGTTTAGTTGTGAGCTGGTGACACATTGAGCTTACCGCACTGGGTGACGCAAACCTTAGTGATGCCTCTGGCGAGACAGCTACACTAATAATATATATATATATAATAAGTTATTCCTTTAATACCTCTATTGAGACATTTATTACTTTCAAAATATCTAATTTAAAATCAAATAATTTACCAAAAATTGGCTTCTTCTATTTACATTTTTCTCACACTCATTTATATATGCTACAGAAATAATTTGTCAGACTATTTATATGACTAGAAGTAAAAAAACAAAACTGCTAATAACCACGCAACCTTAACTACAAGCTATTAAAGACAGAACAATGCTTTTAAATATAAATATATATATATATATATATAATTATATATATATATATATATATATATATATATATATATATATATATATATATATATATATATATATATGTGTGTGTGTGTGTGTGTGTTAGATATTACAAATGCTTTGTACTGAGTAAGCGTGATTTCAGTTTCAGTTACTTTAATTTAGTCAAAAATTTACGTACACACACAAACGTAAATTATTAAAATTAAATTATTTTTAAAACATTCAGAAATACTTTGCAATTATTGAACCTTATTTTCATAATAACACAAAGCACGAATAGATGATCTCATATCACGATTATGAAATTATCTATTACTGTACACGTGTATTTTTTTTCTTTATGAATTTGAATTTTTAACTTCCATTACTGTTTGAAACACAAAAAATATATTAAAATTGTAAAGCATTTTACAGATGTTACATAAAATTTAGACGTTTGCTCCAATAATCATCACTAACATTAAATTTTTTTGTTGCGTATAATTTATACCGCCCCTTTCTAGAGTGTCTAAACTTACTATGACATTATGAATGATTATGGACTGGACAATCCAATCTAGAGATTTGTACATAAGAGAAAAATAACTAAGAAAATTGTATCTATACGTTAACATATTTTACAAAGTCTTTAAATGGTACTTTGATGTTACAATATTATCTTATCTTATCTTATCTGTTTACAGACGCTCCTTCTATACAGAAGATTATTGCGTCCTACGCTTATCTATGGTTTGTGTTTAGTCCTGCATTTTTATTAGAGATTTAAATGTTGATAAAGTGTTGGTTTTCCTGGATTCTTCAGGCAACCCATTCCACGCCCGAATTCCGGACGGGAAGAAGGAAAACTTGTATGTGTTTGTTCTTGCATACGGAATAAGAAAGGTGTTTCTATCCTTATGTCTATCTGAGGGTTGTATTAAGTTATCTTTGTGTTGTATTTCTAAATTAGAATTAATTGCTTTATGTATGATTACTACTTTGCTCTTGGTTCTTCTATCCTCTAGTGTTTCAAGGTTTAATGATTTAACTAATGGTGTTACTCTTGTCAGTTTCGAATATTCTCCAGTAATGAATCTGGCAGCTCTTTTTTGAATTTGTTCTAGTTTATCAATGTTTTCTTTGGTGGATGGGTCCCATACAGAAGATGCATATTCTAGTGCAGGTCTCACCAAAGTGAGGTAGCATTTTAGTTTTATATCTCTATTACATTTGTTAAAGTTCCTTTTTATAAAGCCTAAGGTTTTGTTTGATTTTTTAATAACTTCATTGACATGGGGATTCCATGATAGTTTCTCATTTATTAAGACTCCTAAGTATTTTGCATCTTTAGTTTGGGTCAGTTCTTTTCCATGAATTATATTGCCAGATATTCTAAAATATTAGAAAGCTTTAGGAGATACAAAAAAAAAGAGTATTAACACAAGAGAATCACAACCACAAGTTCATCTTTTCTTTTTAGTAGTTATAAAATACTTCGAGGATAACAATTCAGCTACAATTTCAAATCGCATAGTGAGAAAAGATTCTTTTAAAAAATTATCAATACCTTCATTACAAATAACTGGTAGATCTATTGCAAAATTTATCTTTCAAATATAATTAAACGAAATATTAAACAAACATACATACATACGTACAATCATACATACATTCATATATTATGTATATGGATATACAAAAATTACTTTATACATTGCAGACGCTCCTTCTTTACCGGAGATTATTGCGTCCTATGCTTGTCAATTGTTTATCCATGGTTTATGTATGGTCTTCCATTTTTATTACAGTACTAATTAGGGTTTTATCGGATTTCAGCTCCGGCTAATCCGGATTCGGGCCATTTTTACAAATTCGACTCCGGCTTCGACAGAATTTTACTTCATAAATACGGTCCAATCCGGCAGGCTGGTAGACCCATAAAATACATATATTTATAAAAGCTCTGGCGCTGGCAAATCGGGAATCCGGCCATGTTTACAAATCCGTCTCTGGCCTAATTTCGCTTTATAAATCCGGCCAGATCACCCCTAGTTTTAATATATATTTTTGTGTGCGTGAAAATGTCACTGGAACTTGTGCTTTCTTAATATTAAAATAATATTTTATTTCAGTGAACATAAAAACTTTAAAATTAAATTTATAATTTCAAATACTTCGTCACAGCACATTAGAATATTATCAGGCAGTAAACATAAATAATTTTCAAAAATTAAAAAAAAATAGCCTACAGAAGAAATGCGTACAAAAAATGTGAAGTAAGTGATAAGCTTATTGAATGAATAAGGAAAGTTTTAGAACGTTATCAACGTCCCACGTTCTTTTCGTTCACGTTTGGCTGTTGTATCTTTGGGAAACGATATGACAATCAATTCACACACGCAACGACGCATGTCATCAATGAAAAAGCCAACCTCTCAGCTAGACTTTCAGTCTCTTGAGCTCTAATATTCCGTAAGGTAATTGACTTTATGCCTAGCTAATTCAGCGGCACGCGGATCTCAAACTAACTAAGCGTGCGCCTCACCTCAACCCAGATCTCCACAGTACTGTGATCTGGGCTACACAATAAATTTAACGTATCGGTTGACTCCAAACCAGGCCACGACACTCATTGTTTGAACGCGTGACCTAATTTGTGTGTGTCTAAGTGTTGGCATATGCTGTCTTGAGACGGCTACACATAAAGTAATTCCTTTTAAAAGAGGTTTTTTTTTATACTATATTTTAAGAGTAAACTTAATTTTTTTTATAAATTTACAAAGCTTGGCTACTTGGATTTTAAACGCAACCGGTGTTGGGCCGTCCATAAAGTACATCACGCTATTTTATTAACAAAATAATTGAAAAATATATAACTCATGGCCGGACAACCGCCTCCCCCCTGTCACAAACTGTCACACCCCACCCCCATCTGAAGCTTGACGTAATTTATGGACGGCATCTAAAAGAAGGTCATAATATTTTTAAATAAGTATAATGCCCACATAGAAATCGCAAATTTCGTTTAAATCCTAACCAAAGGTGCTACTCACAAACGTAAAGAAAGTCATCGGTGTCACATTCTCGTATTACTTGATCATCTTTGTATTTCAATTCATTTGTCTGTTATTCTTTAAAAAAAACTCGGGGCAATTAACCTACTCGAAATATGTGTCTATACGGGCATACACCCACTAAGCCCACAAATTGGTACGCCCCTGACTAAGCTTATGATTGCTGAATTTCAAAAAATGATACACAAATACGTGTGGAATAAATACAAATTATGTTGGAAGTCATAAAGTTTAATAAAACAAGCCAATAATTAAGGGGAGGATTTATTTTAACCCCGGAGACTTCATTTTAAAACAAAGTCTCCGGGGGCGATTTTGTTTTAAAATAAACTCTCCGAGGGGAGACTTTATTTTGGGGGAGACTTTATTTCGTGACACCGGCATAATTCTTACTAACCAGATTCCGATCTGGCTCCTGGGCACCCGCCAGTACAGAGAGATAACCTGAGCTCCTGACAGCAGTCCTGCCCAGGCTGAATTGTCGACATACATATGATTAAGAGCTGGACCAGCCGCTGTCCCAAGCGCCTTGCATGCATCCTACACCCTCCCTCATCCCTGCACGGAGAGACAGGACATTGAGTGGGATGACTCAGCACCTACCAGTTTGTTACGTCTAATCGTACAACTGAAGCCAGCACACGCAATCCGCGCATGTTGATGCCCGTACGTGTATACACACTACACGCACGGAAGCCGGCTAGTCACACACCGTGATCGCCGAAGTCACCTTGACCATAGGTGAGACAGCCAACACAGTAGCAGTGAACTGAACGCACCAGCTGGTTGAACACTTGCAGTACCAACTACACACTCCAGCACTGAAGGAAACTGGTGTAGGGCAGAGCTACCCACAGCGGACCGCTTCATTACACACATCAGCAGCGAACAGAACACGCCGACCAGGGGAGCTTGCAGCGCCAGCTGCCACACCTCAACGACCGAGGGAGCACGGAGCGGGGCGAGACGACCCAGGCGGACTGTGTGACCATTACATTTGAGTTCCCAACCAGTAAATCTTAGGTCACGTGGCATAACCCTGATGATGATAAAGTTAAGCCAAAAATGGGACAATAAATTGGTAGTATCAATATTTCCATTAGGAACTAGTGTCCGCAATTGTACGAAATTGTATATTAAATTTCATTGTGTTGAATTTACACCCCTTTAGTTGTTGATTGTCGTATGCAAGAGATCACTAAAGTTGTGCGTTGTGAGCGGGAAGGTTAAAAGACAACTCGCCAAACCGAAATATTCATCTTTATCGCCACATATTAACTTCCCTTTTTTATTCTATTTATCAAGAACATCAACTCATGCAATCATGATATTGTACAATAAGGCATCAAGAGCTATTTACCATTACTACATTAGGGTCCCATACTCTTGGATTAGTCTATTCTCCAGACTGACCCTGCCGGGTGTGTATGTGCAAGAAACCATTGCTATGACAGAAATGTCATCGACGCCAACAAGAGAATGTATCAAAATTTCGCCCCGCATCTTCTGATTTGACATCAAACCGCCCGTGATGTGCCGACGCTATTGTTCACCTCTCTGCCTCTATGCAGTCACAACAGCGAATTCAAAAAAAATATATATAAAAAATTGTCTGATTAAAGAAGTAAACCGTAATGATATTCAGTTGTTAATTTTTATGTATAAATGTATTAAAATCGGCATATTATCAAATGTTGTCAAGTCAGCTTGATTTTGCGTAACTACGGTTAACCGTAAAAAAATCCCGTTTTCTGTCCGGTCCATATTTTTCCATAATATTTTTAGAGCCAACAAGAAAGTGCATCAATTTTTCGCCTCGCGACGCCTGACGGTTACATCACATGGCACGAGACGTCGTCGCCCACATTCGTTCAGCCCTCATGCGCTGCGCTCCCAACGTACATTAATATATTTATTATTTCTAGAAAACATAAAATTGTATATCAATTTGGTAATTTTAAATCTAATGCCTATGACGTGCACGTACTTAGCTGGAAAACTGTTGATCTAAGACCGAAATGGAATTTGAGGACCGGTAGAGAGGCCTATCTTTCCTCTTGTAATATAAATAGTAACACTCGCGGCCTTGACCGTTATTCACATTTTGAAATTACCGCCGCGCTGTGTAACTTCTGGTACTAAGCTTCGGCAACTAAGCGAATAAAAAAAATATATTAAAAGTCGTTCACTAGCCGAACTCCACTAACAGTGATGATGTGTATTTTTATATTATTTATAGACCGGAATATTAAGAAAACGCTTTGATGTCACGGTCGATCATGTATTGGCTTTCGGTATTCTGCCGTAACACAACAAAAAATTAACTCCGGATAATAAGCTAATACCGACTAAACGAAGTTACGGTTAACCTGTCCTGATTAAACGGGACTGGTCCTGATCTGAGGACCGGTTAGCCGTTAACAACCTTAGTATGAAGTCATATCGGAACCCTCATAGCCATGACCTGTGAGCGCTGCGTCACTTGCCAACAGGCCGGCAGCTGAGTCATGAACTTTATTAGTTTTTCAATTTATTGTTTTGGAAAACCTGACAGTAGATGAAAGTGACAAGACGAGAGAGGATAAGAACACAAACTAGAGTTTTCGTTGCACTAACGGTTAGGCGGTGACGGGTTGAGCTGATCTGACGGTTGGCACAGAAGAGGCAGAGCGACAGATGTGAGTGATGAAATTATTAGAAGACATAATGTCAGAAATAATGTACCCAAGATTTCTAGTTAATGTGAACCGTAAATCAGAACTACCTAGCTACCTGGATAGAAGTCGGTAGACACAAAGTACTGTGTGATATATTACTTCAAAGGAGGAGTGTTCTGTATTGTCATCATTCAGCTTCAGCTTCTAGCTAGTACTACAAGATCGTATCTCACTTTGGTGAGACCTGTGCTACTAGTACTACGAGATGGCATCTCACTTTGGTGAGACCTGTGCTACTAGCTAGTACTACAAGATGGTATCTCACTTTGGTGAGCCCTGTGCTACTACCTAGTACTACAAGATCGTATCTCACTTTGGTGAGACCTGTGCCACTAGTACTACAAGATCGTATCTCACTTTGGTGAGCCCTGTGCTACTAGCTAGTACTACAAGATCGTATCTCACTTTGTTAAGACATGTACTACTAGTACTACAAGATGGTATCTCACTTTGGTGAGACCTGTGCTACTAGCTAGTACTACAAGATAGTATCTCATTTTGGTGAGAGATGTGCTACTAGCTAGTACTACAAGATGGTATCTCACTTTGGTGAGCCCTGTGCTACTACCTAGTACTACAAGATCGTATCTCACTTTGGTGAGACCTGTGCTACAGTACTACAAGATGTATCTCACTTTGGTGAACTTTGCTACTAGTACTACAAGATGGTATCTCACTTTGGTGAGCCCTGTGCTACTAGCTAGTACTACAAGATCGTATCTCACTTTGGTGAGACCTGTGCTACTAGTACTACAAGATCGTATCTCACTTTGGTGAGACCTTTGCTACTAGTACTACAAGATGGTATCTCACTTTGGTGAGACCTGTGCTACAAGCTAGTACTACAAGATCGTATCTCACTTTGTTAAGACATGCTACAACTAGTACTACAAGATGGTATCTCACTTTGTGAGCCCTGTAGTACTACGTACAAGATGGATCTCACTTTGGTGAGACCGGTGCTACAAGCTAGTACTACAAGATCGTATCTCACTTTGTAAGACATCTACAACTAGTACTACAAGATGGTATCTCACTTTCGTGAGCCCTGTGCTACTAGCTAGTACTACAAGATGGTATCTCATTTTGGTGAAACCTGTGCTACTACCTAGTACTACAAGATCGTATCTCACTTTGGTGAAACCTGTGCTACTAGTACTACAAGATCGTATCTCACTTTGGTGAGACCTGTGATACTAGCTAGTACTACAAGAAGGTATCTCACTTTGGTGAGACCTGCGCTACTAGTAGTACTAGTACAAGATGCATCTTATGTATGGGACTTATCCACCAAAGAAAACATCAATATGCATAATTTGCAATGTATGTCACATCTGTCTGTCCCGTCTGTCTGTCCGTGGCGCTACTAATTTTAGAAGGCAGCGCACCCAATTACTGCACCAAAAAATAACTCTTTTCGAACGTCCGCATAAAATTGTGCAATATGGAAATAAATGAATAAAATAAATGAAAGTTCTGTATTACGTCATTATTTGATCTTATGTGTATTTATTTTGAAAACTTCCGTCATTTTTGACAGGGTGATACACTAATAGATTATAATTCATGAAGGGCTTCTTCCATATCTTCTATCCTATTATTATTATTATAATAATTAAAGGCAATTTTCTGTCCGGTCTTCGATAGCGATTGGTCCCTAAAACTCATACAGTCTCTTACAGCCAATCACTGTTGGCTGTCGGAGAAAAATTAAATCTTATTTACATATTGAACAAATTTACTCGGACGTTCAAAACAAGCTATTTTTTGTTCAGTATTTTTCCAAGACTTTATTTTGAGCGGTGCGCGTTTGGATTTATAGTCAAAAACTTTGTTTTTACGGGTTATTTATGATAAATATAATGCATAGTATTTTTGACGTGATAAACATGTATGGCCGTTTGAGACGGTGGGTCTCTAGACAAACCGCAGTGGTGGGGAGGTAGGGTCTCTGGACAGACCGCGGTGTGGAAGAAGGAGGTAGGGTCTCTGGACAGACCCCGGTGTGGAGGGGGGTAGAGTCTCTGGACATATGTGGTGGAGGGAGGTAGGGTCTCTGGACAGACCAGGTTGTGGGTGACGTTTCATGTTCATTTTGGAGTCAGTTGATGTTGATGTTGTGATGTCATACCATGAACTTCACAGGTCATCCCACACTTATGCCAGTCATTGGACGGACTTTGTTGCTAGTTTATTTCATATTCCTGACACAAAGGGAAGCAACTCAGTTAAGCTATTTAATTCAATTTGAATTTGAAAAATGATATTTTTTTCCTAATTCTCTTGGTTTATCTTAAAAAATAAAAATAATTAATGCATCAAGAAATGAATTATGTTTAATAATAATAAAACACGCACTGCGAAAAAATGAGGAATAAAGACGGTAGATCCGGTCAATGCATACTTTTTTCTCTAGATAGAGACGCGTCAAACTAAATCACATAAGTGCTGCCAGGGACTATTGTGGGAAAAACCTAGCTAACACGTCAAAAAACAAAAAACAACCTAGATCCGAATGAAAATAAAACATAGACAAGCAAAAAATAAACACAAAAGCTTCAATTTCATGAAAGGGGTCGTCCATAAATGACGTCAAGCAATTTTGGCGGATTTCCCCCGCCCTCCCCTTGTCACGCATCACAAAAAATTTGCCCCCCCCCTCAAATATGACGTCGCAAAGCTCCACCCATAAAAGCCTTATTTCCTATTTGTAAATGAGCATGTTTGAAATCGCTTGAAACAGAAGAGGCAGCTTACCACGGAAACACAAGATAACTTTTTAGTACAATAAAAAAGTTATCCGGAAAATTAAAAAATCCAGAAAGACCAGTTAAAACTAAAGATGGGAAATCAATACCTCATGAAGAAGGTCAGAAATAAAGATGGATAGAGCATTTTGAAGAACTACTCATCCGACCAGCCCTACAACACACACTCAACATAGAGCCAGCGGAACAAAACCTAGAAATAGACTGCAGCACACCCACAAAACAAGAGATAAGCAGAGCAATTAAACAACTAAAGAAAGGCAAAGCCGCAGGTGCAGACAGAATACCGACAGAAGCATTGACAGCAGATATTACGACTAGCTCTGAAATGCTACATACTCTGTTCAAGAAAATATGGGAGGAAGAACAAATCCCGACGGCGTGGAAAGAAGACACCTCATTAAGCTCCCGATTAAAGGAGATCTTAGCTCTTGCTCTGACTATAGAGAAATAACTCTGCTATCCATACCAAGCAAAGTATTTAACAGAGTGCTGCTAAACAGAATGAGGGACGCAATAGACACACATCTTGGAGACCAACAAGCAGGTTTTAGAAAGGACAGAGCATATACTGACCAGATTGCCACACTGAGAATTACATTGGAACAATCAATAGAGTGGAACTCAGCACTATACATCAACTTTATTGACTATGACTCCAAAAAGAGTGGGCAAAGCTGGGGACAGTTAGAGAAATTGGCGCAGGGCCGGGACGACTGGAGAGCCTTTGTTCGTGGCCTATGCTCCAGATGCGACGACAGGTTATGATGACGATGGTGATGATGATTGAAATCACTGTTTCGTTATTTAAGTTTGTATTTATTGTAATGCTGAATTCTTATATCGTAACACGCGTGAATTCATGTAAAACGTGATTAAATAAATTGTAAGCAACAACAAAATTTTTAGTGGAAATTTAATTTAAAGTTGCGCCATGTTTTTATTTTTTATGTGACGTCACATTTCTTAAACACCCTCCTCCCCCAGTCATATGATAATGCTGCTAATATGTCTGGCATACATAACGGTATAATATGCAAGAAATGATTTTGAATATTTAAAAGTCAAGTATACCATTTCATGCAATTTCATGTGCTGGTTATTCCCTGAATCTTGTTGGAAGAGCAGCAGTTGACTGTTGTTTAGATAAAATAAACCTCTGTGGAATTTTTCAAAAATATATAATTTCTTTTCATCAACACATCGATGGTCAGTATTGTTGTCATTTTTCAAAGATGATTCAAAATTTTCTAATTTCCTAAGTCTTTGTCAAAGACAATTGCCACACATTCAATACTTGATAGTTATGATGGAATAATATCTGCATGTCATCAACTAATGCATATTGATACAACAGAGAAAAGCGAAACAAGAAATCAAGCCATGAACATATATATAATTCCACAGAAACTAGAGCAGGCAAGACGCAGTATATTTATATGTAGTATGCACACCCGCACCGCGCCGCACTATGCGCACCACACTGAGACTCACTATATAGAAGGAAAGGAAGTGAAGAAAGAAAGGTCTAGCAATTACAGTTTATGGTTGGCAAGTGAGGGTGGTGCAGGAGGGGGGCAGTTGTCTCTTTATTTCCACTATCTATGATCAATGGCTATGCTTTTCTTTCTACGGCGCCCGTGATGTAACTGTGGTGTAACTGGCATATTTTGCGCCTTGATAAAAACTATTAGTACATGTGCATTTTAATTTTATTTTAATTAAATTGGCGCCCCAACCTTTCCCGTTGAATCACATTTCACTATAATCTTAAAACTGTAAGCCTCGTTTGGCGCCCCTGGACCTTGGTGCCCGGTAACATATTTACTTCACTGCCCCACATTCGTACAACTCTGACCGGCGCACAGCACAAACGGTTAAACTGTATAACTTTGATTTCACAACTGATAGGAGCGGACGTAGGTTCTCATCAAACAAGACATCTTAGGGGACCGCCCATAAATGACTTCACGCGATTTTGGCCGATTGTTACACCCTCCCCCCTCATCACAAAAACTTAGCCTCCCCCCCCAATGCAAAATGTTCTAATTGAAAATTATCATGTAGCAAATTACTTATTTGTCATTTAAACTTGTATTTAGTGTAAGTCTGCACTCTAATATCGTGTTACGATAGTGTGAAGCCATTGAAAACGCCATTAAATGAATAGAAAGCAATCAAATAATTAAGTGGCAATTTTAAATTAAAGTTGCGCGTTTTGATGTGACGTCACTATTCTTAAACACCCCCTCCCCCTCGTCACAAATCTTGAGGAATGCCACCAACCCTAGTGACGCCCCTGCTTGGTGTATTCATTATTGATCGTAATTAATTTTTCATTAACTTAATTTTAGAGTAGCTTCTCTCACAGGTTGCATTACTTATGAAAATAGTATGCAAAGTTTGAATTAATTATATTATATTATGTAGGGTAACTTCAAGCCTAAATCAATATACATAATTCCTGTCGTCTGTATGTATGGATGTAATTGTAATTATGTTTCTAATTTTAGAAATCAGTGCACCAAATTACTGCACCAAAAATAACACTTTTCGAACGTTCCGCATAAAGGGGCCGTCCATAAATGACGTCACTCGATTTTGGCCGATTTTTACCCCCTCCCCCCCCTCGTCACGCGTCGTCACAAAAAGTTAGCCCCCCCCCCTCTAAAAATACGTCACAAAGATTTGACCCCCCCCCCAAAAAAAAACACCCTATTTTCTATTTGAAAATAAGTATGTTTCATATCACTTTTATTGTCATTTAAGCATTTATTATTTATTTAGTGAAGGTCTACATTGTAATATTGTAACCCGCGTTTTTTTAAAACGTTTAACCGGCCTTCAGAAAACGAACTTAGTTAACATCCTTAGCTTATATTTTATTTTAATGCATACAAATTAAACATTGACTATTAATCATCACGGTTAACGTCTTTGCTTAGAAAACAAATTATTTAAAAATAATATTTTTATAAAGTATTTTTTTAAAAATCCCTCAATTGACTGACGGGCATCCCGTAAGAAAGAGGTTGGCGAACAGGGGTAAATAACCTAATGTGGGGTCAAAAGGGAATTCTTGGGGGTAATGCAGACTCATTTGGGACATATAACATCCACTACAATCCGCTAGATAAATTAAAATACGTCATGTGTACGTGTACGCTTGGAACATATGCCCATTATTAAACCGGTTCCTTCCAGAAAATGCATTTTTTTAAATTTGACAACTATGTAGATTTCTTACCTACGTACCATACAAAGACACCTAAATCCACCCTACTTTAATTTATATTGACACGAGTGACAATAATCTTAATCCACATGACTTGTCTGTATCACGTATCTTTTCTGTGATATTTAAAATTAATGCCTTAAAAACTGAGCTAAGAAGAAAAGTTGTTTTGTGCTCCCCTCGAATTGCGATGTCAAGAATTTGATGCATTCAATAAAGTTAATAAATACTTGACTAATTTTAAATGGGCTCATTTATCATTATATCTAGAATGACCAGGGGTGTTTGAATACAAACCAATCGAGCAAGTATATCAAACTTAAAACGTTTATATTTCTATCAAATAGATTCACACTTTTAAAGAAAAATGATATTCCGTGTCGTTTTGACTTAAAATATCTACACATAATCCTATTCAGATCATTTTTAGACACTTGTCATGCTTGTAAAACTCACCAGTAGCATTTTTGGGGGAGGGGGGGGGCTAACGACGCTCCCCCAAATCCCCGAGTCATGTGAGCAGGACCTAGAGTCTGGGGGTTGGGGGGGGGTAACGCACTTATAAACTTGTATATTTTGGGGTAACGGGCAAAAAGGTCGCCTGCCGTGAGACAACCAAGCGAAGCTGCAGTTATATCACAAATGCTTTGATGGCAACATCAAACGAAGCAGGGTAAAAATTTCATGTTATCTTGGGGGTTCTCAAACTTAAGGATTATAATTAGATTTAATTTTCGTGTCTTGATAGCTTAGGCCAACCAGCGTCTGATGGCCTACGGATTGGCACATTGAGAAGCACTGTTTAAAAAAAAATTTAAAAAAAAAGTCATTAAATAAATTGTAAGCGACCAAATATTTCAGTTGAAGTTTTATTTAAAGTTACACTTTTGAAGTGACGTCACATTTCTTCAACCCCCTCCCTCCCCCTCGTCACGCATCGTCACAAAAGTGTGACTCCCCTCCCCCCTGGTTGCGTGACGTCATTTATGGACGGTCCCAAAATTGTTCAATATGATAATAAATGAAACAAATAAATTAAATGAAAGTTCTGTATTACGTTATTTTTTAATCGGATGTGTATTTATTTTGAAAACTTCCGTCATTTTTGACGGGTGATGAACTAGTATTTTAATAATCTTGAATGAATCAAGTGGGCTTGAATTTCTTTAATTCGTGTACTATTATTTTAAAAATTTTATACATATAGTCATATATATAATTTAAAAACCTGTGAAGCAATATATTCCTTGCTTGACAACATCGTGTAAGGGGCCGTCCATAAATGACGTCACGCGCCTGGGGGAGGGGAGGGGGTCAAGCATTTGTGACGATGGGGAGGGGGTTAAAGAAATGTGACGTCACATCAACAAAACACAAAATTTACACTTAACTAATTCATAGCTTGCAATTTATTTAATGACGTTTTCAATGGCTTCACGCGTGTTATCTGTCAAAGTTCTGACAAACTACAAGGTGTTTTGACACAAATTTTCCCTCTGAACATGAAACAAAAACAAAAAAACACACACACAATATTTTGATTCTTTTAATGACTCAATGACAGGAAGTTGACGCAATGACAGGAAGTTGACGCAATGACAGGAAGTTGACGCAATGACAGGAAGTTGACGCAATGATAGGAAGTTGACGCAATGACAGGAAGTTGACGCAATGACAGGAAGTTGACGCAATGACAGGAAGTTGACGCAATGACAGGAAGTTGACGCAATGACAGGAAGTTGACCCAATGACAGGAAGTTGACGCAATGACAGGAAGTTGACGCAATGACAGGAAGTTGACGCAATGACAGGAAGTTGACGCAATGACAGGAAGTTGACGCAATGACAGGAAGTTTACGAGTCTTTGAAATACGCCGACATTATTTACCGTATATACTCATGTTAAAGCCGACCTTTTTTGGACAAAAATTAGGGGGAAGATGGGGGGGGGTCGGCTTACTAGCGGGTCATGGGTGATCTCTGCATGTACATTGTCATTGAACATCGGTGTTGTTATTGTAGATCTTCAAGGTGCTTTTCTACATTCTACAGATTCGACTGCTCTACAAGAAGCTATAAATAGTATTTAAATCTGCACTTACCTTATTTACTCATTTTATTTATTTTGTTTTAAAAATTTTGTTTTCAACAACGAATTTTAATGTACGCGCTTTCGCCACTTTTTACACACACCCAAAAATTAAAAAAAAATATATATATATAAAATATCAAGCAGGTACTTGGTAACTCTTGTCTAACAAAGTAACAAAGAGCACAAAGACAAAGATAGGTAGTACAAAGTAAACAATCATAAAGGCCCCATTTAGTTTGCAGTTTAAAAAAAAAGTGTACCATTTGTTTACGCTTTGCTATTATTTTTTGGGGTCGGCTTACACACCTTTAATACTACATGTAATCTCTTCCAAAAGAGAGGGATCGGCTTATGAACGAACGGGCTCTAGAACGAGTATATACGGTAGTTACCAGCTAAGACGAACCAATGTTGTTTTTTAACGCAAATTCACGTAGGAAAAATTGCGTTTATATATTTGAAATGTCTGTAACGCTTGATCCTGCAACTCCTCCTAAACCATACCAGATAGAGGGTTAGGACATACCAGATAGAGGGTTAGGACATACCAGATAGAGGGTTAGGACATACCAGATAGAGGGTTAGGACATACCAGATAGAGGGTTAGGACATACCATATAGAGGGTTAGGACATACCAGATAGAGGGTTCGGACATACCAGATAGAGGGTTAGGACATACCAGATAGAGGGTTAGGACATACCAGATAGAGGGTTCGGACATACCAGATAGAGGGTTCGGACATACCAGATAGAGGGTTCGGACATACCAGATAGAGGGTTCGGACATACCAGATAGAGGGTTCGGACATACCAGATAAAGGGTTCGGGTCTTTTGCAAATATGTTAAGGAGGTCTCAAGGATGTGCAAGGGCCAAAAAATACCGAAAAGTTTTACTGGATTTCCTGGAAAATCCAAGAAAGCCGAACAAATATTAGTATTTTGTCAATTTCTCGCCAACCATAATATCTATGGGGTTGAAACAAACGCCAAACAATAGCTAATAATATTTAGAAAAATGTTGGAGAAGTAAATTTTGAACAATCACTTGTGATCAAACTATCGTAATTTTAGCAGCAATTTGTAGATAGCAATTGTTTTGTTTACTGTCATAATTATTGATTTGAAATGACTTTTAATGTAATCTAGAATGATAGTTTTCCCGCTTTGTGAATGCTTATGTTCGATTGTTGTGTGGTGCGCATTATATTGACACATTCTTGGTGTGATGTAGCGTGCAGAGATATGACGTCATATTGTGTTTACTTTCAGAATTATTGATTTGAAATAACTTTTAATTTAATCAAGAATGGTTTCCTTTCAATTAAAAAAAATCGGATATTCTTCGTTGGAAATTGGGCTTAAATACTCATTCGAGCTTTTATTAATTTTTTTTAATTTTAAATCTACCCCCACCCCCCTCTTATTCCCTTCCCTACTCCTACCGCGACTATGTTTAAAAAATGTACCTAGTTTAAATGTTTTTAAAAAGTATATCTTAGTTGTTCAAATATATTTATTGTAATAACAAAAAATATATGAAATGTTTTTTTTTGGTTCTTTTTGGTTGAAAATAATTTGGGCTTCATTAATTATTTCTTAAGTTATAGGTTTGGTTTCTAAATGGTTGGTGATGTCATAACTGTTATCACCCGGCCACAGGTGTTGACGCGCCTTGCTGAGAAAAATTAACAAACTCGCTCCCTTTCTTCTGTAGGCCTAGCAGAAAAACTGATTTTAATAAGACGTACAAAGTTGACAGTATGTTAAGTTAATCAATTAAAAAGTTACTACCGCCGCCAATGTTTCCTTTAATCTGCGTGGTTGCGAAGCCGCGCAGTTGTCTGGCCGACGCCGCACAGATGTTTAGAATAACCGCGCAGCAAATTGTGTAGTATTGCACGAAAAATCATGCTGTGCAACTTTGCTCACGACTTTTTTAAAAATTTGCACACGAACCAATGAATCTTAGAGGGAACATTGACCACCGCGTGGCGGACATTAACATTCAAGCTGCTGGGCCCTGACCTGACTGACCGTTACGTCATTGTTGTTGACATTTTGTTTGAATGTTCAGTTTACTGTAGTTTTAGTTTATTAGTCTGGCGAATGAATTTACAACAGGAATAAAAGTCTGTAGAGCACAATAGTATACTTTTGAAAGTATGCTGTTAGCTACTGCGTGAAATGAGGTTCATGGATAGTTGCTAGGTTGCATTCTATAGCCGTCATGATCGCGAAAATTATGCGGCATTTTGGACGAGTACCCGCGCAGCTTTTTTCAACAAGATTGACAGTCCTAGTTTTGATTAGTGTTGTACCGGATTTCGGTTCCGGCAAATCCGGAATTCGGCCATTTTTACAAATCTTGCTTCGGCTTCGGCTCTGGCAGAATTTCACTTCATAAATCCGGCCAAATCCAGATGACCCTAGAGCCAATATATATATATATATATATATATATATATATATATATATATATATATATATATATATATATATATATATATATATATATATATATATATATATATATATATAGAGAGAGAGAGAGAGAGAGAGAGGGGGGGGAGATATATATATTATGATGGCTCTGGCTAATCCAGAATCCGGCAATTTTTACAAATCTGACCCAGCTTCAGCTCCGGCCGGATTTCACTTCATAAATCTGCCTGAATCCTGTTCCAACCGGATTTTAAAAATTTGAATCCGGTACACCCTTAGTTACAATATTAAATAGATTGCAGACTTACACTCAGTACATATTTAAATGTGAAAAAAAGATAATTGAAACATGCTTGTTTTCAATTAGAAAATACGGCTTTATTTTTTTTTCTTCAAAGCTTTGTGACGTAATATTGGAGAGGGGGGGTCTAAATTTTTACACGAAGTGTGACGAGGGGGAGGAGGGGGGGGTCAAAAATCGGCCAAAATCGCTTGACGTCATTTATAAGATACTCTAGATTTGATTAGTATAATTTGAAGGTGAAATGACAAAGTCCAGTAGATTAGCAAGTGAAATGAAAAATTAAATCATCTCTCTATTCCAGATTCTGTTACCACCAAAAATTTACATGAATTTCTACAGTTAGATCATTTTATGAAGAATAAAACTTTTTTTTCTACATAACATGGCTATATATTCGCTTTGATAGCAAAAAATTGCTCTCTCGTTATTTGACTGAAAAGTTCGATTAAATTGATAAGGTCTCAAACTAAAATGTAAAACCATCTTTTAAGTATTCCATTAGTTTCCCTATGAGTAGCCCCTACAAAGTATTTTAGCACCACAATACTTTTTAAAGAATTTCGAGCATCATTGACTTCATTAAGTAAATGCTTCCAGCAAATATAGGTTTCTTTTTTTAAAAAAGAAGAAGAAATGGGGAACAAATCTTTCATCGTCATTATGATCAATCCTGAGTGAGAGTGAGAGGCGCCTGCGGTGGTTGGGACATGTCCGCAGGATTAGCCCGGAGCGCATTCCAAGAGCATTGCTTTACGGCGAGCTGGCAACTGGTATGCGGAAGAGAGGACGCCCCTGCTTGCGCTTCAAGGATGTCTGCAAGAAAGACATGACTCTGGCGCAGATTGACCATAAAACGTGGGAGACCATTGCTGTGGAGCGCACCTCCTGGCGGGCAAAAGTGTGCGAGGGCATTCAAGTCGCGGAAGCTTCCCTTACAGCCAGGAGCGAGGAGAAAAGGGCCAGGAGAAAGGGGAAGGGGGTAGAGGAGCAGGAGGAAACACCATCATCCCATGAGGATGGACGGATGCCATAAAATACATTATGACCAACTAACTTCCTGCATCTGAGGGAATGTTTAGCTTTACGTCAAAATAAGCGAGTCTTTCCTTCTACTGGATAAATGAATGCAATTTTGACTTAGCATTACTAAAAATATCAGTGCACCTTAATGTTTTATATTTTCCACACTTGCTTTAAAAGCCTTTTTAAAGATTTGATTTATTTGTTTTTCAATGAATAGCTAATAACATTTTAATGCAGTTTGATAGCTTGACCATGAGAATAAGTAACATTGCTACTGAAGACACAATGATAGCAAATGTAAAACTTACAGTGGCAATAACTGATGATTTTTTTACTTGGCATTCATCAACTTGGGTCCCAATGCTACGATTCCCAACATTCTTAAGTAGGAAACAAATGGATGAAATAACACTTTTTTTAAAATCCCTTATATTAACTTCGCGGCCGTCTCTGTCTTGGGCTCGGCGGGCGGGCGGAAAAACAGAAGTCGAAAATGACCCACTTTCCATGATCCGATCGAACTGAAATTTGGCACACGGACCCGTCTGACCTAACAATGCATCGTATCAAAATTTCAGATCGATCGAACGTACCGTAATTAAATTAATGCATTTTTAGTTTATCCTTATATGAGGTATGTAATTTAAATTCACGGTTTGTTATTGTTTTTTGCCACGTGAAATTTTGAGCTGACGCATTGAGGCGACCCAACGAAGCGACGGGCGCTTTTGTTTACATTTTACGTGTCACTCTGAGCTCGGTCAAGCGAATCGGTGACCAGACTTTTCCCCTCCCCCCCACCCACCCCTCCCCCCACCCCCACCCCCCCACTAGGGTTATGATGCAAAGTTGAGTTAAGACAGATTCAGTCTGTAAATGTTTGAAAATAATCAATACTGTTAGTTATGTCTCATATATAAGGGATTTATAGTCAAAAACTTTGTTTTTACGGGTTTGTTTTATTACTTGTCATTTATTGATACATCTCAAAATTTTAATTTATGTAAAAAAATATTCTTTGGCACTGTACTTGTACAAATTAAATCATTGTCAGCTCAATGAACATAAAGATTAAAAAAATAAAATACATACCTTGGCTGCACTTGGATGATTTCTTCTTTGATCTATTTTCTGGCCAAGAAGAGCTAAGTCCATTACAGATCTCTCTAAATGTTTAGCAGTTTCTTTCCATAAATTGGTGGCTGACTGCATGTTTCGTGTCCGTTTGTTGAGTTTTTCTATGAAATTATGTTTTCTATCTTTCAAGAAAGCGTAAAATGTTACCTTTAAAACAAAAGCCTGTAGTAGGGACCAACCGGGTAGACATTTTCTACCGGGTACCAAATCCGAATAGTTAGATGTACTATTTGCCTGATCCGGGTACGAATCCGAATACTGAGACACGAACTAAAACATTTGGCGAAAGGTCATTCTCTTTGTGTGCAGCCAAACAATGGAATTCTCTACCATTACACATCCGTAGTATTTCAACTACCAAGTCTTTCAAGACTGCACTTAAGACGCATCTTTAAAATTTTATTTTCAAAATTTATGAAACAATATTTCTTTTAATGATTAACGTAGCTTATGTGTAACGTACTGTCATTTATGGTGCTTTTATGATATGAATGTTTATTTAATTATTATTTATATGTTATGAACTCCATGTAAAGCGCTGTGAGCCCGGTTCCTTGCCGGGATAAACTGCTTTAAAATTACCAATTGACTATTATGACTAGTGTAACCCGTCAAAAATGTCGGAAGTTTTCAAAATGAATACATTTCAGCTGAAATCTATTAATTTTGAAAAAATACACATCAGAATCATATATAATAAAAGGCAAGTTTCTGTCCGTTCTGTCCGGTCATCTATAGCGATTGGTCCCTCAAACACATATGACTCCTACAGGCAATCACTTTGGACACGTTCACGCGGATGCTCAAAACTAATTATTTTTGGTGCAGTATTTCTTCCAAGACTTTATTTTGAGTGAGAGGGTACTTGATAACTTCCCAAAGTTTCATGCTTCTACCTACACGGGAAGTTGGAGAATTAGTGATGAATCAGTCAGTCAGTCAGTGAGTGCTTTGCCTTTTATTAGTATAGATTGAACAATTTTATGCGGAACGTTCGAAAAGTGTTATTTTTGGTGCAGTAATTTGGTGCGCTGCTTTCTAAGATTAGTTACATTACAACCACACATAAATACATACAGACGGCGGGAATTATGTATATTGATTATAATTATTAAACGAAAAACGGAAATTTGAATTAATTTCGGTTTTGAAAACGATTAGTGATTGTTTTAATTCGCAAAACCATAACCGCCTTGTATTTAGCTTTCAAGATTTCTACAAATAAAATTTATTTTTGGGCATTCAATTAGGTTTATTAAATTATTTTTGACTGTATTTTTATAGTTTACTTTACCACCGTTGTCACGTGAGAATCACGAGATTAGTGACAGAGAGGTCACATGGGTAGAAAGCGCATGAAAGCAGTTGTCAGAGAGGAATGTCGAATGTGTGGCTGATGTCTCCACGTTGTGAAACCTCAAAGTTATATTTCTGTATATATTGTGCGTATTAAAGTTATTTTGTTGACAACAGTATTTCAAGGATTTATTACACGAAAGTTTGCATTGTGAGAACGCCTACAAAATACATTAACAAGAAAAACCATTTACATTGGTGTCAGGAGAAACACATGGACATGAGATCATGAGATTAGGCGGACATTATTCGTGTTATAAAGATAATTAAATTATGAAGATAGTACTGTTAACACGGTACAGAAACGTGGTCGTCGTGGAAGTGACAATTATTTTGTATTCACAAAAGGGAAGTATTCATTAAAAGAAGAAATATTATCAGCCATCGTATTTTGTGAATATTAAAGGCCGTGTGAGGCAGTGTATAAACTTTTGAAGATTGAAGGAATATTATAAGTATAAGTATTTCAAAATGGCGGCTTGACTACCCACATTGCATGCATGCACTGTATAAAACTAGGTCAGCCAAATTGGTTCTAATCATACAGTCACACAGTCAACACGGTACAGGCCTACTGTCGGTGACACACAGTGAACATATATACGTCAGCAAGCTCAATACACGCTATTACTAAGTGATTCCAAGATATAACTATAAACAAACATTGAACTTGAGAAGCTATGGACTATTAACAAATGTGTTAGTGTGAATTATAAATCAAGGAACGGAATTTGTATTCATTCATTTTGTGGAAATTGTGAGAATTGCAATTTGGATTAATGGATTGAACTAAAGTGTCTAAAAACTACTCTAAAGTTAGGAAATCGAAAAATTTGACTTAGTGACTTATTTTATTCAAAACTTTGGACCATCGGATGTGTTTTGTCAATCTGAGGGAGCGTATATATATAGCATACTTAAGATTCCGTGTGAGTATGCTTTGTTGCCTCATTTTGTCAAAATTAAATTTAATGGTTTAGATGTGTCACTTGTTTGGAATTAAGATATTTTGAATTCAAGATTTTCTCATTTGGAGGATTTATACCTTAATAATTAAATACTTACATTCCTTACGGAATTGCTTGACTCATATAATTCCACAAAACATGGATTACTATGAAAAATTCACTGTCATAGCTAAATAATTTGGCTTAAGCGAAAAAGAATTGAAAGACTTTGTTGAAGAAAAAGTCAAAGTAGCTAAGGAAGAAGAGAAGCTACAAATAGCCAAAGAAGAAGAGATGCGAAAAATAGCTAAAGAAGAAGAAAAGCTAAGAATAGCTGAAGAAAAGGAAAAGCAAAAAATAAAATTAATGAAGAAAAGGAGAGGCAAAAACAAATAATTGAAAGAGAAGAAAGAGCTGCAAGAAGAGAACTTGAACAAATTAAAAATGACAACTTAAAACTACAAATTGAGCTACAGAGCAGAGTCTACAATCCTGGTAATGACACAAATGTAAAGTCAACACCGAAGGACACTATCAAAAATAGAAAATATGATAGCAAGAAAGAAAACATGGATGTTTATCTGGATTATTTTGAATCCATAATGGTCATGAAAGGTTATGATGAAGAAGATTGGCCAGCACAACTAATGACTCAAGTAACTGGAGAAGCATTCGAAGCTTACAACAGTATAGCCAAAGAGGACATATATATATATATATATATATATATATAATATATATATATATATATATATATATATATATATATATATATATATATATATATATGTCAAAAAGGCACTTCTATGTCATTTCGGGAAGTCAGAAAATGATTATTGAAAAGAATTTCATGAAATGAGAATCAAGATGTACAAAGATCCACAGATCATAGTACATAAAGCACAAGTTAAATTAACAAAATGGATGGAAATGACAGCAATAGATACAAGAAATCCAAAAGCCATTCTAGACATGGTCTTAATTGACAATTTCTTAGAAAATGCAACACCAACTCTATTCACATATTTAACTGATAAGAAAGTTCGTAATCAAGCGGAGTTAACAAATGCATTACGCACATTCAAAGACTCTCATCCAAGCGTAGAAATGGATAAAAGACAAGATATCTTTGCAGCAATACAAATTAAAAACCAAAAAAAAAGACAAGGAATGAGAAACCAGAGTCTGCCAAACCAAGGCAACAAACAAACTATTTGCTGGTATTGTAACAAGCCAGGACATATGGCGAGGCAGTGTTACCACAATAAAGGACAACCAAATAGTGTCACCTAATGGCAGCCCTACAAGAAAGAAGACAGAAAAAAGATCCAGAGAAGATCACTTTGAAAACAAAGGTAGAAGTAAAGTTTTTGGTACTGAAAACAAAATATTGTTTCAGGTAACTTTCACAATTTTGATACATTTTACGACCTCACCAAGAAACCAGAAAATGTTGAAATAAGCAACTGTTGATACATTTGATTACTGACCATATTCAATCACCGCAGGATCAATTTAACTTCTACTTTGGTGATTTGAACGATCAGAGTTTTTCGTTTGTTTCAAGTCCACTCTGTCATCAAAATTAAACCAATTCATAGAGCTGGCCAGCGATAATCATTTGAATATGTTGCATCAGAAAGTGAGCTTGGTGAAATTTTGTTGTACTCACAACTGTCTCAGCAAGCTTATACTTTTACACTTTGCAACATCATATCTTTGTAAATGTGGAATTTCTGCTTTGGTTACAATCAAGTCAAAACATGTTTCCCGACTTGAAGTTGAAGATAAACTACGATGGCGTCTTTCGCGTATTACACCTCGTTTGGATTTGCTGTGCTCAAATTTGCAAGCTGGAGGCTCGAGCTAAGTAAACTAATGTACCATTCTTACTAATACTAACTAATGTATAGGACTTAAAGTTTTTTATAGCCAGCAATACGAATTGAATTATATAAGACCATTACATGTCTAAGTAAAATTTGTTCATTACAACAACAAAAAAGCCAAACAATTTTTTTCCATTCAATATTTTTGAGAGCAATCAAATCGTATCACATTAGTAAGTAAAGCTTTTGTAACAAATGACATTGATACTAGTAACTAGTTATATACAATGTTTAATTATATAGAAATTTCCAGTACGGCAATAGCACAATTTTCAGTAGTGGTCCGTGGCTAAGACACACAATTTTCAAGGGGTCCTTGAACCTAAAAAGGTTGAGAACCACTGGGTTAGGAGGGATAAATATTTGATTATTTATTATTAGCATGTCCGGATGTAGACTTGATGGCGCTCTATATAAGCTATTTAAGGATGTAGACTTGATGGCGCTCTATATAAGCTATTTAAGATAGTGGGGCCCTTTTCAAGTCCAGATATTATAATATGTCAGTGCAAATATAAAATAAAAAAATATTCCGCCCCCCCCCTAAGAAAGCGGGGGGCCCTAAGCTATAGCTTGTTTAGCAAATTGGTAAATATAGCACTATTTATTAGGAATTTAGTTTACATTCTATGGCATGTATAAAGTATAATTAAACGTTTATTTAATTGTTTCGAATACTTGTCATTCATTTGTGGAAATATATTCCGTCCCATGTGTGTCTCTGGATTGCCACGATAGTTACCCCACCCCTAGAAACGAAAACCCAATTTTTTCATCACCATCAAACTCTACTTAGCATATTCTGTCCAGTTCTAAGGACATGCCCTTGTCATCTATTCATTAGCTTGACTCGCTTTACATTTGCCGCCAGAGCTTTTATTTCTTTTATAGAGCAATCTGGAGGTATGTGTTTGACAATGTCCTTGTTTCTCCTCTTCACGCAAACATTATCGTGTGGGCTCTAAAAGTTCTTCTAGTTGCTTACTACTGATTATTTGGAATCTGATTTCTTTTATTTTAGCTTTCAGTTTCGTTGTTCCACTTTGTGGCTGAGCCTTCTCAGCATTTTCCTTATTCGTCGTTCGTTATCTTCATACTTAATTACCTTTGTAGCCATCGCTTCCGCTGAACGTGAGGATTTATTTGCCGCCTCCTGTACTTTGGTTATTTGTGATGGCGGTTGCGACTTTTCCTTGTCGGTGTAGAAAAACAGTTTCTTTTGGGGGTTCAGTCATCTGAGATCCCTTCCCCTTCTAAGGCATGTGATGGGTCATGACGTCAGACTTCCGTGTCACTGAACTCGTTGCTACGGAGGCAATGTACATCGGTGTTTGGGGATTTCCCAAACCTACGTGTTGTTGTTGAGCATTCTCATCCATGAGGGGCATCCACCGATCATCGTCGGCGTCTGCGATTCCTCCAAGGGCATAGGCCACCTACGAGAGACCTCCAAGTATCTCTATCTTGGGCCAGCTTCTCCAGGATCTTCCATTCATGACCAATTCTCTTGATGTCTGCCTCCAATTCTCGGCGCCAAGTGTTTCTTGGACGGCCTCTTTGCCGCTTACCCTGTGGGTTTCATTTGAGGGCTTGCTTTGTTGTGTTAGAAGCAGGTTTTCTTAGTGTATGACCAATCCACCTCCACCGCTTCTGGAGAATCTCTTCCTCAATGGGCTTCTGTTTTGTCCGCTGCCACAGTTCCTGGTTGCTGATTTTGTCTGGCCAGTGAATTCTGAGAATCCTTCTTAGACAGTTGTTGATGAAGGACTGGATTCTGGTCAGGTTTACGGCCGTTGTTCTCCATGTCTCGGCTCCATATAGCAGCACAGGTTTTACCATAGCGTTAAAAATCCTTACTTTTAACTTGCTGCCTAAGTTGTTAGAGACCCAAACATTCTTGAGTTGCTGGAAGGTTGCTCTTGCTTTTCCGATCCTTATTTTGACGTCCGCATCTGTACCACCTTGTTTATCTACCACGCTGCCAAGGTAAACAAAACTGTCCACCTCCTCAAAGGGCTTCTCCTTCAAGCATAATGGGTGATGTACTGGTGGCATTAACCTTGAGGATTTTACTCTTCCCTTTGTGAATGTTGAGACCCATGCTAGCAGAAGTGGCTGCGACAATGTTTGTTTTCTCCTGCATCTGTTGTTGGGTATGTGCAAGAAGGGCAAGATCATCAGCAAAGTCAAGAACATCCAGTTGATCCCACAAGGTCCATTGGATGCCATTCCTTTTCTGCTGTATAGATGTTTTCATCACCCAGTCAATGGCTAACAGGAAGAGTAATGGTGACAGCAAGCAACCTTGTCTCACACCAGTCTTCACCTGGAAAGCATCTGTCACCTGCTGGCCATGGATAACTCGGCAGTTTATCCCTTCGTACATGTTTCTGATTATATTAGTAATCTTCTGTGGCACCCCGTAATGCCTTAGCAATCTCCACAGGGTTTGCCTGTCAACACTGTCAAAGGCTTTTTCATAGTCAACAAAGTTAACATAGAGCGGCGAGTTCCACTCTAGTGACTGCTCTAGAATGATGCGCAGTGTCGCTATCTGGTCCGTGCAGGATCTGTTGGTGCGAAAGCCAGCTTTTTCGTCCCGCAACAGAGGGTCTACAGCGTTTTTCATCCTGTTAAGTAGGACACGGTTGAAAACCTGTGATGGACAGCAGGGTGATCCCTCTGTAGTTCGAGCAGGAGCTTAAGTCTCCCTTCTTTGGGATCTTGATAAGGTATCCCTCTTTCCAATCGGAAGGAACTTGCTCCTCTTCCCATATCTTCATAAACAGAGGGTGTAGCATTTCCACACTGGTTTCCAAGTCCGCCTTCAGTGCCTCTGCTGGGATGCCATCAGGTCCCGCAGCATTTCCATTTCTGAGTTGTTTAATGGCCCTGCTAATCTCCTCTTTGGTGGGACTATTACAGTCAATTAGTAGGTCATTATCGGCTAGTTGGATATCTGGTGGATTCCTTGGTTCAGGCCTGTTTAGGAGCTCTTCAAAGCGCTCCTTCCATCTCCCTCTCTGTTGCTCCTCACTTGGTATGGTGTTTCCCATTTTGTCCTTCACTGGTCTCTCTACCTTGCTAAATTTCCCTGAAAGCGTCTTAATGGTATCGAACAGTTCCCTCATGTTCCCCTGGTGAGCTGCATCCTCTGCTTCTTTAGCAAGTTTATCAACAAATTCCTTCTTGTCCCTCTTGATGCTTTTCTCAACTTCCTTATTTGCATCTGCATACTCCTTCTGGGACTTGTTTTCTGTGCTCGGGTGCGGCTGTTATTCACTTCCTATTTCTTTCTTTTCCTTTCTTCTATTTTACTCAGCGTACCTGCTGTCATCCATTCTTTGTGTGCCTGTTTCCTGTTTTCTAGCACTTCTTGGCATGTTGACTGGACTGTTTCTTTCATGCTTTGCCACTTTCCTTCGGTGGTTTCATCTTCCAGTATTTCTTGTAGGACTTGGAACTTATTGAATAGTGAGATTTTGAATTCTTCCTTTTTGGCTTGGTCCTTCAGGAGATTTATTATACCGAGCCCTGTATGCTGCTTGCTCTGTATTATGTCTCTTTAGTTTTAATTTCATCCTGGCCACAAGAAGATGGTGATCTGAGGCAACATCAGCTCCCCTCTTAACACGTACGTCTTTGAGAGATCGCCTGAATTTTTTACAAATACATACATGGTCTATTTGGTTCATCGTTCTCATGTCCGGTGAGACCCGTGTAGCTTTGTGAATCCTCTTGTGCTGGAAAATACTCCCCCCTATGACCAGGTCTGCTGTGGCACATAGGTCCACAAACCTCTCACCATTGTCGTTCATCTCGCCTATCCCTTGCTGTCCCATAACCTCTTCGTACCATGTGTTGCTATTGCCGATCTTGGCATTAAAGTCTCCCATGAGGACGACGATGTTCCTCCGTGGGTGACCCTGGACTATGGTCATTACTCTATTGTAGAATTCTTCTTTGTCTCTTTCATCACTTTCATTGATTGGTGCTTAGCATTGTATAACATCTAGGTTGATGCTACGTTTCTTTGTTCGAAAGGTTGCTAAAAGAATTCTAGGTCCATGGGCCTCCCATCCAATGAGTGCTCCTTGTGCTGCCCTTGATGTTGTTGTTCGTCCGTCGATTCGACGAAGACCACTCTAGTCATCCGAGGGTTGCTGGGACTGGCTTTGTTTGTGCGTGCGCAGATGGCTGATGAGGCCGATCCTAGCACGGAAGGTTCGGGAACAGAAGGGACAAGGGACGAGTGGGACATCTCCAGGAGGGTTGACAGCACGGGCCTTTCGGGCTTGCCTCTTCTTTTCTGCGGAGGTGATCCTGTTTGCCTCGCATGACCTGGCACCTTCGTGGATGGAAGAACGCCAGGTGGAACGGTCCATTGCAGCAAGTTCCCACGTGTCTGGGTTTGATGGCAAACGCTTTCAGTGAGACTTTCAGTGTGTCTTTGTAGCGTTTCTTTTGCCCACCGTGGGACCGCTGGCCATGCTGGAGCTCGCCATAGAAGAGTCTCTTTGGCAGTCTCTCGTCTGGCATTCGGACCACGTGCCCTGCCCAACGAAGCTGGGACTGCATCAGGAGTGTGAATATGCTGGGGAGACCTGCCTTGGTCAGTATCACTGTGTCTGGTATTTTATCCTGCCACTTTATGCCGAGGATCTTCCTGAGGCTTGTTGAATGAAAGTGGTTAAGCTTCCTAGCATGGCGCTGATACACAGTCCATGTTTCACACGCATATAGCAGTGTGGGGAGCACCACCGCCCTGTACACTTTCAGCTTGGTCTGGATGGTAATGCCTCTTCTGTTCCAGACATTTGGGTACAACCTGCCAAAAGTGGAGCTGGCTCTGGCAATTCTGACGCTCACTTCGTCATCGATGGTGACATTTTGCGACAGTGTGCTGCCTAGGTATGAGAACCGTTGCACTGTGTTGAGTCTCTGGCCGTTGACAGTGATGCTGGGCTCAACGTAGGGCCTTCCAGGCGCAGGCTGATGGAGGACTTCAGTCTTCTTGGTGTTGATCGTCAGACCAAAGTTTGTGCAGGCGCTGGAGAACAGGTTAACGCTGCGTTGCATGTCGGCTTCTGAGGCAGCATTGAGGGCACAGTCATCAGCAAACAGGAGGTCTCTGATGATGTCTGTCATAACCTTGGTTTTTGCATGGAGCCTCCGAAGGTTGAACAGTTTGCCATCTGTGCGGTACCTCAGGTTAACACCAACACCCTCGTCTCTGAAGGCCTCTGTCAGCATGGCGGAAAACATGAGGCTAAATAGTGTTGGTGCCAGGACGCAGCCCTGCTTGACCCCGTTTGTGACTGTGAAAGGATCAGAAAACTCTCCGCTGTCCTGGACTCTGGCCTGCATGCCCTCGTGGAATTGTCTCACCAAGACGATGAATTTCCTTGGGCAACCGTACTTGGCCATTATCTTCCACAGACCCTCTCTGCCAACGGTGTCAAAAGCCTTGGTCAGGTCGACATAGGTGGAGAACAGGTTGAAGTTCTGCTCCTGACATTTCTCTTGCAGCTGCCTGGCAGCGAACACCATGTCGATGGTCCCTCGCTCTTTTCGGAAGCCACACTGACTTTCAGGCAGGAGTCCTTGGTCAAGGTGGACCATGAGGCGGTTGAGCAGGATTCTGGCAAGGATCTTTCCTGCGATAGATAGCAGGGATATGCCTCTGTGGTTGTCACAAGCCTGTCTACTTCCTTTTTGCTTATAAAGATGTATGATGGAGGCATCTTTGAAGTCCTGCGGGATCGTCTCTTGCTGCCACACCAAGAGAAATAGATGGTGGAGCCTTTCAGTCAGGGCTGTTCCTCCCTCCTTGTAGACCTCAGCTGGTATGGCGTCAGAACCAGGTGCTTTGCCACTGGAGAGAAGATAAATTGCTTTCTGGGTCTCGAGCAAGGTTGGGGGGGTCATCCAGTGCTTTTTTTGTGGGCACTTGGGGAAGACGATTGATGGCTTCTTCGTTGATTGTTGAAGGGCGATTTAGGACGCTTTCGAAATGTTCGGCCCACCTCTTCAAGATCTTCTCTTTGTCTGTGATGAGAGTGTTACCGTCTGCGCTGAGGAGATCCCTGGTCCCTCTTCTTTCAAAGCGTTGTAGAAGTTTTTGTAGTCACGCTTGTCTGCATAGCCTTGGATCTCGTCGGCTTTGTTGCTGAGCCAACCGTCCTGCATCTGACGGAGCTTTTGCTGTACAGTCCTGCGTATGTTGTTGAGTGCATCTCTCCTTGCCGTGGACCTGGGATTATTGAGGTAAGCTTGGTGTAGGAGGTGTTTCTCATCCAATAACTGCTTGATGTCTTCGCAGTTCTCATCGAACCAGTCCTTATGTTTCCTGGTCTGGTGCCCCAGAGTCTCTGAAGCTGTGGTGTAAATCAGCTCTCTGAGTGACGCCCAGTCTGCCTCACGTTCTGGTTGCCTGGAGAGGTGGATTTCAAGCGCTCTTCCAGAGCATCCACCAAGGACTGCTTGCAGCTGGCGGTCATTAGTTTGGCAACATTTAGCCGCTTGGGGCCTTCTTCCCTTGCGGGCGCCGTTTCGGCTGAATGCGGATGTTGAGCTTGGTGATGATGAGGCGGTGGTCTGTCCAGCATTCAGCGCCGCACATGGACTTGGTCACTCGTACATCCTGCCTGTCCCTCTTCCTCACGATGGCGTAGTCAATAAGATGCCAGTGCTTCGAGCGGGGGTGCATCCATGACGTCCGGTTACGGGTTGGGAGGCGGAAGATCGTGTTGGTGATCAGCAGTTCATGTTCAGCGCAGGTCTGGAGTAAAAGAAGACCATTGCTGTTGCAGTGACCCACTCCATGATGACCAAGGACTCCTTCCCAGGCAACGTTGTCTTTGCCAACTCTTGCGTTGAAGTCGCCTAGCAAGATGAGTTTGTCCGCCTTTGGAACGTCGGCAATGACAGTGTGAAGTTCTTCATAAAACTTTTGCCTTCACTTCATCTGTATTGGTCATGGTTGGAGCGTAGGCACTGATGATGGTGAGGTGTTTCTTTCCAGCCAGTGGGAGTTTCATGGTCATGAGCCTGTCGTTCACTCCCTGGGAAGTCCAGCCAGCTTTCCGACAAGAGTTGTCTTAACTGCAAACCCAACGCCTGCTTCACGCCTCTCCTCGCTTGGTCTGCCACTCCAGTAAAATGTGTAGCCAGATCCTCTTTCACAGAGCTCTCCTTCTCCCGCGAGCCTGGTCTCGCTCAGGGCTGCGACGTCGATGCCGTATCTAGCGAGTTCTTTTCCAATCAGGGCTGTTCTCCTCTGGGGTCTGTCAGCATCGTCCCTGTCCATGAGTGTGCGCACATTCCATGCGCCCAATATAAGAGGAACTATCCTCGTTTGCTTTTTTTTTGTTTCGACCGCTGGTATAGGGTCCCCACCAGCCGCGGTATGCTGGCTAGGGTAAGCTGGAGCAGGCAATGTTTAGGGCACCTTTTCTAGCCCCTTCCTCATGCCATGGAGGTGAGCAGTGCATTCCTGAAGAGGGCTGCTCAGTCGCCCAGGGGGCTGCCGGACTCCACCGCTGCTCCGTGTCAGCGAAGAACGACCCAATGCCCTGGGCCGCCTGTGTGCAGGGTTACGGCTACGGCTCCCAGTGTACCCACACCTGCCGCTTCGTCGCTTGCCTGTCGCCACAGGACTTGTCGGTGACTGATGGGATGGGATGGATGACAAAAGTGACTTGCGCGATGACTTGGATTTAAGTGAGAAAGAGTTGCGCAGTTCGTCGATCTCACTCTCTCGCCCGAGACCATCTTGATCCAGCGGCAGGACAAAGTCGAGACGGCTGGTGATGGAGACGGGTGCAGTGGATGGCCATGATGTCCTGTGTGTCTTGTCATGCCCTTAGCGTTCCACAACGCTTTGCTGAGAATCGCCTTTTTGACCGTTGACCAACTAGTGGTTCCTCCGCTCTGTCCACCGAATCCAGTCTTTACGTGCATAGGTAGACATACCTAGATCACCGAGGGTTTGAGACCCGTCGGCTACCCTCACCAGGTTTAGCCAGCTAGTCGAAGCCGTTGCCCGGGGTGTGGCCACTGTGCACGCTACAGTTTCTAGGAGCCACTGGTGAGAGCTGGGTGACAAGTGGGGACCAAGGGTGGACGAACTACCCCCAAGAGAGTACGACGTGTTCCCCCACCGGAGGTGCTACCCCGCCTTGAGCACCCCATACACCCCTGCCCTTGATAGCATCATAGCAACACCCAGGGTATGTGGGGCATCGTCTTCTTTCGTGTCCCGAAAATATCACCATCTCTCCTGGGATTAATCTCTTCTGTCCCCATCCAGTACATCTTGCTTCACTAATTCCAAGAATGGTGAGCTTATAGCTCCTCATCTCAGCGGCTATTTGTGCAGCTTTACCAGCCTCGTACACGGTGCGGACATTCCAAGCTCCAATGACGGGGGTAGTCCTGGTAGAGATGATGGTTGTCGGCCTAATAGCTTCCAGGTTTTGGCTTTCACTATTAGGCATCATATTTTCCTCATCAAGGAATCTATCCTCTCCCAGGACTGAAATGTCTTTTGTTACTCTTTTCGGGGTTTTTGTAACTATGATTTTTTACGCGGCAGGGTTGTTGGCCTTGCGCACAACCACTTGGGTGGGGTTGCCCCTCACAACTCAATGGGTAGCTGCCTTTGTTCGGGTTAGGTCCCTAGCCTTTGTGGATCACCTCCACTTCCTACAAGGCAGTAGGGCTGATTTTGGTCCACCCCGGGTATTTTATTTCCCCGCTAGCCTCATATCTGTTGGGTTTTCCCCTATCCGCCGGCTGGGGAGGCGCTCGATAGAAGATCAGCATCTCCAACGAGAAACCTACGTAACGGTGACCTAAAATAAGATCTTGTATTGGCGAATCCATAACAGCCGTAGATTTGATTCCATTAACATAGCGTGATTCCACCTACATGCGGACGATGAGTAAGGCAGTGGAGGCGATTCTTTTGGGGTCTGCGTGCCCAAAATTCAAACGAAACTCTATTATTTATAGCAAAATGCCAACATTCAAATTAAACCCGAAAATGATGGCTTGGCTTAGCAAAACAACACACATTTTGTCTTAAGACTTAAAGAGAATAAACAAGAAGAGTATTTTCAATGATACAAAAACTTATTATTAAATGAAATACATTGGTTTAGCGTAATTAATGGGATTTTGGTGTATTACATATACTGATCATTCTTCAAATCTTGGCTCATACTTCGTTAGTTTGAACGCAACACATGAAGCACTCAGGTTATCTGTTAGTCTGTTTCTTGTATCACCTCTGTCATATATATAATTCACCAAAACAAGAGCGAGTAGTGTGCAAATAACCATGACGAATGACCCTTCGCTGGGGTCGACCAATCAGAGTATGGTTGGCAAGCGAAGTGCTGCAAAGAAGGGGGGCATGTCTCGAGACAAATAATGCTTCTTGCGTTCAGTAGCGTTGCTCTTTCTCAGAAAAACATGTGTTTCGTAGTGTAGTGGTTATCACACTCGCCTAACATGAGGAAGGTCCTGAGTTCAAGCCCTAACGGACACATTTTAAAAATAATAAATTTTATGTTTGTGTCCGTTGTTTCCCCCCTTTCTTGGCACTATCTATGAGCAAGTCTGCGGCATATGCTACGCCTTGGGTTGTATCTAGTTTGACATAATTCAGAGCTTAAAACACCTGTTCACACGCATAAGATGATCCAAACAAAGTCAGAATAACCCCCCCAGCCCACACACACAACTATTTTCAATGTTTTAAACTTATTTGGAAGAGAATTCCACACTTTAAGGATTTCATTTTCATAACTATCAATTGTACTGCCCTGTGTGATCTCTTTACATTCCATTCTCTCAAGTGTTGCATGCAGGTCAGAGAATTGTCTTTTTCAAGATATTATTTTGCTAAATTAACAAATTGTAGATTTTTATATTATATTTGTACATTCCTTTTAAGATATTCAAATAGTTATTCATATATTGGCTCAAAATGTTTAGATCTGAAAACTGGAATCTATTTAAAAAATGAAACTATTAAAATTCACCAGCAGTCTGCAATAAATGTGATTTCGTTTAGCAAACATTAGCTACTCTAACTTTGGCCTATTTTTGCTATTAAAAAATTAATATGATTGGTCCAAACAATTGAAAGCGTCATAAATTGGGTCAATAAATTTGAATCATTTCTATGGCGAAATATCAAATTCTTATATCTAGGCTAAGGCCAAATGTCAGTGGCATGCATAATGCGATAAGTAAGTGAAAGGTTCAAATACAGACTAAAACATTTATTTAAATTACATAGAATCATTGTATTATGATTATTAACGAAGTAATATTTTAGTCGCGTGCATGCTGATGAGTCTGATGAGGCTCTTGGTGCCGTCTGTGGTACGCGTGCCATAGATTCGCAAGCACTTGAACTTGAACTATTCCTTAACCCGTTGTTAAGTCGTTGGGGCACCATCGTGAACTGCTCACTAGCACACGCCATTTGTCCCGGTCCTGTGCTGCCCTTTGAGAGTCGCTGAATGAAAGGCCGGTCCACTTTTTGATATCGTCCTCCCATCTCTTCTTTTGTCTGCCTCTTTTCCTTCCTCCCTGGACTGTGCCTTGCAATATAGTTTTTGCGAGACCTCCAGTTCTTGTCACGTGTCCCGTACCATCGTAATTTCCTCTTCTTAATTGATGTGAGTAGGTCCTCGTAGGGGCCAATGACAGTACTTATTGTGTTGCGGACCTCTTCGTTTGTGATGTGCGCTGTGTAGGAGATTTTCAATATCTTTCTCAAACATCTAATCTCTAGCGCATTGATTCTTCTTTGGAGGTCTGCAGTGAGCGTACAAGCCTCACAACCATACAATAAAATAAACCCGTAAAAACAAAGTTTTTGACTATAAATCCCTTATATATGAGACATAACTAACAGTATTGATTATTTTCAAACATTTACAGACTGAATCTGTCTTAACACAAGTTTGCTTCATAACCCTAGGGGGGAGGGGTGAGGGGAGGGGTGTGTGGGAGGGGGAGAGGGGAAAAGTCTGGTCACCGATTCGCTTGACCGAGCTCAGAGTGACACGTAAAATGTAAACAAAAGCGCACCGTCGTTTCGTTGGGTCGCCTCAATGCTCAAACTTTCACGTGGCAAAAAAACAATAACAAATCGTGATTTTAAATTACATACCTCATATAAGGATTAACTAAAAATGCATTAATTTAATTACGGTACGTTCGATCGATCTGAAATTTTGATACGATGCATTGTTAGGTAAGACGGGTCCGTGTGCCAAATTTCAGTTCGATCGGATCATTGGAAGTGGGTCATTTTCGACTTTTGTTTTTCCGCCCGCCGAGCCCATGAGATGATGAGAGAGAGACAGAGACGGCCGCGAAGTTAATATAAGGGATTTAAAAAGACCGACATCGCCAGAGAGCGCATTAGCCGGATCTTTGATCTCAGGGAGAGCTTCTTACTTTAGCATATGTGCTTTAATTTACTCAATGCTGCCATTGTTTGTGCTACTCTGGCAAGAATTTCTGGCTTTGAGCCTTCGTCGGATATTATGGCCCCTAGATATTTGAAGGTGGAGACCTCTTCGAGTTTTTGTTCGTTTATCCGAATCTCACTTGTGAATTTACTATTTGCCATGACCTTGGTCAATTCTGCATTGATTTCCATGCCGTACGCCTTTGCTGTTTTCTCTAGCTTTGCGAGGAATTCTCTTAGTTCGTCCTCGCTACCAGCTAGGCCGTCAATGTTATCGGCGAAGCGCAGGTTGGTTATACTTCTCCCTCCGATGCTGACTGTTCCGACATGGTCTTCTAGCACATCTGTCATGATCCTTTCAAGGAAGGGGTTGAAGAGGATGGGGGAAACTAGACATCCTCGCAAGCACTAGGGTAGGTTTATTGGAGGACTCTCCAAAATTGCATGTTGAATAGCGTTCCTGTCGCTGGTTATTTCGGTCGGTTTGACTTACGACCCTCCCCCCCTTTACTAATCCAAACCAAAACTGACCCAAGTAGAAAAAAACTGCATACATCATCTCTCATTTTAGTGTTTATCACTAAAAACGTTGTCTTGCTTAAATAATATTGTATTTTGATAGGTATGTTACGTAGTTACGTAGAGCTCTTATGGCCTACAAGGAAAAGCCCACACCCGACAGGCTGTATGCCTTAAAAGAGCCAAAGCGCAAGCCCAAAAAGTTGCACATCAATGTGCCAATACCTACTGGCTTAACCCCTGCTCCAGCATGAACACTTATGGTTAGTTTATTGCTTCATTCATTTACTCCAACATAAACTCTCAATTCTAAATTCACATAAGTCCAAGACTAACTGTCCTAAGTCCAATTCTACTATCTACTGTTTACCATCTACTCTCTGCAATCTCCCCCTCCTCTCTGACCATGTCCGTAGTTCGTCCCGTCCTATAACTAACTCTCAGTCCTGAGGCCACGCCTCCAAACAACTCCCGTCAGTCCATTGTGTCCAGTCTTCCGTCAGTCTCTAATTGTAATAGGTTCATCATATCTGTCAATCATCTCGTACTACCCCCATAGGTAGACTTGTGCGTGTGTGGGGGGCCGGTTTGACATAACCGTCTCTGGTGTACCCCTTTTCCTACCCCCGACCAGACCACCGGCACGTCTGGTCATCCTATCTACCCCTTGAGCAGATTTAACACCTCCGGTCACCTCGCTCGGCAACTCCTTTCATCGCCGAATCTACTGACCGGGCCAGTTAACACCAGAATACCATTTAACGTCTTCTGGTCAACCTCCGGTGGCCACGTGCAACTTCAAAGGACCAGATGTCTCTTTGAATGTTACTAACTGCGCGTAAGATCTCCACAATATTACTAGACCTCTCAAAAGTATTTGAAAAAGTTCACCACTTTAGTTTACTCAAAAAACTTTGGAATATCAGGTCCCTTACATCATTGGATCCAAGACTTCCTTTCGGGTAGGGAGCAAACTGTAATAATTAATAGATCAAAATCTGCACCAATAAAGGTTAACTCAGGCGTTCCACATGGAACTGTGCTAGGTCCCTTACTCTTTTTAATTTATATAAATGATTTACCCAACAACATCTCAACAGGAACAAAAGTTAAGTTAGTTGCTGATGATTGTATAATCTCTAGAACAATTAAATCAGAAAAAAAATAGCACAATCTTAAAAAAGACTTAGAAATATTGATAAAATGCGCATAGAAAACTAACTGGAGTATGTCTTTCCACCCAGAAAAATGTCAACTGTTAGTTAGGAGTAACAAAGAAAAAGAAACAAACAAACAAAAATATTTCATTCATGGAAAAGAACTATATTATAGTTTTTGGGAATGTTTAATTATTGCCTGTTAATTGATATATTTTTATTAACAAGTTTTTGCATTTAACATATTTCATTGTATTTCGTAATTTTTTTTTCTAAGGGAAAAAAATTAGTTGCCTCTTTTTTTTTGACATAAAACCGTACACAATAAAATTTTTGATTTTGTTGTTACCCCCTGATGGTGTCACCTGGGGCACCCCCCCCCCAGTGACGCCACTGTGGCTGAGCAGTCCTATCCTTGAGTGACAGTCTTTACCACACCTTTTGCAAACGATTTCTGTAATTTCCAATGTTTTGGCCTTTCTCCTAGCTCTTCTGTCTGTAGCCTCCTCCATCCTTCGCTCCTCCACAACTATGATACCCTCTTTTACAACTGTGCGCCACGTAGATCGATCTTCTGCCTTACACCCCCAGTCGCTTGTGCGTATGCTGGCTGCTTTCATATCCCATTGGCAGACATCTTTAAATCGCAGACGTGGGCGACCTGTCTTCCCCTTTCCCGATGACAGTTCTCCATATAGGAGATCCTTGGAGATGGAACCAGGGCTCATTCTTTTTACATGTCCTAGCCATCTTGGGCGTCTTTCACTAAGGGTTGATAACATGCTTTGGGTATTGGCACGTATCAGGACCTCACTATTCGGCACTTTGTCCTGCTATTTAATACCAATAATGCAACGCAGGCACCTCAGGTGGAAGCTATCAAGCTATATGGGATGTATAAGTGGTCCATGTTTCGGTCTCATTTAGCAGTTGTTCCTGTCAGGGGTGTGAGAATCACTGTGAGTGAATGCTTGGTGACTCGGTGAAAACTTTTCATGAATATAATGTTTTAGTGAACTGTTGGTGACATGGGTGTGTGACCAGATGACACGCCAGGGTCAGTTGAGACCAGTTGGCAGAGAGTTGTGTAGTGCCGACCGGTCGGGGCAGACCGGGGGGTTACAGTGAGACAAGAGTTGAGGTTGTAACGTCGCTCAGGAGTGGTCGCGTCGGACCGAAGGCATGCTCGTGAAGAAACTATAGTGTCGGGTTGTGTGTACAGCCAGTTGTATAAAGGTGTATTTGCTGTCTAGGCAGGACACCCAGTTTGTATAGTTTGTGTACAGTAGAATAAACATTGACCTGTTACAGAGACTTGTGCCATCTCTTGAGTGTTGTACGTAAGAGGAGAGCAAGGCAACAATCCTTATAACATTGACTTGTTACAGAGACATATGCCATCTCTTAAGTGTTGTATATAAGCGGAGAGCAAGGCAACAATCCTTATAACATTGACTTGTTACAGAGACATGTGCCATCTCTTGAGTGTTGTATATAAGCGGAGAGCAAGGCAACAATCCTTATAACATTGACTTGTTACAGAGACTTGTGCCGTCTCTTGAGTGTTGTATATAAGCGGAGAGCAAGGCAACAATCCTTATAACATTGACTTGTTACAGAGACTTGTGCCGTCTCTTGAGTGTTGTATGTAAGCGGAGAGCAAGGCAACAATCCTTATAACATTGACTTGTTACAGAGACTTGTGCCGTCTCTTGAGTGTTGTATGTAAGCGGAGAGCAAGGCAACAATCCTTATAACATTGAACTTGTTACAGAGACTTGTGCCATCTCTTGAGTGTTGTATATAAGCGGAGAGCAAGGCAACAATCCTTATAACATTGAACTTGTTACAGAGACTTGTGCCATCTCTTGAGTGTTGTATGTAAGCGGAGAGCAAGGCAACAATCCCTATAACATTGACTTGTTACAGAGACTTGTGCCATCTCTTGAGTGTTGTATGTAAGCGGAGAGCAAGGCAACAATCCTTATAACATTGAACTTGTTACAGAGACTTGTGCCATCTCTTGAGTGTTGTATATAAGCGGAGAGCAAGGCAACAATCCTTATAACATCGAGACTTAACAGATCCCAACCTTTTTAACGCCGCGGACCAGTAAAAGTTTTATAATTTTACCGCGGCCCACTAAACTGGGGGGGGGGTTGGGGGGGGATTGCGGCTGAGTCGATTGTTTATACAGGTATTTGAGCTTGTTTATACAGGTATTTGAGATTATGTATACAGGTATTTGAGATTGTTTATACATATATTTTAGATTGTTTATACAGGCATATTTAGATTGTTTATACAGGTATTTTAGATTGTTTTGATTTTATAGTTTTAATTTAATTGTACTTAAACATGCCTTCAAAATAAAATACATTTACACAAAAATGAATTAAACATTATTTAATATTTTAATTTACTAGAATGTGAAATCAATGAGAACCCTGAGCTTGTTTCTCTGCAACAAGACGGTTCCATCTGGGGGTAATGGGAGACAATGACACCCGAAGTGTGCTGCTTATGTCATTTTATTCCGTTGTTTTGTCTTCGTTGCTGTCACTGCAGAAAACCCCGCTTCACACAGATAGGATGCCGGAAATGACAATAGGGATTTAATTGCTTTGCTTTGGTTGTAATCTCAGGATATTCCGCCATGACTTTAATCCAGAAGACTGGAAGAGTTGTTTTCTCGAACATAGTTTTAAGGCCACCTTCATTTGCAAACTCGAGTGGTATAACCTCTTCCTGCACAGTCATGATAGATTCGCCTGGTTTGTTTAAAAATGGGCCGCGGATCCATTCACTACCAGTTCTTGGGTCTTTTAGGATTGGGAACTAGCGCTCAAACTCTTTTAAAAGCAAAGACAGGTCATCGTGCACCAACTGTCACAAAGAGTGCTCAGGCCCAGTCTCGCCTAGAATCCCAGCTAATGTTTGAAACATATCCAAATTGCCTTTGTTCACGCGCCGTTCCCAAAACTCCTGTTTGGCTTTAAATGCAGCTACTTTGTTAGCCAAATTGAAAACAGTTGTCATTTCCCCCTGAAAGGACAGATTGAGTTCATTGAGCTTGCTGAATATGTCACACAGGTAAGCAAGTTTTGCTACGCATACCTTGTCACTTAAATGTGCTGCTAGCGGTGACTTATTTTCTCTGAGAGAAATCGTTGCAATGTCTCTCGTAATTCAAATTCTCCTTTTAGCGATTTTTCTCTGGATAACCATCTTATTTCTGTGTACAAAAGAAGACATCTATGTTCTGCGTCCATCTCTTCACAAAGCTGCCCAAACAAGCGTGAGTTAAGAGCATGTCATGCCTTGATGTGGTTAATAACTTTAACGACATCAATCAATACACTGTTAAATTCTGGTGACATTTTTCGGCTTTCCTTCATTTCACTATGAATGATACAATGCGTAGATTCACTCTCAGGTGCAACCTCCTTAATCCTTTCAAATCCCGTCTTTGATGAGATATCAATGAAATTTAGGAACGCAAAAACGAAATATGAAAAAAAACGGAAAATAGAAGTAGATCAGCTTGCAACATGGGTGACTATCAAAATCGCCCACGAGCGCCGACATAAAAGCGCCGTGATAAGAGCGCCGACATAAGGGCGCCGACACAGAGCGCAAAGATTGATGGAGGCGGTTTTCCAATCTGTGCTAATGTGTCATTGATTTTCTTTGGACGTGGTGCCACCAAAACAGGTAACAAGCTTTTCCATCTTGTATATGGAAAGACGCACAATCCCTAGAGAAATACACCACAGTAAAAAAAAATTATAAAAAAAAATAATAATAATTATTTTTTTTAATGTTCCTTTGCTCGCGGATCTCCAGGCACATCTCCGCGGACCATTAGTGGTCCGCGGGCCACAGGTTGGGAACCACTGCTATATAGCAGCGCACTAATGACGCAGGCTCATAGACACACAATTTGGTTTTCTCCGTTAGCTTGGTGTTTTACCAAACCCGTTTATTTAGTTTAGCCATTGTGGCAGCTGCCTTGCCAATTCTACATTTTATTTCGTCCTCGATGGACAGTGTATTGGAGACCTTGGACCACAAGAATGTGAAGCTGTCCACAACCTCCAAGTTTTCATTGTTAATTTTGATGGTAGGAGGAGAACGTGCGTCTTGTGCCATGATGGAATTACGGACACTTCGAACAAAGAATAAACAAAAACCAGTTAACGCCTTAGAAATAAAAGGGTCGAATCGTCCGGGGTCGAAACACCCTGTGGTCGAACCATCCGTGCGTGGTCGAACCGACCGGGGTCGAAACGTCCTCGGGTCGAAACGTCCTGTGGTCGAACTGGCAGGGTCGAACCGTCCGGGGTCGAAGTGTCCGACCACCGCCATGATGTTTGTCATTTTCAAGCTGATTAGCATAACAAATTTTTTGCAGGCGTTGGAGAAGCTTGACACGAGTTGTTGCAAACCAGTTTCTGTGTGTGCTGTTAATGCCGCATCGTCCGCAGAAAGTAGCACACTAATAAGAACATCTGTCGTTTTGGTTTTGGCTCGCAGGTGGGCAGTGTTGAAAAGTCCTCCATCAGCTCTGGTGTGTATATAACCAGAAGCTCTACTTTCATAGCTCTGGTGTGTATATAACCAGAAGCTCTACTTTCATGTTAAAATATTTATTCCTCAGAAACTATTTAAGGACGACGAATTTTACGCCCCGAACAAATTTCCGCCCGAGGCATCCCCTCCCCCTTGCCCCATCCCCTAACTTCCCCCACTGCTAATGTTCTTGCTAGTACATCATTATTTTCTTACTGGTAGGCTACATCATTATTTTTCTTACTAGTACATCATTATTTTCTTACTGGTACATCATTATTTTCTTACTAGTACATCATTATTTTCTTGCTACTACATCATTATTTTCTTACTAGTACATCATTATTTTCTTACTAGTACATCATTATTTTCTTACTATACATCATTATTTTCTTACTAGTACATCATTATTTTCTTACTAGTACATCATTATTTTCTTACTGGCACATCATTATTTTCTTACTAGTACATCATTATTTTCTTGCTAATATATCATTATTTTCTTACTAGTACATCATTATTTTCTTACTGGTACATCATTATTTTTGCTTATGGTGAAGGTTTTTACGAACTTTATTTCACAGAATTAATAAAACGTGTTCTCGTCTAATGGATTTAGTTTATGTTCCTCCATGACTTCATCCATTGGATTTTGCCCATAATAGTGCCTTAAATGTCTTGTATGAGACCGATGTCTCTGGTTGAGGCTGGTTTGCACTTAGATTTGTCAGCTCATCTGTTCTCACGTTACCAATCTAAGGTAGAGTGACCTGGTTTCCACTTAACTGTAACCTTTATTCAAAACCTTTGTTGGATGGAGGCGACAGTCCTAAGTAGCCACACCCATCCCATCGACGGCGAGAAGGAGAGGGGTAACACAGAGTTGGGGTAATTTCATATCGTTTTCAACATTTCAAGCATAAATATATCAAGGTCAAACTATTCGAATTGAAAGTAAACGTAATTTACCTTAATTGCATATTTATTATATTTTAGACTAAATTCTGAGCAGACTTTCATAAAGACTACTTTAAATATGCCAACAAAAGTTGACTCCAAATCACACTAAATTTATAACTTTAAAAGCTTTATTGCAGTCCCATTCTATATGATAAATTTATACAGTTTGATTTATTTCAACAGCGCTATAAAAGTTTACCCCCCCCCCTCCAAAAAATGAAATTAAATAAAATAATTAATTTTTAAAAGATGCTTTCTATTTACTTAAAATCACTTCATTGGAAAAAAAAATATTAGGAAAAAATCATTTGAAGGCAAAAATATATTTCTTTTAAAACTTCATAAAAAATATATTTAAAACTTTTTAACAAGAGAATTTAATCTAACTTCCGTTTCCCATTCCACATAAAATGTAGTATGTTATTATTTGCAATTGTGATGTATAATTTCCCCTGTCTAGTTCTGGCCAAATACATATTCTATAGACTATGAGACGCTATAGGCTATTTGACACACCTTAATAGAAACACTTTTGTCTTAATGGTAACATTTTTATTTTAAGATTGACATTTTAATATCGGGTTTTAGAGTTAAGACGCAACAAAGTTTTGGCGGGAATTTTCGTAGAACAAGGTGCATCTTAACTCTTACAGTTCTTTTAAAAAAAGGTAATTAAATTTGAAATGTTGAGGAGATTTTTAATAAGATTATTCTTTTAACTATTATAATGATTCGGTAATCCTGCAGATTTTACACGTATATTATAATTTATTATTTCACGGCGAAATTTAATTTTCTCTTGAGAACTTTCGTTTTTAATTTATTAAATGCATAATTATATGTTGTATTTCAGCTATTACAGCACTAATTTGTAAGTCTTTCTAATTTCTAAGCCAATTTTTCGGCTCTCAACAGTAAATAGTCTGATGATGATGCAACCATTTTTTAAATTATCAAACTACATTGCCGGATTGTCCGATAAGATGCCAAATGGAAATTTCTCATTTACAAACAAAGAAAATAAGAATCAAACATCTAGTAACGAAATAAAAAAAAGAATTTGTCTTTAAAATATTTATTTATCTTCTAAGAACATTAAAATAGATGAATAATACTTTTAAAAAATATCTTCAGTCAGTAAATTTATTTTAGCATGGGTCGAGCCAGGTAAAAAAACATCTGGCAGCAGTTCGCTAGGTAAACAAAATGGACGTATCGTGACCACATTATGTATTATATAGAGCCGAAAAATGCATTTGAAATTAAAAAGACTCAGAAATTAGCGCTGTAATAGCTGAAATACGACATACGACATACATGCATTTAATAAATTAAAAATGTAAGTTCTCATGAGAAAATTAAATTTCGCTGTGAAATAATAAATTATAATATACGTGTAAAATCTGCAGGATTACCAATGATTCTGTTTGCTAACCTGCATAAAAGGCAAATGATGTAAATGTAAGTTTAGGTTATTTTTATTAATTAAGACTATCACTAAGGTAGGCACTTTGGTAAAAAAATTAACATAACAAAAATAAAATAACCAATTACATAGTTAAATAATGCTTATTTGAAATTAAATTTTAACACCAAAATTATATTTTTAGGATTTGTAGTTTTAAAGTTATAAATTTTTAAAGTTAAAGTGTGGTTCAAATTGTCCCAATCCCTAATAATGCATTTTTCCTCGACATTTTGTGACCTCAATTCGGCTGTTCATGTCACGCACTTTATCTCTCGTTTTAATAATGATTTTATTTTTAGGATCAATACTACAAATAAAATTCTCTTTATTTTGTTTTAAAAATAATCTTTATTAATAAATTTAATTCTTTTACTTTGTATTAACAGTAAAATTTATCTTTAAACGAAGTTTATGTTGTGTTTACAAGTTCCAGTTCACACAACTATTAGGTACTTTGATACTCGTTCGCGCATCGTTCTAAGCATGTCGTAAATTCACGCTAAAACTGTCATGGCGATTTTACAGTCAGTCTTTCGGCCACATCGGTAGTTTGCGTTGTACGTCACAGTATTCTTAAAAAAGCCCACTTTGTCATCAGACGCATACAGCTTGGTTTTCCGAACATATCGATACCATTTTTGAAGCGATTTCCAATTTTTAACCAGCGGTGCTATACATTTGAACTGAATTGTGTGACAGTAAACTAATTTTTTTAAAAAACCTGAGTATTAAGAGTTTGTGGTTTGAATGTAAACCTGCAACCAGTGGCGTAGCTAGAACTTTTGCCGCCCGGGGCGGTCTCAAATTTGGCGCCTTTGTAGGGGCCGTCCATAAAGGACGTCACGCACCTGGGGTAAGGGAGTCACACATTTTACGTCACATCAAAAAGCGCAACTTTAAATAAAAGTACACTTAAATAGATTTATATGATTATGACACTTTATTTAATGATGTTTTACATGTCTTCACGTCTGTTACAATATTAGAGTGCAGCCTTACACTAAAAACATATTTAAATGACAAAACAAGTAATAAAAACTCCTATGAGTATTTAAACGAAATTTACAACAAAGAATTTCCGATTTTTGTATTCAAGGGAAATCTTTCCAGATTACATTAAAAGTCATTTCAAATCAATAACTTTAAAATTAAACAAAACAATTGCTTAAAAAAATTGCTTCTAAAATTACGGGAGTCAAACGAAAACAGATTTTTGAAAAATTCCTTCTTCAGCATTGTTTTAAATAATATTATTAGCTATTGTTTGACGTTTGTTTCAACCCGATAGCTGTTGTGGTTTGCGAGAAATTGACAAAAAACGGTTATTTTTTCAGGTTTTTTAAAATTTTCCAGGAAATCCAGATAACTTTTTCGGTATTTGTTTGGCCGTTGCACATCCTTGGGACTTCCTTAGCATATTTGCAAAAGACCCGAAACCTCTATCTGGTATGGTTCAGGAGAAGTTGCATTGTCAAGCTTGACAGACTCTCTTTAGAATCTCTAAACGCAATTTTCCAAGGGAAATTGCGTTACAAATCGACTTCAAACATGCTCATTTTCAAATAGTAAATACATGTACCGCTTTTATGGGGGTGGGAGAAGCTTTGTGATGTCATATTGAAGAAGGGGTCTAAGTTTGTGTGACAATGGGGGGGGGGTGAAAAATAAGCCAAAATCGTGTGAAGTCATTTATGGACGGCCCCTTATAAAACATGAATAAATAATTAAAATGAAGTAAATGTGGGGAACATTTTTACTAGGGCTGTTATCGATTAATTTAAATTTAATCGTTAACTTTTCAAAAATTATCGATTAATTAATTTCGATAATTTTGATTAAAGCCAAAAATAGAAATTTATGACGTCATTAAACTGAACATTTCTCACCGAAATTGAAAATTAAGAATATTTTGAACTAAATTTTATGACAATGTGTTGATACTTGATCGGATGTTTGTGCTGAAGGTGGTACGTCAGCGATGTATTTGATCCTTTAAAAGATAATTCTTTAACTTTATGGCAGTAAACACAGTAAACTTTTTCACCATCTTCGACTTTGCCATCCGCAGTTAGCTTAAAAACAAAATTTTTGCTCAACTTTCTAGTTATGTTTAAATTTAACTGCGCTGATGCTGTCAGCCATTTTGTAGTTGACATCTGCGGGTCCACATAAAGTAATAAAGTAAATTATAATATTACGCGGGAGAAGTTTGTACGTAAAAAATATATAAATTATTATTAATAATTAATTATTTATTAATAAAAAAGTTTAAAAACTATTATGAAAATTTTCTTTAATTTTATTAAAAAATTTTAATCGAATTTTTATCGATTAAAATAATTTTAATAGATAAAAAAAATTTAACGATTAATCGAGAAATTAATCGTTAATTTCCGCAGCCCTAATTTTTACCATTGCCTGCCCTATTTATGTGAGCAGTAATAAAACAGGCAGCATAAGATGATTACCTATAAATACACATTTATAAAAATACAAGATACTATTTTTAAAGGCCACAAGAAATTTTTTGAGGTCGAAGGTTCCCCCCCCCCAAATGAGCAAAACATATTTTCCAATTTCACACCCAAAAAACATTACCAATTAATATGCTGTTATTTTTTATTTATAAATATATGATTTTTTTAACAAAGAAATTGTATACATTAGTATGTAAACATATTTATACATTTACTTACCTAACTTTCATAGTAATGTAGAAAAATCGTGTGTAATGCTATCAAAATTTAAATTATTTGTAATATCTTGTTCTATTGACAATATTGCAAGATTTTGTAGTCTTAAATCACTCATTGTGGAACGAAGATAATTTTTTATTAACTTCAGTTTGGAGAAGCTCCTTTCACAACTAGATCCACTGATAGCAATTGTTGAACAAATTCTTAGCAAAATTATAATTTTGGGTACATAATTTTCCAATCCATTCTATACTGTTGTCCGTTGAATATATTTTAATAGATCAAGGGGGCCTTTCCCCCGTTTTTTCTAACATAATGCCTCTTCTTGTAGTGTAGGTACAGCCAGGGCTAGTCTTAGGCCATTGTAACCTATGCGGCCACAGTGGGCCCCACAGTTTCATAGGCCCCACCTACATTAATTTTCACGTATTATCCTTATTAATACCTTATCCCTACTCAAACTGGGCCCTGTGCAAACCTTTTTGCATACTAAGCCGCATAGGGCCCCGCAATTGCTAAGACTGGCCCTGTGTACAGCCATAAAAACCTTGATCCTCTTTTCTTTCAATATTGAACTGTTCTTTATCAATGTCAATAAAGAAATTTATTTGATGTTCAAATTCTTCATTTAGTAGGTTACATGGTATTATACACGAATATTTTCTTGCAAGGACATGTAACTCATCAGCGCGTTCTTTTATTTTCTTTTATTATTCCATCCATGGATAAAAACATTACTCGTTGTACTTCTTGCTCTAAAGATACAACCACGTCTTCCCAACTCATATTTTTTTCTCCTAACTCGGCGTTCAGTTGATATATCAAACTCTCTATAACAGGGTTCTGTATCAGCACATCTCTTTGTTCCATGAAATGGGTTTGGATTAATTTAAAAAAAGACGGGTTCCCATAAATTGAAATAAAATGGAAAAGAAAAGGATTGCATTGAACTGAGTAATATTCCAGCATCTGATCTCGTTTTAATAGTTACTTCTGTAGATGTCAATTTTTCCTAGACGCTTGAATTTTTAAAATATGTTTTTTTCGAAATTATTTATGTTATTGTGGTGTTTTTTAACAAAGAAATTTAAATATTTTCATGTTCTTGCCATATACCTTAATAAACGAATTCAAATTATTTACACATTACTTTACAGTCGAAACCGCTTATGTCGACGGCGTTGGGGTATGAAAAATGGCGTCGACATAACCGATGATCGAGATAAAACGAAATCCAATATGGCGGCAAAATATTAACATGTGCTTGAAATTTCTTTATGTACATGATTAATTAGTTAGCGTTAATTAGTGATGGGATGATTTATCGGAATCGTATCGGAACCCTAATATTTCTTCACTCTTTCCTAAGTCTAAGGTTGTAATGACCGTTCGTTTTTAAGGACCGTTTAAAATTTAAATATAACCATGGTTCCCACTCAGGAAAACGGGAAAAAGTCGGGAATTCTTAAAAATAAATTCTCGGCCTTGAAAGTCGGGAAAAGTTATGACTAATCGGGAATTTATATATATATATATATATATATATATATATATATATATACATATATATACACATGCATATATATTTATGCCGAAGTAAAGGACTTTGATTACGTTTCTGTCATGTTTGATTCCATTTATTTAATGAAAAATAAGTTACCAGTTTATAATTGTCTGCGCATGCGCTAAAAGGTTAAAGTTTACGCTTCGCCGTGTCACAGTCGCGTTTTCCGTCGTATCAGCGAATTTAAAATACAAATAAACAAATCAATATGGTTATTTTAAGTTTAATGCTTTTGATGTATATATATTTATGCCGTAGTAAAGGACTTTGATTACGTCTCTGTCATGTTTCGATTCCATTTATTTAATGAAAAATAAGTTACCAGTTTATAATTGTCTGCGCATGCGCTAAAAGGTCAAAGTTTACGCTTCGCCGTGTCGCAGTCGCGTTTGCCATCGTATCCGCGAATTTAAAATACAAATAAACAAATCAATATGGTTATTTTAAGTTTAATGCTTTTGATGTATATATATTTATGCCGTAGTAAAGGACTTTGATTACGTCTCTGTCATGTTTCGATTCCATTTATTTAATGAAAAATAAGTTACCAGTTTATAATTGTCTGCGCATGCGCTAAAAGGTCAAAGTTTACGCTTCGCCGTGTCGCAGTCGCGTTTGCCATCGTATCCGCGAATTTAAAATACAAATAAACAAATCAATATGGTTATTTTAAGTTTAATGCTTTTGACGTGCAGGATATCTGTTAATTAACTATCAGAACGTTCTCGAATTTCCTCAGTCAATCAAACTTTGTAATATAAATAAAACTATTGTGGCCTTGACCGTTGATCACAGCACGCTGTGGGCTGTGTGTACTGTGTTATCAGTTTCATCGTCACGCGCGTGTTAGTGTCACAGTCACTTATCTTACTGGTAACAAAGCAACAACAACAAACTTTTAAAAGAATAATAATTTATTAATTTTTTTATTTAATTATATAAAAACCACCGTCGATTCTCGATACAAACCTTTATTTTCAACCGACGAAAATCGAGTTAAGTTGCAAATTTGGCCCTCTTTTGTGCTCGAGATACTAGGTTTCGGCGACATAAAAGAATCGACATTACCGATGAGAAAATGCTAAGACAAAGAGAGAATTTGGCGGTTCCAATAAAAAACGTCGACATAATAGGGTGGTCGATATAACCGAGCTCGAGATAAGTGGGTTCGACTGTAATTGGATAGGCGTAACATTTTTAATGAATAACCGTATTTTAATGAAAAACACAAATTATGTATGCTACTTTAATGCAATAAAAACAAAATAAATTTAATTTTTAGTTATGTACCTTACAATAATTTTCTGAAAACTGAAACAGTAATATAAATTACTACTGGAAAGTTAAACACAATATTTGAACCACCATGTCTTGTAGGTACTTGTTAGCGCATCATTCTGCGCATGTCAAAATTCCACAAAAAACTGTCATGGTGATATTAATAGTACATATTATTCGGCCCATCGGTGATGCTGTTGTTTTTTGTTGATTTTGTGTGTGAAGTTTTCTTATAAATGCGCCACCTGTGACGTATACCGCTTAATTTTCCTAAGAAACCGATACCTTTTTTTGAGCAATTAAAAATTTTTGACCGGTTTTACGTTAGTTATAACAACCACTATGTAATCAAACAAATGTTGCTCGAATCCGTTAATTAAGACTCGAAATTAAGAATATTTTTGTTTCACCTTTTTTTCCCTTAAAAAGAAAAGGGCGGTTGTCGGAAATGCCTTTACTTTTCAAATGCCCACAAATGCCGCCCGGGGCGGACCGCCCCCGCCACCCCCCTCTAGCTACGCCACTGCCTGCAACATTCATTTTCTGGATTGAATAACTTTATTTCGTTAAAATTGGCGTTGGTACACATAAGTTATGCTTGGTACAGTGTTAGGACTTGAAGCGAAAATATGTCAGTGCTTCATAAGTCACCTTCCTTCATAAACAAAAGCCTGGGTTGTCGGAAATGAACTTGCCTATCAATTTACGCAAAAAATAATAAATATAATTATATATTGCAATGGCAATGTTTGCTTAGAGTTATTACAAGAATTGAGTAATTATATTAATAATATTTTGAATAAAAACACAAAAAATAATAAAAAGTACACTTTGATTGTGTCAATAATATTTTACAGACTAGTACTAGACTAGTAGTACTACTATACTTACTTTACTAATGTTAATAGTTATTACTAATAACTATTAATTATTAGTAATATTAAAGTTATTTTACAAAGAAATACAGGTCCAATTAACATTAGACCCTAATACAGTGGGGCCCACTTAACTCGAGCCCGGTTAACTCGCCAGCTCTATTAAGTCGACGTTTTTTTTGGAACCGCCAAATTCTCTCTTTGTCTTTGCATTTTTTCAGCGGTTAATTCGATTTTTTTAAGTCGCAGAGCCCTAATATTTTGAGCACAAAAGAGTGCCAAATTTGCCACTTAGTGTTGGTTATCTCGATCCCCATGACCAATCGTCAGCTTTTGAAAATGTTAGATGTGATTTTTATAACCAAGTGAAGGCATAAAATTTCTGCCTTGCTGGTGATGTCACAGCCCGCTTGCTCACAGCGCTGTGTTACTAACTTAAATCGCCAGCTTTTGAAAATGTTCTTATCGATAGGGCTGAACCGATCGGTTTGGCTACTCGGTATGGGTCGATTTTCGTATACTCGGAGATACTCGGCAATCGGCCGCGTAAGTGATGCCGAGTATTACGTAATTGCTCCAATAGCAAAGATGCATGCAGAATCGCATGTCTAAAACATTTCATTTCGTATGGAATAACAAAATGTACCGTGTGCAGACTTGTTGTCATTGGCAACCATTCATCCTTCAACCTCATTTTTACTCTATTACTACTGCTTTGTTCTCATTGTTTCATTCATAAGAAATGGCCGTGTGCAAAAACCATTTAACTATTTGTTAGAATTAATTAAAATGTATCAAAGTTGAAGGTTCAAAAGGAGTTCCTAATTAATTTTTTTACACTTTTATAGCGAAGAGTTTGCTTTGTCTTGAGTCATATATAGGTCATGATAGACAAACAAATAACGGCAACGCCTTTGTGTAAAAATAACCTAGAAAATCATGAGCATGTACATTCTCATTTATTAACGCTTGTGATGGGACGAAAAATCATAGGGTGCTTACTGTAAACAAGGCTCCCCAGATTTTAAAATATATAATATAACAGACTACAGACAGTTTACCCACCCCCACTCTCAATCTCCCACACCATTGTTGTTGGTTAGTCCGATTAGCACTCAAGTTTAAAAACCAAAGGAATTCCGAGTCCATTGTAAGCTGAGGGGACGGACGGGGTGGGTTATGTATTTGTGTAGCTTGTAAGGAAAGTCACCAGTCACTAGCGGACCCTGCGCGCGCACGGGGGCGTGCACGAGGTGTGTCGGGAAGGACTTGATGAATTCCTTATACATGTAGTTATGTACTAGGGAAAAAAAACTGCGCTAACGCAATAAAGGGTTATATTTAAACTTAACTCTATTCATTCCTCTTATATACAAATCGTACCTTTATGTACGCGATATTTTTAGACATGTTATTTTTTTATTTATTTATATTTTTATTTGTTTTTATTTTATTTCAACATTTTATATCATAAAAAATAATTAAAAACTCAAAATTTGAAAATTTGTTATGATTTTGATATATTTTTTTAATTTGAATTGACCGGACGTGATCTGCCGAGAGACGCTAAGCTTAGCCATTTTGTGTCGAACGAAAACAGACGTGCCTGCTGAAAATATTTTAAAATTTGATATTATCGGTGAAAATATTGACAAATTTCTCTTTAAATCTTCTGGCAAATGTTTGGCAACTAGAAGCAAGTGATTTTCATTAGGATTTTGATGAAATTCATAGTTTGTAGCCTATCGGAATTGTAAATATAAAAAGGTAAGTTTTCGAGAGTTTTGTCTTTCACAAATTTTCAAGTTTTTAAAAATTTTTAATAAAGATATCAATCTAAGTTTTTTTTCTAATAGATCCAGACATATATATAAACATCATTTTCAAATGAAATTAGAGAAATTACATAATTTTATATTTTGTATTTATTTTACTATACTAATAATTTGCTAACTTGTAATTCTTAACAACGGTTGCTAAGTAATGTAAACAAAGGAAAGATTTCTGACTTTTGTTAAATATTAGATACTAAAGAAAAAATGCTGCATGTCATTATAGTCCTAATGGTTTCACACAATATTGAATATTTTAAAAAGTGACGAATTAGGTAAAGTTTGTTCTTTTCTTTATATTTATTATTCAATTATGTCTAAGCCTATCTTTAAAAAAATAATACGACATCATTGCATAGTTAACTCATTTCTTTTTGTTATATTCCCAGGGTAAACTCTTATGCTGTTCATGATGATGGCCCACCAGTCTCTATTCCAAACTTTCTGCCAGCCAGAATGAAAGCCAGGCTACATATCGGGGAAGAAATTCAACTGGAGAATCAGTGAGTGTGAGGCACAAGATTTCAATGAATTGTTTTTTTACCTTGGATTTGGTTGAAACATTTGTCGACTATACCAATAAATATGCTTCAAACCTGGGACCTACTATGCCCTTCATCCACAGTCTACAGTGGTTGATTTGATGTTTCAGCAGAGGAGTTCTACAAATTTCTTGGATATCAAACGTATATGAAGTATATGTGAATAATTCAATAAGACATTTATCCAGTGATAAAAAATATTAGTCGACTTCAATTTTGTCGAAACACAAGGCTGCCAAGTGTTTTTAAAAATAATTTTCATACTGGATACAAGTTGTTAAAAGACTTTTTGGTCATAGGAATATGTGCAGGTAGGACAAATTCTTAAAAATGTAAATGTTTTTGCAATGAACTTGAAGGACAGACATATCTATGAAAAGAAATCAAAGCGAGATGATATGAGATGATATGAGATGGATAAGAGGCTATAAAAATTTAACATTTCAGTGGAGATACAATAACACAGCCTCTATTGTTTCAAATTACATCTCATTGAATGGATTTTCATTTGTTAACAAAAGAACAAAAGTGGAGTGAGTTTTAGACTATTATTTGTGAGACAACCAGATATAAAAGTAATAAAAGCATATAATAACTTTATGTGCAATTTTGATTAAAGTGACCAGCTATTACATAAATGCAACACCCTAAATGAATGGCCTAAGAAAAACATAAAGGTATTAGAAAACACCTTTCTCCCATTTTATTGACATTACTAGGATGAAAAGTTATATCTCTTTCAGAGTGGAGTAAAGAAAATCCTGTCATACAGGAACTGATTCACTCAAACTGTTACCTCCAGAGTGGAGTAAAGAAAATCCTGTCATACAGGAACTGATTCACCAAACTGTTACCTCCAGATTGGAGTAAAGAAAATCCTGTCATACAGGAACTGATTCGCTCAAACCGTTACCTCCAGATTGGAGTAAAGAAAATCCTGTCATACAGGAACTGATTCACCCAAACCGTTACCTCCAGATAAATCCTGTCATACAGGAACTGATTCACCCAAACTGTTACCTCCAGATAAATCCTGTCATACAGGAACTGATTCACCCAAACTGTTACCTCCAGATAAATCCTGTCATACAGGAACTGATTCACTCAAACTGTTACCTCCAGATAAATCCTGTCATACAGGAACTGATTCGCCCAAACCGTTACCTCCAGATAAATCCTGTCATACAGGAACTGATTCGCCCAAACCGTTACCTCCAGATAAATCCTGTCATACAGGAACTGATTCGCCCAAACCGTTACCTCCAGATAAATCCTGTCATACAGGAACTGATTCGCCCAAACCGTTACCTCCAGATACATTTCACAGAGCTCTAGTGGAGTAAAGAAAATCCTGTCATACAGGAACTGATTCACCCAAACCGTTACCTCCAGATACATTTCACAGAGCTCTAGGTGGATTGCAACAAAGTTGATACTATTCCAAGTTCTTCAAATGTTAGCACTAAAAACACATAAGACTGTGCAGATGAAAAATCTTAAAAAGAAATTGTGAACTGTTGGCTAAATCTGGAAGGCAAAAAAAATAGAAAGTCAGATGTGACACTTAACCTTCTTTTATTTAAATAAAACAAGAAAATTTCATGTGGATTATCAGTTATAATTCTGTGCATTCATATTTATGTTGGAAAAAAAATTATTGACAATATTTATTGTGGTAATGTGAATTTTTAAAAAGAAACAAGTATTGTTTGATGGTAATGCATTTTAAAAAATTATTTCCCCTTCTTATATACTTGACAAAAAAAATTGTAAAAAAATAATTTGCAATTATAATTACTTGATTTTTTCAGGAAATATACAAAAATGAATTTACTTTCCTTATAAAGTAAAATTATGCACATTTTTTTAAAAACTGTATTTTTTTCTTTATATTTATATGCATCTGATGAAAAAATAATAATAAAAATTATTTTTTCAAAATATGGTAATGTCATTTTTTTTCTAATTCAAAATACTTACATAAGTATTTAAAAATCATTAATTTTCAAATACCTCATTCATTTTCCTACAAAATAATCTATTACATGATTATCTTTGGACCTCAAGTTTTAATGTTATTGAGCTTTCTGTAGGGTCATTAAATATTTACAAAAAAGGGGAGAAAATCAAGAAATGTAAAGAGTTAGACGGTCCTTAAAAACGAAAGGTCTTAACAACCTTAGGAAAGAGTGAAGAAATAGGGTCCCCATATTCCGATACGATTCCGATTAATCGTCCCGCCATCACTAATTAACGCACATCATGTATATAATTATGAAGAAATTTCAAGCGCATGTTAATATTTTGCCGCCATATTGGTTTTCGTTTAACTCGGTGATCGGTTATCTCGGCACCATTTTTCATACCCCGAGGCCGTCGACATAAGCGGGCCCCATTGTACTATTAGTTTTCTAGTATAAAATCGTATAGTATTAGTTGAAAGTTATATTATTAATAACTATGTGGTTTACTATTAAAATTAATTATAAGAGCATAATTAGAAGTTTTTACTAATGCTAATTCCAAAATGATTCTTACCTTAGAATTAATCATGATAATAGTGTTGTAATCCTTTTATTTAATGTTTGTTGTTAAACATTTTTTGTTACATCTTACTCACCATCTTCTTTTTACAAAGATGAGGACATATACATTTGACAAACACTTAATATTTGTTACATCAGTTACATAATCAAAAGAAATAAATCTCAATAATTAAAATATTTTACTAAGTAAAATAGACATAGGAATAATTACAAGAGATAAAAATAATATTTCATTCAGAACTCTGAATATCTTCAATAGCCAAATATTTGATAAGGCAAGGGCTATGACAAATGTAATGAATGAAATTTTGAGAAATGTGCATACAATAACACAAGTTATTTACTCAGATATTGATAGTAAAAATGTTGTTATTCTTATTATCATAATAATAATAATAAATTTGTAATTTTTATAGCGCTGTTTCCCAGCAAGGAGCCGGGCTCACAGCGCTTTAGGGGCCATCCATATATTACGTACGCTAAAAAGTCGTATTTTTGTACCCCCCCTTCCCCCCTGTTGCATCCTGTACATTTTCGGGACTCCACCCCCCCCCCTTATGCGTACATACAAATTTGCTCGACCCCCCCCCCTTTTGAAAAAATAAATTTTAGGCCGTAGTCAAAAGATCTTGGTTTTACTCTTTGAAGCCGTCCATAAATGATCACACGCCTAAAAAGGGGGAGGGGGTCACGCATTTGTGACGAGGGGGGAGCGGGGTGTTTAAGAAATGTGACGTCACATCAAAATGTGCACTAACATATTTGAAAATGACGCTTTTTTATTTATTTAATTTTTTATTTATTTTTGGTGGGGGGGGTGTCAAAGCTTTGGGGCCCTCCATTAATGACGTTCCGCGATTATGGCCGATTTTCATCTCCCCCTCCCCCCTCCAACATCACGCGTCGTCACTAAAAGTTAGACCCCCCCCCTCTTTTCCAATATTACGTCACAAAAATGCCCCTTTCCTCCCAAAAAAACAAACATTTTTACCTCATATGTGATTAACATCATACATTAAATAGCAAAGAAGGGGTGGTTTTTATAAATTGGCAAATTTTTTTTGGGATTTAAGGGGTTTGAAAATTAAAAGTGTTTCTAGTGTACCAAACTCTTTACTATGATAGTATTCATTTGTTTACATTTTCTTTCATTACTTTAGGCAGGAATCATAGCTGTAGCAAGATGCTGAATTGAAAGTTGTATGGTCCTTGTTGATACTAAAATGCAAATAAGCACATTTATTAATACATATAGATCAAAATATGAGCTTAAAAATATCATTGCATTAACATTAGGGCTGTACCGGATTCAAATTTTTAAAATCTGGCCGGATTCCGGATTTGCCAAAGCCATTATATATATATATATATATATATATATAATATATATAAATTAGGGCTCTACCGGCCAGCTGGTTTCATGAAGTAAATTTGTTCCCGAGCTGGATTTGTAAAAATGGCTGGATTCCGGATTAGCCAGAGCCAAAATCCGGTACACCCCTAATTAACATGATGTTAGATTTATCATATAATATCATTGATCCAAATGTTATTATTTCTTTACAGCTGTGTGTGATCTACATTCTAGTAGTCATGAACAAAATGTCAAAGAAACATTAATGGACAAAGAGAAGGATCATCAATCACCAAACAGTCCTATTTCTGAAGATGTCTCTCCCCAAAAAGCTGATGATTGCAATGTTCATGATGAACCTCTCATTTTTTTAGAAGATGATAAAATGTTATTAGACCATAAACATGAAAGTAATGAAGACATCGAAAGTCTGAAATTCAAATAACTAACAGTATGACTTTAATGGACCATGAAGAAATAGATGGTGTGATTGATGGGAATGTTACTAATAAAATGGATGACCACATCCCTCATCCTGAAAAACTATTAATGAATCTGACAGTAACTTAGAAAAAGAAACAGGGTTAATGATTGTAGCAACAGAACAAGCATGTGCATTTTAAGAAGGTGAATTTCATCAAGGAATGGAAGAAAAAGCTACAAAACATGGTGCAGATTCAAATGATAATAACCATAATGACTCAAGAAATTCAAACAATTCATTTGATGATGGTGATGACACACTTTTTATCAATGAGAGCGATCATTTATCTCTCAAAGAGTCAATAGGTCAGTCAAGTGAAACAAACAATCTTAGTGTAGTCTCTAGGCCTACACAGCTAGACTCTGAGAACAGTGATAATTTAGTCTCAAACTCAAATGAAAATTCTGAAAGAAACAAGATAACAGAAAATTTGAAATCAGAAAGCAAGAGAAAACGTTTGAACCCTGATGATAGTGAAAGTTCTGGTACATCAAAATTTCATAAGTCTAATGTCAATGATCAGAAATCTGTAATTGAAGTAGGTAGTTGTATTATTTTTGCTGCTGCCAATCAAGATCCTCCTAAAATTGATGATTCTGACAGCATGGACTCCCATATAGATATAACTAGTGAGGTAATTGATTGGAATCCATATTTATTTAGCTATAAATACTTTTATATTGTTTTTGAATGATATGACTTTAAACCAAAAAAGGTTTTATGGAAAATTATTGTTGTTTCTGTGTGATATGTGCATAAAAATAATGAATCAACCTGTTTTATTTATGTGTGGTAAAGTAATTGTTTGACATTAAAACTTATTCTCACTTCACTAAGCAAGCAAGGATAAATATTATTCAGACAAAGACCAAATTATTTTTATATTTTCAGGTTTTGCAATCATTTATAACTGCTCGTCTCAAAGCTTTCTTGAAATATAGAAAATATAATTTCATGGAAAAACTCATCAAACGGACACAAAACATGAAGTCAGCCACTAATTTGTGGAAAGAAACTGCTAAGCATTTAGAGAAATCTGTGTTGAATCTTCTTGGCCAGAAAATAGATCAAAGAAGAAATTATCCAAGTTCTGCTAAGGTATGTGTTGAGGTTATTTTATTTTTTGTAAGCTTTATGTTGATTGAGCAAAGCAATGTTTTAATCAGTTTAAGTATACAGTGGTACCTCAAGATATGGGTTATTTGAGATACGAGCTGTCGAGCGAGCGAAGTTTTGTTTTGAAATACGAGCTACATTTGACTATTTTGAGATACGAGGAACGGCCAGCTGTGACGCTGCACACGGCCCACCCAGTTTACTGCGCCTTGTGCACGTATTCCCCCAGTGTGCTTGTTTATCTCGCTGTCTAAGCATCTTTTCTAAGTTGTTCTAGGACTTTGCGCTTTGTGCATTTACATACTTTATCAAATTTCTTTCTATAACCATGGGTCCGAAGAAAAGGTCAGTGCTCAGAAGAAGAGGATGTTTAATTAATTAAAGCTTGAAAACAGAAAAAAATTAGCATTCTGAAAGGGAGGAAGAAACAAACCTCCTTGGACAGTTTTTTTTTAATCCGGCAAAAAGGCAAAGACCAGTGAAGAGAAAAGCAGTGACTAAAATAAAGCATACAGTAGCATTTAAGTTGTCTGTAAGTTACATTTAAGTGACCAAAATACAAATATGTATGTACACTTTATAAAACCAGTTTTATTTTGCTTTACATTCTCTTTTATTATGTTTTTATACAATATTTGTCATTTATAAATACATTTTTCCTATTCAAAATCACGTAACAAAAACAATTAGGGGTATCATTTTTAGTGCTGGAACGGATTACTAGCATTTCAATTAATTTCAATGGGAAAAATTTGCTTTGAGATACGTGCAAATTGACATACGAGCAAGGTTACGCAACGAATTGAACTCTTATCTCGAGGTATCACTGTAATGCCAAAGAATCATTTTTTAAAATATAAATTAAAATTTTGAGATGTCCCAATAAGTCACCAGTAAAAAAAGTGTTACAGTCGAACCCACTTACCTCTAGCTCGGTTAACTCGCCCACCCCATTATGTCGACGTTTTTTATCGGAACCGCCAAATTCTCTCTTTGTCTTAGCATTTTCTCGTCGTTTAATTCGATTTTTTTAAGCCGCCGAAACCTCATAACACGAGCACAAAAAAGGGTCAAATTTGCCACTTAACGTTGGTTATCTCGATCCCCATGACCAATCGCCAGCTTTTGAAAATGTTAGCTATGATTTTTTTATAACCAAGGGAAGGGACCAATTTTCTGCCTCAGCAGGGTCTGCTGGTGACGTCACAGCCCGCTTGCTCAGCGCTGTTACTTCTGGTATTATGCTTCGGTAACTAAGCGAATACATTTTTTTTTAAAAATCGGTCACTAGCGAACTCCACAAACAGTGATGACGTGTATTTTTATATTTATAGACTAGAATATTATTATTATTAAGAAAACGCTTTGATTTTGATGTCACGTTCGCTCGCGTGTTGGCTCTGGTATTCTGCCGTAACACAACAAAAAATTAACTCCGGGTAATAAGCTAATATACCGACTAAGTCCTGATAAAACGGAGTAAACAGTCATAATAAGATGGAATTTATTTAAATACCATATTATGTTTCACTCGTCAACTTGCCAGAATTATTGAATTTCTCCGCGCAGCACGACGATTCCCCCCCCCCTGGGGTGGGGTTGAGCTACACTGGCCATTTACCAAGGCATGCTTTGACTCAATTTAAAAAGAAAAATGTTCCTTCCCCCAACCCACTGTAGATGTATAACAGTGGGGGAGGGGAGGGAAGGTGTCTCTTCTCGCGGTCTTGTATTGGTATGTCAAAGCAAGAGGCTTCCTTTTATATAAACATCAAAGACCTTTCAAGCCTTCTAGCCTTCCCCCCCACCACCCTCATTATCCCTAACTAGAAAGCTCCGTAACTTGCCCCCCCCCCGTCCCTTTGAGTTTCACTTAGAGCGGCGACTGTAGTAATAGCCGTGACCTTTGACCGTGGTTCACATGAAGCGCTCGTACAGTGCCTCGACAACTAAGCAAATTAAAATTTAAAAAAAAAGCCCATTCCTTAGCCGTAGGCGAAGTAGACTAATAGTGATGACGTGTATATTATTTAGATACCGGAATAGGGAGAAAGCGATTTGAAGTCACCGTCGCTCAACACAACAAAAACGAACTCCGGGGTAAAAAGCTATTACGGCTTATTGAAGTTGCAGCTGAATAAATTATTTAAATTCCGAAGACTTAAAACTTATATAAATAAGCCTAAACATTTTTAAAGATGAGTGTAAGCGGTCGTTCGATAGTCGTAACTACGGTAAACACTAGTCCTAGCGTAATAGTAATCAATTATTAACAAATATATTTATTTGAATATTGATTGTTTTCCTTGGTCCTTATACAAATAAATGCCTTGGTATTTATTAGTAATAAACTTACACTAAGATTATGACTTTAATTATAATTACATCATTCTTCATTAGTATTAGTAGTAAATAGCATGAAATAATAAAGTTCAAGGACGAACGAGCAAATGAACTAGAACTAGAGGGGGAGAGCCTCAGTCAGAGCCGAGTCACTAATTCATTTACATAAATCATACTCGCAAGGACATTCCATTTCGCATAATATAATATATCACATAATTTAACATTATATTGATATTTCGTATATTCCGATACGATTCTGATTAATCGTCCCATCACTAATTAACGCAAGACACGTATATAAAGAAATTTCAAGCGCATGTTAATATTTTGCCGCCATATTGATTTTCGTTTTAACTCGAGCATCGGTTATCTCAATGCCATTTTTCATACCCCAATGCCGTCGACTTAACCGGTTTCGTCTGTATTTCATCCATTTATTTCTTGCCTAAGAATGTTGGGAATTGTAGCATTGGGACCCAAGTTGATGAATGCCCAAGCAAAAAAATCATCAGTTATTGCCACTGTAAGTTTTACATTTGCTATCATTTTGTCTACAGTAGCAGTGTTACTTATTCTCATGGTCAAGCTATCAAACTGCATTAAAATGTTATTAGCTATTCATTGAAAAACAAATAAATTAAATCTTTAAAAAGGCTTTTAAAGCAAGTGAGGAAAATATAAAACCGTTAAAAACACTGATATTTTTTTCTAATACTGAGTCCAAATTGCATTAATTTATCCAGGGATCCCCAAATAGAAGGAAAGACTCACTTCTCTCCAGTACAGCCTTATCTCTGCCTCCATCTGTTTTTTTTGAATCAAGCACAAAATCAGAATCTAAACCCCAAGCATCAACAGGTGAAATGCAATTGTTGACATAGAGCAAGAATTTTATGTTGGATCTTTTGGTTTTAAGCAAACTTATTTTTTAAATTCAAATATTTTAACTTTGGGGCCATCCATATATTAGGTACGCAATGAGGGGGGTCTTAAATTAACGGCATTTTGTGTATGCATGCGTGGGGAGGGGGGGGTCTCGACTGAATGTGTACCTACGCACAACAAATTTAATTTGCCAAATACTAAGCATAGTAATGTAAACCGCTCTGGCTGCAAACGGCATTCAACACCGACTGAGCCAAGACTGATATGCAATAATGTTATATAATTTATTGCAAACAAAATTGTGAACTTTTAGTTGCTTGGAAGTAATTAATATTTGATTCAAACCAAACGTTTACACATTAAAATATATCCAGTCGGGTTTATATTTACATTTCTTGAAATTAGATGAAGTTTCTCTTTCGCCCTCCGGTGCCTTAGCCGTTATAAACACACAACGGGACGGCGATTTCACGCACCTAGGGGAAAGCGGTCTACATATTTGTGACGGGGGGGGTGTAAGAAAGTGTGACAGGGGGGAGGGGGGTCCGGCATGTGTGACGTCACGGTATTTTCTATTAAATTTTGATTATTTTGTTAATAAAAACAAATTTTTTTGTTTGAAAGCGTGACATACTTTAGGGGGGGTCCGAGATTTGTGACAGAGGGGAGGGGGGGAGTTTAAAATGATAAAAAATAGCGTGACGTACTTTATGGACGGCCCCTTATATGGTGTTTTACATGACTTCACACGTGTTACGATATTAGAATGCAGGCCTACACTAAATAAATACTTAAATGACAAAAAAGTGATTTTAAACATGCTCTTTTTCAAATAAAATACAGCTTTTATGGGGGGGGGAAGCGAAAAGCTTTGTGACGTCATCTTGGAGGGGGTGGTCTAAGTTTTTGTGACGACGCCTTACGAGGGGGGGATGAAAAATCTGCCAAAATCGCGTGACGTCATTTATGGACAGCCCCTTCTCGGGGCCATCCATAAATAACATTACGCACCTAGAGGGGGGGAGGGGGTCAACAATTTGTGACGAAGGGGAGGGGTAGTATAAGAAATGTCACGTCACATCAAAACGCGTAACTTAAAATAAAAGTTGTACTTAAAAAATTTCTGTTTACAATTTATTTAATGACGTTTTACATGGGCTTCGCGCGTGTTACGATATTAAAGTGCAGCCTTACACTAAATACATACTTAAATGACAAAAGTGATTTGAAACATGCTAATTTTCAAATTTAAAAAAAGTTTTTTTTTGGGGGGGGAGGAGGGGGAGGGGCAATTTTGTGACGTAAAATTGGAAAAGAGGGGGGGGGTCTAACTTTTGTTGAAGACGCGTGTCGTGGGGGGGGGTGAAAATCGGCCATAATAGCGGGACGTCATTAATGGATGGTCCCAAAAGCTTTGGACCCCGAAAAAAAAATCCGCATTTTCAAATATTTTAGTGCGCATTTTGATGTGCGTCACATTTGTTAAACACCCCCTCCCCCTCGTCACAAATGCGCGACCCCCTCCCCCACCCCCTTTTTAGGCATGTGATGTCATTTGTATGGGATGCAACTGGGGGGGAGGGGGGTACAAAAATACGAATTTTGTGCGTACGTAATATATGGATGGCCCCTTTATCAAACTATTTTTCTATATTGAATATAATGAGAACATTTTTTTCTTAAAAGAATAAAAAGTATATATGTAATAAAAAATAACAGATTTGAATTTGTTAACTGGAGAGGAAAAAAATTCTTTACAGATGTTTTCAAATTCTGTAACGAACAAAGTAAACAGACCAGCTGTTCAGGGCCGACCTCCATCATCATCTGGACCTCAAAATAGACTTGACAAAGTTCCTTTGCAACAGAATAATTCACCTTGTTTTCCATCTTCATCATCACCCAGTCTCACTACAGCTTCACCATCTGAAACTATCCAACAAGGTGCTAGATTTCCTGTTGACAATCAGACATCTGCTCATTCATTCAACAATAGCAATCTTATAGATTTGAGACATAAAGATGATGTTTCTAAAAAGTCTGGTAACACTGCTTTAAGTACTGCTCAAACTAATGGTTATGTTCTTATCGGTACATTACCTGCTAATGCTCCGCCTATTTTGATGGGTCAGAATTCTCAGTTTCTTGGATCTGGAAGCTCTTCCATTGCAGGATCTCCTTGCCAGCTTGTACCTCTTAACCCCAACACACCAAGCAGGGGCCCTGTGTTTGCTCTGCTGCCTGGGACCCGACCAAGTGCACCTGTAGCTGTTCCAATACAGCCCAGAAATACCCCAATGAGTAGCTCAAATGTTTCTACAAATGTTCCTGTCACCACAAAACAATCTCTACCACCATCTTTCCATTTGCATGTGAGTATTAATACATTTTCTTTATGCTTTTGTTCCATAACATGAACATTGTCATATTTATTTATTTATGTACAAACTGACATGTCACGCATTGCAAACAATCTCAAAAGAAAAAAAATTCAAACAAAATACTAGTTGATTATTTTAGAATATTATGCCAGAAACCTTCGCAGAAGTGTACTCAAGTTTCATGGTGTGCAGATAAATAAAAAAAAATTAAATATCTTTAAAATATATATGTTTAAATTAGGGGTGTGGAAGTTTATGATTAATTAATCATTAAAAAATTTAATTGATTAAAAGTAATTTGATCTATTAAAATTCAAGAAAATATTTCAAATTAGATACGCCCCATGGCGTAGCATACCCCGCAGACTTGCTCATGGATAATGCAAAGAAAGGGGGGGAAAAGAACGGACACAAACTACAGCACGAAGAAATCACCAATGCATTGACGGTTTTGCGCAAATTCGAAACCAGACGGATTTTTAAAAAAATTCCATCGGATTCGAATTCGAAAAATTACCGTTTTTAGATCAAACAGGGCCGTAGAAATCGTAACTAAAATTAAAAAACCTAGTGACTTTCGAAAACTCGAAGTAAATAAAACAGATAAAACTAAACTCCTGGACCCTTACTCAACTGTCCATAGATTAGACGTCGTATTTGGTCATGAACGTATTTTAGATACACCCCTCTCGCCAAACATTGTTTTCATCCGGGCTTTCTAAACCTCGGAATGGATATGCGGATTGGAATGGCGGAGGGGATGTGCGGATTGGAATGGCGAAAAGCTGGTTATGTGTGACAAATTGGAATGAGTTGGAATGACATTTGGAATAATTTGGAATGAGTTGGAATGACATGCGAAAAATCCTTGTTGTTATGGGGGGCATGGGACTGACACCTTGGTATACCCCCTTTTAGCCAAGTGTTGACCAAATCCGCATTCGAATCCCATTGATTTATATTTGCCAAATCCGATTCCGACGGATGCGGATTTTCATCAGCTCCGTCACATCCCTAATCAGCCATGTTCGCAAAAAAGGAGGAAAAGAATGGGCACAAACACACATTTTTAAAAATTAAAAAAAATAATTTTATTGTTGGGGCTTGAATCCAGGACCTTCTGCGTGTAAGGCGGACGTGATAACCACTACACTATGAATCCGATGTTATTCTGTGAAGAAAAAACGCAAGTGAACCCAAGAACCATTGTTGGTCTCAGCGACCCCAGCAAGGGTCATTCTTCATGCTTATTTGCATATATTCGCTCTTGCTTTGGTGAATTATATATATATAGATATTTTTTCTCCAATGTATCAATAATTATAATTTATATTTTTTGTTACTTACATACTTTTCCCTCGTCTTATTATTATTATTTATTTAGACGTGCATACGTAATGAAAAAGGTTTTTCTTCCTTATTTCTTGCATTGCAGAATGACTTTGCTGTGTTACGTCACAAAATTTGAGAGCTATAGAATTACCGCAACTTAATAGATTTCGCAAATAATGAATCGCGACTTATTGGGATCTATATGGGCGTTTTTCAAAAATTTGACATTTCCATGTCCCACGTATATAAAGTTTGATAACTTTTGAAGTGGAGCACATTTTTTTAGTGGCTTGTATGGTTATAAAGAGCATTCATTTCTGAATCTTAGAATGTATTATATTTCAAATTCAGGCATCTGTGTGTTTTTTTATTGAATATTTAAAAATGTGTATTTTTGAAAAATGACCATGTCGCCAACACAAAACCCATTCATAATTACATTCATATAAACAATTAAAATAGGTTAGTTAGTGTTATTATTAGGGGTCTACCGATATGCCTTTTTGCCGATACCGATATTACCGATATTTTTTTTGCCGATATGAGTATTTGTTAGGACAAAAATCAGCGGTCACATTTGACCACGTCATTCTTAAATTTATCACTCGTAATTATTTATCTTTTATATTAGGGGACTACCGACATGCATTTTTGCCGATATTACCGATATTTTTTGCAGATATGAGTGCCGATAGGGTATTTGTTAGGACAAAAACCAGCGGTCATATTTGATGACGTCATTCTAAAATTTATCACTCCTAATTATTTATATTTTATATTAGGGGTCTACCGATAAGCATTTTTGCCGATATTACAGATATTTTTTTCCGATATGAGTGCCGATTTGAGTATTTGTTAGGACAAAAATAACAGCGGTCATATTTGATGACGTCATTCTTAAATTTATCACTCATAATTATTTATATCTTATAATTAAGGGGTCTACCGATATCCAGTTTTGACGAAATTACCGTTTCTTTTTCTCCCGAAACGAAGTTTCCGATGTGTTTACAAGTTCCAGATCATGACCTACATGGGACTCAACAAAACGAACCATCCTTTATAAAAATGTACAATCATATTAGGTACTCGTTTTGAAACTTCAACCTTGACTCATAATTATTAATTCTAACCGATAGTTTAATGGCTTTTGCACACGGCCACCTTTTATGAATGAAACAATGAGAACAAAGTACAATAGTAATAGAGTGAAAATGAGGCTGAAGGTTGAATTGTTGCCAATGACAACAAGTCTTCACACGGTACATTTTGTTATTCCATACGAAACGAAATGTTTTAGACATCTGCGATTCTGCGTGCATCTTTGCTATTAGAGCAATTACGTGAACATAATGTTTACATGTTATACATTTATTAGAGCAATTACGGTATACTTGGCATCGGCACTATTTACACAGTATTTCTGAGTATACGAAAATCGGCCGATACCTAAACAATATCAAAGCACATGGCACACTGTATCGTGGCTGCACATATTAATACTAGGACTCTTTTGACTATTTCAATACCGGTATCGGGGTCAATATATTAATTTGTCGAGATATTGTAAATCTAAATGATAGTTTTTTTGTTTCCGTTTTTTTTGTGTGGTCAAAATGTCACTTATTATGAAATATCGGTGACGTCAATATCGGGACCTTTTCATGCTACCGATACCGATATTGCCGATATCCAGATATCGGTACCGATATATCGGCCAGCCGATATATCGGTAGACCCCTAGTTATTATTGTTTTAATATGTTCATATGTGTTTTAACAGTATGTAAAACCATACTTATGGGTATAAAAAGTAAAAGTTTAGGTTTTATTGGCCGAAATATTCATGCCGCCAGTTTTAGACTCACTGGTGTAACAGCTTTATACTAGAGCATAATATGGGGATTGAAATTATTGGCAATAAAAGCCATAGGGGTTTTCTGAGAGTGACTACCAACTTTTCCACTCTGGAGGTGCTGTTGATGCTTGGAAACTTTTCTGTGTGGCTCAGTGCAGACCGTTCTGCTACAAAATGGTAAGTAATTAGGAATAACACTCACAGGTGTAACAGACCATTTTACCTAAAATTATACCGTAATGTATATTAACAATGGATCAATATAACAGGGCATAATGGTAGTTATCATATAAATATAAGCATATTTTCATTCTCTAAAACCGTGGGCTAAAATGTTGTTGAACTTGTAAAATTTTTATTGGTGTAACACTCACTGGTGTTACGGTAAAAAATCGTTACACCAGTGAAAGGACTGTTACGCCAGTGAGGATTTGTCATAATGTGAATATTTTTTAAAAAATTTGATAAATAATATGCATCAAGTCTAATAAAATTTTAGATCTAGACCTTAACAGTTTGTCCAGATATTATTACTTATTGTTATTTTATTAAATAAGGACAGTAGATTACTAATATTCATTGTTTGTCAACCAACACTCAACTTATGTTTTATATTTTAAACATATTCAGCTATAACAATCTTTATATTATTTTGTGGAACACTAGAGTCATACTTTGACCTTACAATGGGGAATTTCAGATACATTCACAACTTTTGTTTTCTTTCTCCAGGCAAAATCAAATTCCAAGGCATTGACGAACCTCGAAACGCCAATGTTTTTACCGTGAAAGGCGAAATGCTGACCCTCAGTTGCGAGTAGCCTATCTTCAACGCAAACATGAAAAGTATGAAAAGGACAAGGAGACAGGAACAAGAAAGCTAGTGAAAGACATGACACCACGGGAACATGGGAAAGAAAAGAAAGCTTGGCGGACTAGATACCACAATAGTAAAATGAAAAGACAAGCACAATTAATATTGGATAAATAATTTGTTTCCCTATCACTGTCAAATTCTACCTCTTCATCTCACGAGCCGTCTCAACAGAAAGTGGAATCACTAAAAATGAAGGCTCCAGTAAACAAAAAACTTAAGATACAGGTCTCTGAATTGAGAGATAGAAGCCTCTGAGAGGAAGCTTAACACTTTAAGAGAACCAATACAAAAATCTGCAAACAAATCAAAGGATAACAAATGAGCAACTCATGATCGAAAGCAAAGAAGTTACTCCTCAAAGAAAACATTAGAGTAAGGAAAGCTTTATCATCAGTTAACAGGACCTTAAAGTTTAATCTTGCAGTCATGAATGAAATCAAAGAATAATCCAAGGAGAAGAAAACTCATCATTGTCATCAGTTGCTGCAGGCAAAGTTTTGAATGAATAAAGGTTTAAGAAGAATTTGAGCAGGAAGCAAATGTTTTTGGGATAAGGAGAAAGCAGTACAAGTGAAGGGATTATTGATGGTGGAAGATAAAGATATGGGTATTGAAACTATCTGTTCCAACACATGTGATGCAGAGGATATGAGAAAGCAAATTTATGAAAGGTATCTAGATGGCGGCTAGATAGCAAAGTCAATAGTGCGCTCGCTAAGATTGTCCTCCGTTGACCTGGAAGCAAGGGGCACCCACCAGGTCCATCAAGCCCCTAGTAAGTTCTAATGGAAACCATCGGTTATGGTACTTTAAAAAATAATTTAAAAAAATTTTTAAATAAAAAGAGAATTTTTTTAAAAATCGAGATGAACTTTGCAGAGCTTTGTCCATGAATGTGAGTCGCAGATGCTACATATGAATGAGACGTATTGGTCCGCTAAATGTGTCATTAATACCACAATACAAATAGAGAGAAGAGCTGTGAATGATGTTCCAGATGACATAACAACTATGATATTTCAGATTAAAGTGAGAGAAGATGGAGACTGCCTACCAGCCTGTGGTGCTGAGTTTGCTTATGGAAAAGATAAATGCCGTGAAGAAATTCGGATTTGCATTATCTATGAGCTTGCAACTCATTCTGAGCTTTATTTCAACGATTCATATCTTTCCCAAGGCTTATATCATTAGTATCTTACAGCTACAAATAAGTGTTTGCCTCTTATTTTGATTTTTTTGTCCCAGAAAAACACAATTTAGGTACAGATGATGTTGTCAGATTTCTTTTTGAGAAAGAAGTAATGGCCCTATATTCCTAAAATTAGTTAATCGCAATCCTAGAACACATAAACACATGCCTTCGAAAGATCCTGAAAATCAAATGGCCAAATACTATAAATAACAAAGAGTTACTAGAAAGGACACACCAGGTGCCTATTGATGAAGACATCATAAAAAAGAGGTGGAGATGGATAGGACATACGCTCCGAAAACCCCCAGGTAGCACCACCAGACAATGCCTAACATGGAACCCACAGGGAAAGAGAAAGAGAGGAAGGCCAAAAAATACATGGAGACGCGAGCTAGAGGCTGACATGCAAAATATGGGATACACCTGGAAGCAATTGGAGAGGAAAGCACAGGACCGTGAGGAGTGGAAAGTTCTTGTAGACGGCCTATGCCCCAGACGGGGTAGAAAGGCATAAGTAAGTAAGTAAGTAAGTAATCCTAGAAGGCATATCCATTATCATAAAATGCATATGTGTTAAAGTTAAAAAAACAACTCCTAAACATTTAAAGATAGATACAATGATAACTCACTGGTGTAACTGAACGTTCACTGGTGTAATGAAATGTTCACTTAACATCTATATTCTTAAAATTATTTAATTGTTGCAATCCTAGAAGGCATATCCATTATCATAAAATCTATATTGTGTTTAAGTTAAGAAAAACTCCTAAACATTTAAAGATAGAAACAATGATAACTCACTGGTGTAACTAAAAGTTTACTGGTGTAACAGGAACTAAATTCACAAACAACTATTTTCTTATTTATCAGAATTCTTTCAGGGTGCCTATTAATATTAGTTAGGGTGTGTTGTGATTTATTATAAAGATTTTTACGTTACTACTTGCTAATAAGCATATTTTAATGAACAAAATTGGTTATTGTTATTATGATTGTTCTGAACTTTGTTATTTGAACCCCCACTGATAGCCTTTGTAATTTATTGCATGTCTTAAATTTTTATTATAATCAAATTTAGTTGTTTTTTTAATAAATATAAATGTATTTTGGTTTCACAAAATGTGTTTTTCAGTCTTTGTGTGTACTTTAATGTTGCGTTACACCAGTGAAATTGAAATGCGATGCATGACCATTAAACGGTTACTGTAAAACAAAAACACGGAGTTAAGGTCTAATTTTTTAAAATACAGTATTTAAATGGTCACTGATTACTATCATAAAGAAAAATCACAACGAAAATGACTTTCATTTTTTAACATTTCACTGTGCCAAAAATGTCAAATGTTTTAAAAACGCCCGTATATGCGTTATAAATATATAATTACAGTATATACTCAATCTATAGCCTGTTTGTTCATATGCCAAACCCCACTTTTAGAAGAGAAAAGTATTAAAAGTGTGTAACCCACTCGCAAGCCGACCCCCCAAAAATAATAGGACATCTTAAACAAAATGGTACACATTTTCTTTTAAACTACAAGCTAAATCGGTCATTATGATTGTTTACTTTGTACTGCCTATCTTTGCCTGTGTGCTCTTTGTTACGCAAGATTTACCGGTACTTAAATATACAAAAAATTCTTTGGTAAACGGTGACAAAAGCTCGTGCATTAAAATTCGTTGTTGAAAATAGGCCTGTCAACGGGTACCCGTTGCTCGTGTGATTACCCGGGTAGTAAAATTCCGCTCGTGTATCCGTGAAAATGTGGCTTCAATGTCTAAAATAACCGTAGGCCAAACTTCGGTTCCCATGCGGCTTTTTTGTGTTTACATTGTGACTCGCGAAACAATTTATCAAATGAAAATTTTTGTTTAAAAAATTTGCTGTGAAGTACATGTACATCTAAGGAGAAATTGTCAACGGGAAGTATCTGTCAACGGGAAATAAAATATGGTCCCAACAAACTACAATGTATTTGGATGCATCCTTTTTCTCTCAATGTGAAACAGAAATCGCACAACACAAAAAAGTTTTCGTGCTTTAAAAGAATCATATAAAAATCCTGTGCCAAAAAAAAGGATGGACTGCTTAGAGATGAAAGACGCTATTTTTGTTAATAAAAAAAATACCCCTGCTTTGACACTAACTTTGCTGTGAAATACGCCGATTAATACTAGCTAATGTTGTTTATCTACCCCTCTCCTCCCTTCACTCCTATAACCCACTCCCATTACATCCGCTTGTGTTTCTTGTGTTAATTAACTCGTGTTGACATAGAAAAACTGATGTTAATGATGCGTACAAGGTCGTCATTATTTAAATTTAATACATTAAATAGTTCTAACAGTGTAAGATGGGATTTTTTTCCATTGCACCAGGAACCGGTGCACTATTTTACCTGTACTTACATGGTAGCAAAATGTATTTTGTTTCCTTTTATTTCTTTCATTTATTCGCTTATTGTCAAAAATGACAGATTCTATTGGGTTAGTATTATTGGTAGCAATTGGAGGATTATAATTATATTTTTCTCTCCTTTCTTGATAACTTTCGCGGATTACCACTTTGAGAAGCACCGCTAAAACCCACACCCTTGCATTCGCGTGTGTTTCTTGCGTTCATTAACACGTGTTTGCCTTGCCCAAGAATTGATATTAATAATACACCTAAAGTTGATAAGATGGGTAAGACGTCGTGTGGAATCAGACCAATCAAGTTGACAGCGACACGGCAAAATGCAACTGTTGTAATGAAATTGTGTCTGAGAAGGGTGGCAACCCAACGCGATGAAACGCCATCTAAACCCTATTCATAAAATTGATATTGATAAACACACCGCCGATCCACCCAATATCTGAAATTTTTTGGTGTCAACAAAAGCAGTACTACTGACCAAAGCAAGATCACTTGAGATTTACTGCAGTATTGCGTCCTTCATCGCCGAAAGCATCGACTACCGACACCAAGTGAATATTAACATTAAAGGTATGACACTGAACGTTACGTCATTGCTGTTGACATTTTTTTGCATGTTTAGTTTACTGTAGTTTTAGTTTATGAGTATGACGAATGCATTTACAACAGGAATTGAATACAAGATTTTAGTGCATTATAGTAATTTGTAGTGTATTAGTAATAGTATGTTACTGGAAGCAAGCCGTTGGCTACTACTACTGTGTGAAATGAGGTGCATGGATGGTGGCTAGGTTGCATTTTAATTTTATAGCGGTCATGACGGGGAAAATTATTCGACGTTTAGAACGGGTAACCCGGGTACCCGTTCGATACTTTCAGGGGTACCCGGGCAGCTTTTTTCAACAAAATTGACAGCCCTAGTTGAAAACAACATTTGTAAAACAATTTATTAAAACATTCAAAAAAATAAATAAAATGATTAAATAAGGTAAGTGCAGATGTTTAATAATATAGTATAGTTTCTAGTAGGGCAGTCGAATCTTTTAGAATGTAGAAAAGGACCTTCATGATCTACAATAACAACACTGATATTCAATATCCATGGATAAATACGTTAATGACCCGCTCGTAAGCCGATCCCCCAACGTTTCCCCCAAGATTTGTCCAAAAAAGATTTGTCGGCTTGCAAACGAGTATATAAGGTAATTGAAATTAATGGATTAAATTTTTTCCCGATTAATCGAACCAAATTTTTAAATCAGTACCAGCCCTAATTTGAATATAAGAAAAAATGACATTAGGCCCCCAGAAAATTTTTTTAAAGTATAAAGCCATTGTAATCAACAGCTGCCAAAAGTATTAAATCAGTGGCATTCAAACTTTTTGTATGGAGGGCCATGTTCCATACAGTAAAGATATGCGGGAGTCGGATTAAGATAATAAACAAAAATTACACACGAGAAGTTTTCATTGCCAAATTTTAATGTGAAGGGTGGGAATGAGATCTTGAGTGCAGTAAATAGGCCATAGAAAATGATGACAGAGAGGTCACGTGAGTGAAAGCGCGGGGGAATGTTCTAGAGTGTTTCAAGATGGCTGGACTGGTGTGATTATGTTTCCACGAAGTGTAACCTCAATTTGATATTTGTATATATAGTGTGCATATTATTAAAGTTATTTTGTTGACAATAATACTTCAAGGATTTATTGCACGAAAGTTTGTGTTATGTGAGAACGCCTACAACACATATAAAAGCAAACCAGTTACAGACCAACAAGCTGGCTTTCGCACCAACAGGTCCTGATAGCGAAACTACGCATCATTCTAGAGCAGTCATTAGAGTGGAACTTTCCTCTCTATGTCAGCTTTGTTGAAGAAGAAGCACTCAAGGAGGTGGACAGTTTTGTTTACCTTGGCAGCGTGGTAGATAAACAAGGTTGAACGGATGCTCATGTCAAAATAAGGATCTTGAAGGCAAGAGCAGCCTTCCAACAACTCAAGAATGTTCGGGTCTCCAACAACTTAAGCACCAAGTTAAAAATAAGAATCTTTAACGCCATGGTGAAGCCTGTGCTGCTATATGGAGCCGAGAGTTGGAGAATGACTGCCGTAAACCTGACCAGAATCCATTCCTTTATCAACAACTGATTAAGAAGGATTCTCAGAATTCACAAAATCAGCAACCGGGAAATGTGGCAGTGGACAAAGCAGAAGCCAATTGAGGAAGATATTCTCCAAAAGCAGTGGAGGGGAATTGATCATACACTAAGAAAAATTGCCTCCAATACAACAAGGCAGCCCTGAAATGGAACTCCCCAGGGTAAGCGGAAAAGAGGCCGTCCAAGAAACACTTTGCGCCGAGAATTGGAAGCTGACATAAGAGAATTGGCCATGACTGGAAGATTCTGGAGAGGCTGACCCAGGCTAAGGATGCCTGGAGGTCTCTCGTAGGTGGCCTATGCCTTTGGAGGATTTGCAGACGCATATGATGATAGGTGGATGCCCCCCATGGACGAGAAGACTAAACAACAATGAATCTGGCAGCTCGTTTTTGAATTTGTTATTGTTTATCAATGTTTTCTTTGGTGGATGGGTCCAATACAGAAGATGCATATTCTAGTACAGTCTCACCAAAGTGAGGTAGCATTTTAGTTTTATATCTCTATTACATTTGTAAAAGTTTCTTTTGATAAATCTTAAGGTTTTGTTTGATTTTTTAATAACTTCATTGATATGGGGATTCCATGATAGTTTCTCATTTATTATTACTCCTAAGTATTTTGCATTTTTAGTTTGGGTTAGTTCTTTTCCATGAATGAAATATTTAGAATGTATTTGTTTCTTTTTCTTTGTTTCTCTTAACGGTTGACACTTTTCTGGGTGAAAAGACGGCATCCGGGCAGAATAGCGACTGTCAAAACAGCGACCGTCATAATAGCGACTTCAAAATAGCGACTGTATCAAAACAGCGACTGTCAAAACAGCGACTGTCATAATAGCGACTGCATCATAACAGCGACTGTATCAAAATAGCGACTTTTTTCTTTTGTTTGTGATAATGTTTGAAAAACTTTTTGAAAAACTTACTGTGCCTAGCCTACAATGGAGTTTACAAAATCAAGAAAAGTAAGACATGATACGCCATGTAGGTTTTTTGTACAGAAGGGACAATAGAAAATTAAATACATTCAACTGAAGGTGTGTATAAATAAATGTTGGTGTTGTAAAGAGTGTATACACAATTTTGGGACACATTTTTTAAAAAAAAATTCTGTAAAAAAAATAAAATTATAACTGCTATTACTTCAGTCAAATATATTTTGCAGAAAGCTCGATAGAGATTAATAAACATAGATGCAGTCGATTAATAGAGGGGGATTGCGGTTGTAGGGGCAGAGGTGGCGTGTGGCTGCTTTTTTAAGCTAGAAACAGTTCGACTACAATACTTTTTGATCCCCGGATGTTTCGATCCTTTTCTTTTTTATGTCGTAAAATTGTTGTTTTTTTTCTAATTTAAAAAAATAAAAAAAATAATATAGTTTAATATTATTAACTAATGTATTAAAATTAAAAACGGCATGAAATAGTTATGACACGCTTTTTTTCAACGTTTAATTTAACACTAAAAAGTATACACACTGAAAACCAATCAACATTAAGGGTGAATTCATGATTGTGTTAAATGCACCACTCCTCTGAGGTAGCAAGTCCTTCCAAAGCTATCCAACTCCACCCCCACCCCAAGACAATGTGGTCAGATAGTCCTTTATAAAGGTACTTACATTCTCTCAGCCCCAATCCCTTTATTTACCTTCTCCATAACACGGGGTCCGTGGTCGTCACTTAGTCTAGCCTTCGTAACATGTCATTATGTAACCCCTGGACAGTTCGACCACAGGACGTTTTGACAAGGGGGTTGTCAATATTGTTAAAAATAGCTGCCCGGGTAACCATGATTCAAATTTTATTTTTACTGAGCAGTTGTTTGTATTTGACTGAATGCGTGTATATATATATAGCATAAGTATAAGTTAATTGTTTTAAATTTTATTTTAAACAATTTTTAATTTCAATAAATACTTCATCAAAATGTTGCTATTTTTGGGAATTTTTATTTGTTACTATGCATTTATGAAGTTTTTTCACTTGCGGTCCTTGGGTAAGTTTAGACAATGAAAAGAGGTCTATGTGTTAAGAAAAAGATTGGAATCACTGTGTTAGGTGAATGGTTGGACAAGAATAGCTATGTGGTGAAGTCGCTGTTATGACAGTCGCTGTTTTGATACAGTCGCTATTTTGAAGGCGCTGTTATGACGGTCGCTGTTTTGACAGTCGCTATTTTGAACCCGTGCCGAAAAGACATAATGCAGTTAGTTTCCCATTTATCAATTCATCTAAGTCTTTTTGTAAGATTGTTTTGATTTAATTGTTCTATAGATTATACAATCATCCGTTGAGTTGTTGTTGGGTAAATCATTTACATGTATATAAATTAAAAAGAGTAAGGGACTAACACAGTTCCCTGTGGAACTCCTACTAATTTGTCCAGTTACCTTGTGAATTAAGGTATAAAAAACAAGCACAGAGAGATATACATTCATTTTAATTTTTACTTTGCATCTGTGTAAGTAGATATTCCTAGGAATTAAATGATCTCATTGTTTGATTTTAAAAGGGGTGCCAATTCATATTTAAGATGTTACACTTAACCTCAATTTAAATAAATATTTTTTTGTTGGTCTACAAATGAAAAGTAAAGTTATTTCCTTAACAAAGTTTCTCTTAGAAACAGTCTTGGGGGTTGACCACTAGCCCTGGAACAGTCTTGGGGGTTGACCACTAGCCCTGGAACAGTCTTGGGGGTTGACCACTAGCCCTGGAACCCCCACCCCAATGTGTCGAATGGTACATTGTTCAAGATAACTCCTACAACAAGAGATTTGGAATATATTTATTATATATATATACTAGCGTATCACCCGTAAAAAATGACGGAAGTTTTCAGCTGAAATCTATTTATTTTGAAAAAATGCACTGTTTTTAGGGCGCCTACGGCGTCGACCTTTTTCAAAAAGCCCAACTAATTTGTCCTTGTTTGATAAATACGAAATATTAAACTTTCTGAAATGTACACAAAGTATTTTATAATAGGGGTTGTAAGGCGCCTACGGCGCCCCCTTTGTTTTTTGACTTTATAATTAACCATCATCAAATCCTCTTTTTACATTGATCCCTTTTCCAAAAATAAAATATGAGCTAAAACAATGACGTCATATAATATTTTTTTACAGCGCATCTTTAATTTGCACACCTTTTGATGCATTGGTGCAGTAATTTGGTGCGCTGTTTTCGAAAATTAGTATAGCATTACATCCACACACACATACATACAGACGACGGGAATTATGTATATTGATTTTTAACTTTCATTACATTCACCAAAGAATTTTAAAAAAACCATTTCATGTTCTTTGAATACTTGCTAATCATAATTGAATGTGTTACATTATATTAATTATGAATGAATTCATTGTGTCACAGAGTAAGCACCCTGCCCCACTGCCCTCTCAGGATGTTGGTAATGCACCTCCTAATGCTAAATGTCGTCCCCCTAAACCAGTTTTAAGAATATCGCAAGTGTCTCAAGGTAAAGTGAACTCAAGCATGAAAAACTATGGACCAATTGTTAACATTAGATTTGGGAGAACTAATTCATTTACTTGAAATGTACATATATGAGAATCATTAACCATTTTTAATATTTTAAGATACAAATACCAGTATAAAATGTCATTTTCAGCCTGTTCGTTCGTCCGTCGATACGACGAGGACCACTCTAGTCATCCGAGGGTTTTCTGTGCGTGCGCAGATGGCTGATTAGGCCGATCCTTGCACGAAAGGTTCGGGAACAGAAGGGACAGGGGGCGAGTGCGACATCTCCTGGAGGGTTGACAGCATGGGCCTTTCGGGCTTGCCTCTTCTTTTCTGCGGCGGTAATCCGGTTTGCCTCACATGACCGGGCACCTTCGTGGATGGAAGAGCGCCAGGTGGATCGGTCCATTGCAGCTCGTTCCCACGTGTCTGGATTTATGGCAAACGCTTTCATTGAGGCTTTCAGTGTGTCTTTGAAGCGTTTCTTTTGCCCACCGTGGGACCGCTGGCCATACTGGAGCTCACCATAGAAGATTCTCTTTGGCAGTCTCTCGTCTGGCATTCGGACAACGTGCCCTGCCCAGCGAAGCTGGGACTGCATCAGGAGGGTGAAGATGCTGGGGAGACCTGCCCTGGTCAGTACCACTGTGTCTGGAATTTTGTTCTGCCACTTTATGCCGAGAATCTTCCTGAGGCTTGTTATATGAAAGTGGTTCAGCTTTCTTGCATGGCGCTGATAAACAGTCCAAGTTTCACAAGCATAAAGCAGTGTGGGGAGCACCACTGCCCTGTACACTTTCAGCTTGGTCTGGATGGTAATGCCTCTTCTGTTCCAGACATTAGGGTACAACCTGCCAAAAGTGGAGCTGGCTCTGGCAATTCTGACATTCACTTCGTCATCGATGGTGACATTTTGAGACAGTGTGCTGCCTAGGTATGTGAACCGGTGCACTGTATTGAGTCTCTGGCCGTTGACAGTGATGTTGGGCTCTACGTAGGGTCTTCCAGGCGCAGGCTGATGGAGGACCTCAGTCTTCTTGGTGTTGATTGACAGACCAAAGTTTGTGCAGGCACTGGAGAACAGGTTTACACTGCGTTGCATGTCGGCTTCTGAGACAGCGTTGAGCGCACAGTCATCAGCGAACAGCAGGTCTCTGATGATGTCTGTCATAACCTTGGTTTTTGCCTGGAGCCTCCGAAGGTTGAACAGCTTGCCATCTGTGCCATCATTTTCAGCCTACATCAGTGGTGTAGTGCAGGGTGGGCGCGGGAGGGTTTCGCTCTCCCACCTTTTTTGACAGGGAGGGCGCGCCCACCATGCATGGATGGCATGCAATTTCAATTAAATCCAATCAATTGAAATGGCTTTTCAGCTTTTTCGACAATTTGACTTTAGAGACTGTGTTAGTTGTAGAACTTGTACCTTTGAGTTTGAGAAAAATATGCCATGTGAAAAAAGAGAGCCCTCCCACCTCTTTTTTTAGGACTACACCACTGCCCTACATATCTTGAATTTGTAATATAAGAATCATATATTCTTACCAGAAAAACAATAAAGGAAACATATCATTTTGTGATATGTTTTGGTATGAAACAAATACATTAGCATATAATTATTCCAACATTTGTAATAGGTCTAGTTTTTTCAAACTTGTTTCTTAGGCATAGTTTTGACATGGAATATGCCATCATTAGATGATTCAGAAAAAATTGCCTCCTACCAACTCTTTGCCTACCAAGAAACAGAAACATCTGTTACAAAATCTACCTTGTGGAAGAAGGTCAGTTAGTTCAATTTGCACCATGACTTTTAAGTGTACTGTAAAAAAAAATCGAGTTTCGGAATATATTAATTTGCTGTATTGATTTAAAGGCAAGGGCCTAACAGGACTCATAACATTTCTAGTCATTTCTAGTTGGTTTTATTCAGTTTTGATTATTGCATTTTTTTAATCATATATATATACAAATATTTATAATGTGGTGCTGCCACAATATACAACCTTCAAATGTTAAAATCTATTAGTATTAGATCATATATATATACAAATATTTATAATGTGGTGCTGCCACAATGTACAACCTTCAAATGTTAAAATCTATTAGTATTAGATCATATATATATACAAATATTTATAATGTGGTGCTGCCACAATGTACAACCTTCAAATGTTAAAATCTATTAGTATTAGATCATATATATATACAAATATTTATAATGTGGTGCTGCCACAATGTACAACCTTCAAATGTTAAAATCTATTAGTATTAGATCATATATATATACAAATATTTATAATGTGGTGCTGCCACAATGTACAACCTTCAAATGTTAAAATCTATTAGTATTAGATCATATATATATACAAATATTTATAATGTGGTGCTGCCACAATGTACAACCTTCAAATGTTAAAATCTATTAGTATTAGATCATATATATATACAAATATTTATAATGTGGTGCTGCCACAATGTACAACCTTCAAATGTTAAAATCTATTAGTATTAGATCATATATATATACAAATATTTATAATGTGGTGCTGCCACAATGTACAACCTTCAAATGTTAAAATCTATTAGTATTAGATCATATATATATACAAATATTTATAATGTGGTGCTGCCACAATGTACAACCTTCAAATGTTAAAATCTATTAGTATTAGATCATATATATATACAAATATTTATAATGTGGTGCTGCCACAATGTACAACCTTCAAATGTTAAAATCTATTAGTATTAGATCATATATATATACAAATATTTATAATGTGGTGCTGCCACAATGTACAACCTTCAAATGTTAAAATCTATTAGTATTAGATCATATATATATACAAATATTTATAATGTGGTGCTGCCACAATGTACAACCTTCAAATGTTAAAATCTATTAGTATTAGATCATATATATATACAAATATTTATAATGTGGTGCTGCCACAATGTACAACCTTCAAATGTTAAAATCTATTAGTATTAGATCATATATATATACAAATATTTATAATGTGGTGCTGCCACAATGTACAACCTTCAAATGTTAAAATCTATTAGTATTAGATCATATATATATACAAATATTTATAATGTGGTGCTGCCACAATGTACAACCTTCAAATGTTAAAATCTATTAGTATTAGATCATATATATATACAAATATTTATAATGTGGTGCTGCCACAATGTACAACCTTCAAATGTTAAAATCTATTAGTATTAGATCATATATATATACAAATATTTATAATGTGGTGCTGCCACAATGTACAACCTTCAAATGTTAAAATCTATTAGTATTAGATCATATATATATACAAATATTTATAATGTGGTGCTGCCACAATGTACAACCTTCAAATGTTAAAATCTATTAGTATTAGATCATATATATATACAAATATTTATAATGTGGTGCTGCCACAATGTACAACCTTCAAATGTTAAAATCTATTAGTATTAGATCATATATATATACAAATATTTATAATGTGGTGCTGCCACAATGTACAACCTTCAAATGTTAAAATCTATTAGTATTAGATCATATATATATACAAATATTTATAATGTGGTGCTGCCACAATGTACAACCTTCAAATGTTAAAATCTATTAGTATTAGATCATATATATATACAAATATTTATAATGTGGTGCTGCCACAATGTACAACCTTCAAATGTTAAAATCTATTAGTATTAGATCATATATATATACAAATATTTATAATGTGGTGCTGCCACAATGTACAACCTTCAAATGTTAAAATCTATTAGTATTAGATCATATATATATACAAATATTTATAATGTGGTGCTGCCACAATGTACAACCTTCAAATGTTAAAATCTATTAGTATTAGATCATATATATATACAAATATTTATAATGTGGTGCTGCCACAATGTACAACCTTCAAATGTTAAAATCTATTAGTATTAGATCATATATATATACAAATATTTATAATGTGGTGCTGCCACAATGTACAACCTTCAAATGTTAAAATCTATTAGTATTAGATCATATATATATACAAATATTTATAATGTGGTGCTGCCACAATGTACAACCTTCAAATGTTAAAATCTATTAGTATTAGATCATATATATATACAAATATTTATAATGTGGTGCTGCCACAATGTACAACCTTCAAATGTTAAAATCTATTAGTATTAGATCATATATATATACAAATATTTATAATGTGGTGCTGCCACAATGTACAACCTTCAAATGTTAAAATCTATTAGTATTAGATCATATATATATACAAATATTTATAATGTGGTGCTGCCACAATGTACAACCTTCAAATGTTAAAATCTATTAGTATTAGATCATATATATATACAAATATTTATAATGTGGTGCTGCCACAATGTACAACCTTCAAATGTTAAAATCTATTAGTATTAGATCATATATATATACAAATATTTATAATGTGGTGCTGCCACAATGTACAACCTTCAAATGTTAAAATCTATTAGTATTAGATCATATATATATACAAATATTTATAATGTGGTGCTGCCACAATGTACAACCTTCAAATGTTAAAATCTATTAGTATTAGATCATATATATATACAAATATTTATAATGTGGTGCTGCCACAATGTACAACCTTCAAATGTTAAAATCTATTAGTATTAGATCATATATATATACAAATATTTATAATGTGGTGCTGCCACAATGTACAACCTTCAAATGTTAAAATCTATTAGTATTAGATCATATATATATACAAATATTTATAATGTGGTGCTGCCACAATGTACAACCTTCAAATGTTAAAATCTATTAGTATTAGATCATATATATATACAAATATTTATAATGTGGTGCTGCCACAATGTACAACCTTCAAATGTTAAAATCTATTAGTATTAGATCATATATATATACAAATATTTATAATGTGGTGCTGCCACAATGTACAACCTTCAAATGTTAAAATCTATTAGTATTAGATCATATATATATACAAATATTTATAATGTGGTGCTGCCACAATGTACAACCTTCAAATGTTAAAATCTATTAGTATTAGATCATATATATATACAAATATTTATAATGTGGTGCTGCCACAATGTACAACCTTCAAATGTTAAAATCTATTAGTATTAGATCATATATATATACAAATATTTATAATGTGGTGCTGCCACAATGTACAACCTTCAAATGTTAAAATCTATTAGTATTAGATCATATATATATACAAATATTTATAATGTGGTGCTGCCACAATGTACAACCTTCAAATGTTAAAATCTATTAGTATTAGATCATATATATATACAAATATTTATAATGTGGTGCTGCCACAATGTACAACCTTCAAATGTTAAAATCTATTAGTATTAGATCATATATATATACAAATATTTATAATGTGGTGCTGCCACAATGTACAACCTTCAAATGTTAAAATCTATTAGTATTAGATCATATATATATACAAATATTTATAATGTGGTGCTGCCACAATGTACAACCTTCAAATGTTAAAATCTATTAGTATTAGATCATATATATATACAAATATTTATAATGTGGTGCTGCCACAATGTACAACCTTCAAATGTTAAAATCTATTAGTATTAGATCATATATATATACAAATATTTATAATGTGGTGCTGCCACAATGTACAACCTTCAAATGTTAAAATCTATTAGTATTAGATCATATATATATACAAATATTTATAATGTGGTGCTGCCACAATGTACAACCTTCAAATGTTAAAATCTATTAGTATTAGATCATATATATATACAAATATTTATAATGTGGTGCTGCCACAATGTACAACCTTCAAATGTTAAAATCTATTAGTATTAGATCATATATATATACAAATATTTATAATGTGGTGCTGCCACAATGTACAACCTTCAAATGTTAAAATCTATTAGTATTAGATCATATATATATACAAATATTTATAATGTGGTGCTGCCACAATGTACAACCTTCAAATGTTAAAATCTATTAGTATTAGATCATATATATATACAAATATTTATAATGTGGTGCTGCCACAATGTACAACCTTCAAATGTTAAAATCTATTAGTATTAGATCATATATATATACAAATATTTATAATGTGGTGCTGCCACAATGTACAACCTTCAAATGTTAAAATCTATTAGTATTAGATCATATATATATACAAATATTTATAATGTGGTGCTGCCACAATGTACAACCTTCAAATGTTAAAATCTATTAGTATTAGATCATATATATATACAAATATTTATAATGTGGTGCTGCCACAATGTACAACCTTCAAATGTTAAAATCTATTAGTATTAGATCATATATATATACAAATATTTATAATGTGGTGCTGCCACAATGTACAACCTTCAAATGTTAAAATCTATTAGTATTAGATCATATATATATACAAATATTTATAATGTGGTGCTGCCACAATGTACAACCTTCAAATGTTAAAATCTATTAGTATTAGATCATATATATATACAAATATTTATAATGTGGTGCTGCCACAATGTACAACCTTCAAATGTTAAAATCTATTAGTATTAGATCATATATATATACAAATATTTATAATGTGGTGCTGCCACAATGTACAACCTTCAAATGTTAAAATCTATTAGTATTAGATCATATATATATACAAATATTTATAATGTGGTGCTGCCACAATGTACAACCTTCAAATGTTAAAATCTATTAGTATTAGATCATATATATATACAAATATTTATAATGTGGTGCTGCCACAATGTACAACCTTCAAATGTTAAAATCTATTAGTATTAGATCATATATATATACAAATATTTATAATGTGGTGCTGCCACAATGTACAACCTTCAAATGTTAAAATCTATTAGTATTAGATCATATATATATACAAATATTTATAATGTGGTGCTGCCACAATGTACAACCTTCAAATGTTAAAATCTATTAGTATTAGATCATATATATATACAAATATTTATAATGTGGTGCTGCCACAATGTACAACCTTCAAATGTTAAAATCTATTAGTATTAGATCATATATATATACAAATATTTATAATGTGGTGCTGCCACAATGTACAACCTTCAAATGTTAAAATCTATTAGTATTAGATCATATATATATACAAATATTTATAATGTGGTGCTGCCACAATGTACAACCTTCAAATGTTAAAATCTATTAGTATTAGATCATATATATATACAAATATTTATAATGTGGTGCTGCCACAATGTACAACCTTCAAATGTTAAAATCTATTAGTATTAGATCATATATATATACAAATATTTATAATGTGGTGCTGCCACAATGTACAACCTTCAAATGTTAAAATCTATTAGTATTAGATCATATATATATACAAATATTTATAATGTGGTGCTGCCACAATGTACAACCTTCAAATGTTAAAATCTATTAGTATTAGATCATATATATATACAAATATTTATAATGTGGTGCTGCCACAATGTACAACCTTCAAATGTTAAAATCTATTAGTATTAGATCATATATATATACAAATATTTATAATGTGGTGCTGCCACAATGTACAACCTTCAAATGTTAAAATCTATTAGTATTAGATCATATATATATACAAATATTTATAATGTGGTGCTGCCACAATGTACAACCTTCAAATGTTAAAATCTATTAGTATTAGATCATATATATATACAAATATTTATAATGTGGTGCTGCCACAATGTACAACCTTCAAATGTTAAAATCTATTAGTATTAGATCATATATATATACAAATATTTATAATGTGGTGCTGCCACAATGTACAACCTTCAAATGTTAAAATCTATTAGTATTAGATCATATATATATACAAATATTTATAATGTGGTGCTGCCACAATGTACAACCTTCAAATGTTAAAATCTATTAGTATTAGATCATATATATATACAAATATTTATAATGTGGTGCTGCCACAATGTACAACCTTCAAATGTTAAAATCTATTAGTATTAGATCATATATATATACAAATATTTATAATGTGGTGCTGCCACAATGTACAACCTTCAAATGTTAAAATCTATTAGTATTAGATCATATATATATACAAATATTTATAATGTGGTGCTGCCACAATGTACAACCTTCAAATGTTAAAATCTATTAGTATTAGATCATATATATATACAAATATTTATAATGTGGTGCTGCCACAATGTACAACCTTCAAATGTTAAAATCTATTAGTATTAGATCATATATATATACAAATATTTATAATGTGGTGCTGCCACAATGTACAACCTTCAAATGTTAAAATCTATTAGTATTAGATCATATATATATACAAATATTTATAATGTGGTGCTGCCACAATGTACAACCTTCAAATGTTAAAATCTATTAGTATTAGATCATATATATATACAAATATTTATAATGTGGTGCTGCCACAATGTACAACCTTCAAATGTTAAAATCTATTAGTATTAGATCATATATATATACAAATATTTATAATGTGGTGCTGCCACAATGTACAACCTTCAAATGTTAAAATCTATTAGTATTAGATCATATATATATACAAATATTTATAATGTGGTGCTGCCACAATGTACAACCTTCAAATGTTAAAATCTATTAGTATTAGATCATATATATATACAAATATTTATAATGTGGTGCTGCCACAATGTACAACCTTCAAATGTTAAAATCTATTAGTATTAGATCATATATATATACAAATATTTATAATGTGGTGCTGCCACAATGTACAACCTTCAAATGTTAAAATCTATTAGTATTAGATCATATATATATACAAATATTTATAATGTGGTGCTGCCACAATGTACAACCTTCAAATGTTAAAATCTATTAGTATTAGATCATATATATATACAAATATTTATAATGTGGTGCTGCCACAATGTACAACCTTCAAATGTTAAAATCTATTAGTATTAGATCATATATATATACAAATATTTATAATGTGGTGCTGCCACAATGTACAACCTTCAAATGTTAAAATCTATTAGTATTAGATCATATATATATACAAATATTTATAATGTGGTGCTGCCACAATGTACAACCTTCAAATGTTAAAATCTATTAGTATTAGATCATATATATATACAAATATTTATAATGTGGTGCTGCCACAATGTACAACCTTCAAATGTTAAAATCTATTAGTATTAGATCATATATATATACAAATATTTATAATGTGGTGCTGCCACAATGTACAACCTTCAAATGTTAAAATCTATTAGTATTAGATCATATATATATACAAATATTTATAATGTGGTGCTGCCACAATGTACAACCTTCAAATGTTAAAATCTATTAGTATTAGATCATATATATATACAAATATTTATAATGTGGTGCTGCCACAATGTACAACCTTCAAATGTTAAAATCTATTAGTATTAGATCATATATATATACAAATATTTATAATGTGGTGCTGCCACAATGTACAACCTTCAAATGTTAAAATCTATTAGTATTAGATCATATATATATACAAATATTTATAATGTGGTGCTGCCACAATGTACAACCTTCAAATGTTAAAATCTATTAGTATTAGATCATATATATATACAAATATTTATAATGTGGTGCTGCCACAATGTACAACCTTCAAATGTTAAAATCTATTAGTATTAGATCATATATATATATACAAATATTTATAATGTGGTGCTGCCACAATGTACAACCTTCAAATGTTAAAATCTATTAGTATTAGATCATATATATATACAAATATTTATAATGTGGTGCTGCCACAATGTACAACCTTCAAATGTTAAAATCTATTAGTATTAGATCATATATATATACAAATATTTATAATGTGGTGCTGCCACAATGTACAACCTTCAAATGTTAAAATCTATTAGTATTAGATCATATATATATATACAAATATTTATAATGTGGTGCTGCCACAATGTACAACCTTCAAATGTTAAAATCTATTAGTATTAGATCATATATATATACAAATATTTATAATGTGGTGCTGCCACAATGTACAACCTTCAAATGTTAAAATCTATTAGTATTAGATCATATATATATACAAATATTTATAATGTGGTGCTGCCACAATGTACAACCTTCAAATGTTAAAATCTATTAGTATTAGATCATATATATATACAAATATTTATAATGTGGTGCTGCCACAATGTACAACCTTCAAATGTTAAAATCTATTAGTATTAGATCATATATATATACAAATATTTATAATGTGGTGCTGCCACAATGTACAACCTTCAAATGTTAAAATCTATTAGTATTAGATCATATATATATACAAATATTTATAATGTGGTGCTGCCACAATGTACAACCTTCAAATGTTAAAATCTATTAGTATTAGATCATATATATATACAAATATTTATAATGTGGTGCTGCCACAATGTACAACCTTCAAATGTTAAAATCTATTAGTATTAGATCATATATATATACAAATATTTATAATGTGGTGCTGCCACAATGTACAACCTTCAAATGTTAAAATCTATTAGTATTAGATCATATATATATACAAATATTTATAATGTGGTGCTGCCACAATGTACAACCTTCAAATGTTAAAATCTATTAGTATTAGATCATATATATATACAAATATTTATAATGTGGTGCTGCCACAATGTACAACCTTCAAATGTTAAAATCTATTAGTATTAGATCATATATATATACAAATATTTATAATGTGGTGCTGCCACAATGTACAACCTTCAAATGTTAAAATCTATTAGTATTAGATCATATATATATACAAATATTTATAATGTGGTGCTGCCACAATGTACAACCTTCAAATGTTAAAATCTATTAGTATTAGATCATATATATATACAAATATTTATAATGTGGTGCTGCCACAATGTACAACCTTCAAATGTTAAAATCTATTAGTATTAGATCATATATATATACAAATATTTATAATGTGGTGCTGCCACAATGTACAACCTTCAAATGTTAAAATCTATTAGTATTAGATCATATATATATACAAATATTTATAATGTGGTGCTGCCACAATGTACAACCTTCAAATGTTAAAATCTATTAGTATTAGATCATATATATATACAAATATTTATAATGTGGTGCTGCCACAATGTACAACCTTCAAATGTTAAAATCTATTAGTATTAGATCATATATATATACAAATATTTATAATGTGGTGCTGCCACAATGTACAACCTTCAAATGTTAAAATCTATTAGTATTAGATCATATATATATACAAATATTTATAATGTGGTGCTGCCACAATGTACAACCTTCAAATGTTAAAATCTATTAGTATTAGATCATATATATATACAAATATTTATAATGTGGTGCTGCCACAATGTACAACCTTCAAATGTTAAAATCTATTAGTATTAGATCATATATATATACAAATATTTATAATGTGGTGCTGCCACAATGTACAACCTTCAAATGTTAAAATCTATTAGTATTAGATCATATATATATACAAATATTTATAATGTGGTGCTGCCACAATGTACAACCTTCAAATGTTAAAATCTATTAGTATTAGATCATATATATATACAAATATTTATAATGTGGTGCTGCCACAATGTACAACCTTCAAATGTTAAAATCTATTAGTATTAGATCATATATATATACAAATATTTATAATGTGGTGCTGCCACAATGTACAACCTTCAAATGTTAAAATCTATTAGTATTAGATCATATATATATACAAATATTTATAATGTGGTGCTGCCACAATGTACAACCTTCAAATGTTAAAATCTATTAGTATTAGATCATATATATATACAAATATTTATAATGTGGTGCTGCCACAATGTACAACCTTCAAATGTTAAAATCTATTAGTATTAGATCATATATATATACAAATATTTATAATGTGGTGCTGCCACAATGTACAACCTTCAAATGTTAAAATCTATTAGTATTAGATCATATATATATACAAATATTTATAATGTGGTGCTGCCACAATGTACAACCTTCAAATGTTAAAATCTATTAGTATTAGATCATATATATATACAAATATTTATAATGTGGTGCTGCCACAATGTACAACCTTCAAATGTTAAAATCTATTTTTAGTATTAGATCAAATCAAAACATCATTCAAGCTATTTTTTAACCACGTTTTATTAACTCGCTTTCGTTCCTGTGGCATTATTTGTCCAAGATTTTTTCATATCTGCCAACGTAAAATTGAACCACTTCTGATGGTCCTAGAGATCTGAAAATTTTACCACAGATAGATCTTAGATGACAATGCATTGTATTTTCAGATCGATCGAATGTACCGTTATTAAATTATTGAACTTTTTAGTCTATCTATAGTCTATATAAAAGCATCTGTACCGTCTGCTTTTGTTGACATTCGTGAGTTCCCCCCTTGACCACATCACAATGTTTTTAAAACGTTATGCGGGCGCTTGTGAGGTGTTTGGTAAAATAAATAGAGGTAAAAAATATTTTTAAAAACCAGGTTGTTATAAGTGGACTAAAAAGAATAAAATAACTAGAAGTAAAAAAAAGATTTTAAAAAACCACGTTTTTATAAGCGGCCTAAAAAGAAGAAAATAAGTTAAAACTTATTAGTTCAAGTACTTCGATTTAATATGACTAAAAACGTGGGGCGGGTGTTTGTTATAAAAATTAAAGATTTCTAATTTAGAAGGCAAAAGAGAGATCTATAAGTGAGAGAATGAGTGAACCGCATATGTTAAACCTCATAAGCGCCCGCCCCACGTTTTTAGTCATAATAAATCGAAGTACTTGAACTAATAAGTTTTAACTTATTTTCTTCTTTTTAGTCCGCTTATAAAAACGTGGTTTTTAAAAATCTTTTTTTTACTTCTATTTATTTTTATTGAGATTTCTGATTTATTGTCATTTACATACAGCAAAAGTCCGATAATCCGGCACATTCGGGGCCGGACTACCGAAAATTCCGGTCTATCGGGCGGTGCCCCTTCTTTTTAGTGTAGGCTTTGCCGTAAAATAAATGTACTTTGTTTTTTTAACTACATACATACATAAATCTTAATTATAAGAACAATTAGGTTAACAATTTAACTACTAATACAGTATGCAAATACAACAAAGTTTATTTTACATTTCATATAATGTATGTACACGTACTGTAAAAAATATTTCACTTACATTTAAAAAAGTCACAAATGTTGTTTTATTTTCTTGACTTTTGGCGTTTAGTATAAAATTTATTTCTAATGATATGGAGATCAATAATATCTGAAGCACTATAGCTAGTGATTGATTATCTGTGCTGCACTGCACCTGTATTTGTTGTGACTTGTGACAGCTGAGTCTAGCCGGCCGCTAATTGTTTCCGAAAAATACAGAGCGCTTCCCCGAACTACCCCGAAAACTTCCGAATAGCTCTCAAGCGTTTTTAATTGCTTTAAAGACACACTTTTGGAGAAAACTAAATTTTTTACAATTTTCCAGAGCAATGCCGGACTATCGGGCATTCCGGACTGTTGGATGCCGGATTATCGGACTTTTACTGTACAATCAATTAAAAATTTAGAAGCATGTCAAATTAATGTAAATTATGGATTTGAGTTAAAAATAATTTGCAGCATAACAATAACACTTATTTCATTCAGGTTGGTGATGTGAAAGCGCTCCCTCTACCAATGGCATGCACGCTGACCCAGTTCCAGCAAGGCAACAATTATCACTTTGCCGTACGAGCCGTGGACCAATACGGCAGATGTGGAATGTATAGTTCAATTTTTCTTGGCCTGGGAACATAAAATACGTTGACTTAGTTTAGTGCTTGGACTATTGTTATTCATGAAAGAAAACCCAAGTTCTTTGTCATTGTAAGACATGTCAACAAATACTACATTCTAAGGGCATTAAAATGTAAGTAAGGGATTAGCCTACTGCATGAAAATGATATAAAGGATTAATGAAGCAAATAAAGTTCTTACTTATGCAGTCTATGACTGTCAGTTAATTCTAATCTAAACATTCAGGATTTGAAATAGGATAACATTAACATAACTACCGCCTTCTAAAACTATTCACACTTATAACTCATCTTCCAATTTATCTACAGCATTCATGACTTTTAACTTATTTGTGCATTGGTCAGTTAAGTTTCTTTGGAAGGACGGTCTGATTTCCTGTTAAACCTATCATAAAAAAAAGGTTTTATTATTGCATCAGACTGAATGGATTCTGTAATAATATGTCATTAAGATGAACCCTTTTAATTTTTGTTAACAAACTGTACATAAATTTACCAATATTAAATAGTTGAGTCAATAATAATGATACTGCCCTCTAATAAGGGTAAACAAATACAGTAAGGCGGCTGCCTGAGACATTAATTTACTACAAAATTTCGCTTGAAACTATTTTATTTAAATTTAGATCCTCTATTTTCTTCGTTGTGAATATAAATTGTTACGTCCTTGTTTTATTTAAAACATACCTTTTCCCATTTCTTTTCAAATTATTTTTAATTTTTTTCATACATTTTTGCCAATGAAGACTTTAACTTTAAACCCATAAAACCCATTTTAATTTAAAGAACAGTTAATCCTGGTGTCATCAAATTTAAATAATGTGATTGGCAAACTTTCTGCAAAGGTCTGTGGAAATTTTTGTTTTTTGTTTTCTAAAATTCTATTGGCGGATCCACAAGATTATGTCTAGGATTTTTGAATTCCAACAAATGCAGTAAAAAAATAATTTGAAAACAGCTTTGTACACAAGCAGTACCCTACAGTTAAACCTTGTTCATTTTGACTTCATTCTTGTTGTAATCTTTAATTATATTAATTTTCAAAAGCTTTTAAAGTTAATGATTGTCTATTGGTTCTTTTTAAATTAACATAAATCTGGTTTAAAAAATCAGCAGATCATTGGTTTCCCAGACTTGTTCAAAACATTTGTTTGTTTTTGTTAGTTCTTTTATTAGCTTTCCGCTCTTTTAAAATTGTGCTATTATTAAAATATGATTATACTTTGTTGGGTACATTTACTTCAATAATAATAATTTGATTGAATAAGAATGAGAAATTAGTATTTATACTTTAAGAAATTTGAAGAAAATTAAAGTCATTTTATATAGTTTAAAATAAATTGTTGTAAATGAATACATGTAAATGATTGGTTGAAAATAAAAGTAGTCTGTTTGTATCATTATTCGTAGAAATTGACATTTGTTTAGTTACTTTGAGATTCTTGTAAGAAAAAACTACCAGTACTTTGTTACTAATGTTGTGCACAGTATGACAAGTATCAGCAAACTGCATGGTTTGACTTTTTCTAACTCATAGTAACAGCTGACCTAAGCAGCATAACAAGCCAGTGGCCAGCCCTGCAATCCCTTGACAAAATTTGTTTTGTATTCAGTTGTATTGAGTTTTATATCTGTAGTCACTTGTTCAGTCCATGTGTTATGTGTGGTTATTTTATATCGCCTGCAGTCTCATGTTCAGTCCATGCAGTGCTGGATTTACCTATTAGCTACACAAGCTATAGCTTTCTTGGGCGCCTCAAAATAATGTTTGAGTGAGCTATCGTTGTTGAGCCTTCTCGTCCATGAGGGGCATCCACCGATCATCGTCAGCGTCTGCGGTTCCTCCAAGGGCATAGGCCACCTACGAGAGACCTCCAGGCATCTCTATCCTGGGCCAGCTTCTCCAGGATCTTCCATTCATGGCCAATTCTCTTGATGTCTGCCTCCAATTCTTGGCGTCAAGTGTTTCTTGGACGGCCTCTTTTCCGCTTACCCTGTGGGTTCCATTTCAGGGCTTGCTTTGTTGTGTTAGAAGCAGGTTTTCTTAGTGTATGACCAATCCACCTCCACCGCTTCTGAATCTCTTCCTCAATGGGCGTCTGTTTTGTCCGCTGCCACAGTTCCCGGTTGCTGATTTTGTCTGGCCAGTGAATTCTGAGAATCTTTCTTAGACAATTGTTGATGAAGGACTGGATTCTGGTCAGATTTACGGCCTTTGTCCTCCATGTCTCGGCTCCATATAGCAGCACAGGTTTCACCATAGCGTTAAAAATCCTTACTTTTAACTTGCTGCCTAAGTTGTTGGAGACCCAAACATTCTTGAGTTGCTGGAAGGCTGCTCTTGCTTTTCCGATCCTTATTTTGACGTCAGCATCCTTACCACCTTGTTTATCTACCACGCTGCCAAGGTAAACAAAACTGTCCACCTCCTCAAGGGCTTCTCCTTCAAGCATAATGGGTGATGTACTGGTGGCATTAACCTTGAGGACTTTACTCTTCCCTTTGTGTATGTTGAGACCCATGCTAGAAGAAGTGGCTGCGACAATGTTTGTTTCCTCCTGCATCTGTTGTTGGGTATGTGCAAGAAGGGCAAGATCATCAGCAAAGTCAAGATCATCCAGTAAAGTCAAGATCATCCAGTTGATCCCACAAGGTCCATTGGATGCCATTTCTTTTCTGCTGTGTAGATGTTGCTTGCTTGCTGTCACCATTCCTGTTCCTGTTAGCCATTGACTGGGTGATGAGCTATCGTATATACACTTAAATATTTCGTGATTGGTGCAACATGTCTAATTCAAAGTCATGAAAACTCTGCAGATCTTAGAACAGCTTCTGTAACATATCTTAAAAGCAAATGTGTCTCATAATTGACTGCAAAGTAGGCCTAACAGAACATATGTATAATTTATAATAAACGACAATACTGGAAAAATGTTCTTGAACGAGTTGTAACAGTAATAATTATTATGGCAGAGTATGGTTGACCTTTCAGAGGACATAAGTAAACCTTTTGCTCTCCTCACAGTCACAATGGCTATTTCTTTGGATGACTTTAACTCACTTATAACAAAATTTGATCCTTGTATAGCATGCCATATGAAACAAAATAGGGAATAAAGGTTCAGGTGTTGTATCTTACATTGTGATGAATTTTAATTTATACAAATTATGGCACATAAAGTAAGAGACTCGATTTTGGATGATTTAAGAACTGCTGATTACTTCAGTTTTAAGTAAGTGTGGAGACCAGTTAATGAAAATGTTTGGTGAATACAAGGTCATGTCAATACAAGGTCATGTCAATACAGGGTTATGTAAAAAATAGTATTGAAGATTAACAAGTATTCTATGCATATTTCATGTGCTGGTCATTCCCTGTATCTTGGTAGAGCAGCTGATTACTGGCGTTTAGATGCAGTAAACAAAATTGGAATTGTTCAAGAAATATTATAATCTTCATCCTCTACACATAGATGATTCAAAAGTTCCAAAGTCTTTGTAAAAGACTATATGGGAAGCACATTCTATGGACACAAGGGCAATACTTGAAAATTATGATGGAATAATTTCTTCATTGCATCAGCTCCATATTGATACTACAGAGAAAGGTGAAACCATATTCATATATCAAGCCAAGAAAGTTTTGAATCAAATTTGAGAGTTTGAATTTATGGTAGCATTACATTTATGGACTTACTTGGTGGATGACTTTCACAAGACTAATCATTGCAAGACTGACAAATTAGTCTTGATGTATGTAAATTTTTTATGTATTACTCTGTTGTTTTTTTAAAAATTTCGGTGATAATTAAATGTGATTATTTTGAAGAAAAAGCTAAGGAAAAATTGTCTGATGTCGATTTCAAGAAAAGCAGATATAGAAGAAGGTATAGGGGTGATGACGAAGAAGATGTTGATTCATTAGCGTAAAGTCTGGCACAGAGCGCCTCAGCTTACAATGATGCTGCAAAAAACAAGTTTTCATTCTTAACAAAAGTAGAACCTACAGAAGATGATATTTGTGAAGGAGTTAGTGCTTCATGGCAAACATATCCTGAAGAAATGGACATGAATCTTGTTGGAAAGTCAAGCATTTTCGTCTATATGATAGTCCTGTTACAGGTCACGGTTCAGCGGAACATGATAGTTTGACACATCTGTGTAGAAGTAAGTGAGTCAAGAAACAAGACATCAACATCTTGTTGTCTGTTAACAACTGCCTTTAACTTTAATCAACTCCACATTACATCTTATAACCAGCCATTCTCTCTGAGTTCACGACCACGCACGATTTCACAGCACAAAACACATCAATCATTTTATTTAAAGTTAAAGGGACGCTGGCTGAATAGGGCCCTATTTTGAATTGAAGCCAGGGGCCCCGTGCAGTCTTAATCCGCCCCTGCTTTAGTCTAAATTTTAAACTGAAAGTGACATGGAACTGGCATCCAGAAGAGTAATTTATCATTTATTTTTGGCCCCCTTGACAAATTTTAGCTTTACGCCTTTTTCAATACTAAATTTGAATAAATTGAAGGATTAGCCCTCGGCACCCTTGGCAACTGCCCCGATGCTAAGTCCTTTGTTACGCCTCTGGTGGCATCTGAACTTGTATATTCTTGAAGTAAGCTTTCTCGCCGTTTTAACTAATGGAGTTTATATGGCTAGGAATAACACCAACCCATGCCTGCATACTTAACCCTGCCTTTAGATTTGTATACAACAAACTTTTGAATCTATGCACCAAACCCTTCCTTTATAATAAGTGATAATTAAACTCAAAGTGCTTCAATCTGTACAGCAACAATTTAGTCAAATGTCATAAATTAACACCACATAAATGTGCAATTTCTCAATAATCCCCGTCTCATTCCTGCTATGATGGTCCACACCGTTCTCACGCCCTTCTAGCTACATCACTGCCATAACCAGTATTACAGTAACCATGTGTGGCTGTTACAGTAATAATTGTGTGTTTTTGAGTGAGCATTTTTATTGTATTTGAAGCGTGATTTTGGGAGGAAAAGGGGGGGGGGAGATTTACTTTAGGGAGACTATTTTACAGCTAGGGAGAATTTTTTTGTTTATTCTGAAGGGTATTTTTTCTCCAACTGAGGTTTTATTAATTAGAGTTAATCAGTAGGGGGAATTTAGAAAGCTTATTTAAGAAAGCACGTTAAATGAATATAGGCCAGCAGTCTATAACGCTACATTACAACAAATGGAACATTAAAAATTCGCTTAACTTTTGTGTTAGGTTCCAGATAAATTTACAGACAGAGCCTGCTTCATTCCAGGCTTTATCTAAATTGAAATTTGCACAAATAGTGATGAGCGAGTAAAACTTATCATTTAATAGTAATGAAGATGGCTTTCTAACTCATCGTCCATACAAAATTAATACCAGATGTCAGATACTTCTTTCATTTGTCTATAATGGGTACTTCAATTATTCTCAAATTTTTTTAAAAAAAACTTTTAAATTCTTAAATGTGATTAAGCAATTTATTCACAAAATTAATCTTATTAAACTTATTACAAAGTAAATTTGAAAAATTAAAACAGTTAATGTGATAAAAACATAAGTTGATGAAAAAAATGTTCCTATACATATATCTAAATATCATTTTAATAAACTAAAACTATAAATTTATTAAGCAATTTTAACAATGCAAAACAAAAATATATTATATATAGATCATTGTTAACTAACAAATCTTTATTTATGGCGCTGCACTACAATTGTCTTTTTCCACATTGGAATTGGAAGAGTTTTTAAATAGTTTTTAAAGTTTGAGATAATGTCTCTACCAGCTGACTGCTGTGGGAATTTTTCAATAGATAATCTTTAAATCAGATTGATCAAAAAATTGATCGAAGGTATTTAATATGTAGAAGAAAAAAAAGATGTGTTCCCATTTTGGTCCCTAAGAATTTAATACAGTCAGATCTAGCTGGATAAATTAATTTTTATAAAGGAACATGTATGCTTATCTTTACAAACAAAAATAAATTAAAATGAGAGGATGGTAGGTAGTCTTATTTTAAAGTTAAAAATTCAGACACAAATCCTTAATTCTTCCTGTGAACTGAACTACTAAAAAAAGAATTAGTGAAAAATTGATCCATACTTTAAAGCTACTTAATAAATTAATGTTCATATTTTTGTGTCCATGCCAGATTGTACACAAAAACATGTCTAAATAATTAACAGATTGCACTATTAAAACAATATTTGTGGGACTTTTTTTTCAAGATGAGTTAATGACCAATTTTGGAAGCAGAGTTTGGAATGCAGTTGACCCGGCAGAAGCCTTGACCTTCACAACATCCTGTAATTTTTTCTGAAAATTTAAATACAAAGAAAATATTAAAATAAGAAAGATTAGAAAAATACACATTGACAAGAGTTTGAACTTCTTGAAATAAGTCAATATTTTAAATTCTGAAAGCCACAACAATAAAATAAATTATTAACTTAAATTCTATTTTAAAACCTTACTAAATTGATCTGACATGGTCATTATTTTATCATTATTGAGAAACAAAAACATGCAGACTTATATTATTTCTCAATTTGACTAATGTAAAATTTTCTAATGGAGAATGTTAAATTATTTTAAATCCCAAAAAGTTTTTTGACTAACCAAAATTTTGATGTCTGCCTGACCATTTTTTTGAGCCAGACCCCACAAATTGACAGTAAGAGTTGCCACTGATTGTTGGCTGAAATCACAGGTTGTCAGCAAGACTGAAACTATCTCAATAATTAGAGAGCTCTGGCGCTTGGAAAACTGTGGATATGAAGAGATTCTTCTTTTAACAAAAATCAGAGAAATACCTAGATATAAACATTTATTAAATTCATTTTTTTATAATTTATAATAAATATCAGAGAGACAAAAATGAGAGCATATTAATAGAAATCTTAAATTCTGTAAAACAAACTTTATAGAAAAATTAAGAATTTACACTTGATGTAAAGCTTATTCATCAGTTCATCTGTTAAACTTTTTTTTTAGCACCTGACGCCCTGGGGGAAACTGATCAGGTATTTATTTACTTATAAATTATAGATACCAGGTGTAAGCCAGGGTTTTATTATTTGGTCATTAGCAACGAGGCCAAACTGTGGCTCGTGAGTCACATGCGGCTCTCCTGTTCACATTATGGCTCACGAACAATTTATGAAATTAAAACTTCATTTGAAATAATTATATAATAGATAAACAAAAGTTTTATTTTTTAAAATCTGATCAAAACAAAGCGTTGAAATAATTTGGGCTAAATCTGAATTAAGAAAAAGCAAGTTTGCTGAGTAAAAGTCTGGAATGTGTCAGCAGCAGACACTACTTTCAGCAAACAAGGTGTCACTTTAAATGAGGCAAGTTATGCCATCGCTTGGAATATTGCTTGAGTATGACGACTTTATTCTGACAATATTTTGTACAACTACTATAGCTAACAACGAGACTTAAAGAAACTTGCTACTTAACAGGCTTCTCAGCAGAATCATAATAATTCATGTTGTCTATAATTTATGCAGTGTGCGTCTATTAATAAATTTGACATATTTTAATATTATTTAATTCTGTAACTGTAGCACACATATTTCTGTATCATAAAGTTAGGGTTAAAAATATTGAGATGTTAAATTCAATAAATTTGAATAAAAAATAATTTTAAAAAATAAATACCAAGAAGAATTGATCAAGGTCAGCATGTTTGTGACTCATATTGCTTCGAAGTGGCTCACAGTTACTACAGAGGTGGCCAGCCCTGGTCTATATCTTACCTCCGGTGTGGCCAGCCATGGTCTATACCTTACCTCAGGTGTGGCCAGCCACGGTCTATACCTTACCTCAGGTGTGGCCAGCCCTGGTCTATACCTTACCTCAGGTGTGGCCAGCCCTGGTCTATATCTTACCTCCGGTGTGGCCAGCCCTGGTCTATACCTTACCTCAGGTGTGGCCAGCCATGGTCTATATCTTACCTCCGGTGTGGCCAGCCCTGGTCTATACCTTACCTCAGGTGTGGCCAGCCCTGGTCTATACCTTACCTCAGGTGTGGCCAGCCCTGGTCTATACCTTACCTCAGGTGTGGCCAGCCCTGGTCTATACCTTACCTCCGGTGTGGCCAGCCCTGGTCTATACCTTACCTCCGGTGTGGCCAGCCCTGGTCTATACCTTACCTCAGCTGAAGAGATGGCCTTAAGATGTGAAAGAATTTCAGCCACCAGTGTGTCTGCCATAGACTTGACTTCAGCCAGAAATTTGGAATCATTGCCATACATAGAATCATTGGAATCAACTGATAACAAAAGAAATAGAGCAGTTTTAGTTTTATGAAATAGCAAATAGAGCTAATTTTTATAAAACAACATTTAGAAAACATTATGACAGAACAAATATGGAAGCTTGATGACAGAACAAATATGGAAGCTTGATGACGGAACAAATATGGAAGCTTGATGACGGAACAAATATGGAAGCTTGATGACGGAACAAATATTGAAGCTTGATGACAGAACAAATATGGAAGCTTGATGACAGAACAAATATGGAAGCTTGAAAACAGAACAAATATGGAAGCTTGATGACAGAACAAATATGGAAGCTTGATGACAGAACAAATATGGAAGCTTGATGACAGAACAAATATGGAAGCTTGATGACAGAACAAATAGAGCCGTTTATGAAAGAACCAAAAGATCAGATCTAGAACAAAATGTATTGCATTAATTGCATATAGAAAAAGATTTGATTTTTTAAAAACATCATTCACAACTGAAAATTGAAGTTCACTCATCTAAGAGAAGAAAAAACTGGAGAAGTTGCTCACTCAAGGATAGGGCCGCACAGCAACACGAAATGCAACCCAACTCAACAGTGGTGCACAATCGTTTTGTGAGATGGAAGGATGCGGACGATGAAGTCAACCCATCTTTATCTATGTGATACCATATCACCCACCTTTATTAATGTGATATGATGTCATCCACCTTTATTAATGTGATACGATGTCACCCACCTTTATCTATGTGATACAATGTCACTCACATTTATTAATGTGATACGATGTCACCCATCTTTATTAATGTGATACAATGTCACCCATCTTTATTAATGTGATACGATGTCACCCACCTTTATCAATGTGATACGATGTCACCCACCTTTATCTATGTGATACGGGTATTCCTCCTGGGATGCTGCTGACAACATGGCAAGTACACGTGTGTAGACAAGAATACGGGCATCACTGTTGGGCTCCCAAGTGTAATCTTGGAGTACATTCAACAGACCACGTAGTAAATACAGGACCCCTGCCTCAGGATTATCCTGTAAAAAACAAACATCTGGACATGTGTGATGGAAACTTTAACTTACTTAAATTGATGTTAGGTGACATGAGTGTAACAGAAATTTCAGGGGTGAATGGTTACACAACATTTAGGGGACAGGTGAAAGGAACAGGACATTTAGTAATAAGATGAAGACAAAAGGACATTTAGTAATAAGATGAAGACAAAAGGACATTTAGTAATAAGATGAAGACAAAAGGACATTTAGTAATAAGATGAAGACAAAAGGACATTTAGTAATAAGATGAAGACAAAAGGACATTTAGTAATAAGATGAAGACAAAAGGACATTTAGTAATAAGATGGAGACAAAAGGACATTTAGTAATAAGGTGAAGACAAAAGGACATTTAATAATAAGATGGAGACAAAAGGACATTTAGTAATAAGGTGAAGACAAAATGACATTTAGTAATAAGATGAAGACAAAAGGACATTTAGTAATAAGATGAAGACAAAAGGACATTTAGTAATAAGATGAAGACAAAAGGACATTTAGTAATAAGATGAAGACAAAAGGACATTTAGTAATAAGATGAAGACAAAAGGACATTTAGTAATAAGATGGAGACAAAAGGACATTTAGTAATAAGGTGAAGACAAAAGGACATTTAATAATAAGATGGAGACAAAAGGACATTTAGTAATAAGGTGAAGACAAAATGACATTTAGTAATAAGATGAAGACAAAAGGACATTTAGTAATAAGATGAAGACAAAAGGACATTTAGTAATAAGATGAAGACAAAAGGACATTTAATAATAAGATGGAGACAAAAGGACATTTAGTAATAAGGTGAAGACAAAAGGACATTTAGTAATAAGATGAAGACAAAAGGACATTTAGTAATAAGATGGAGACAAAAGGACATTTAGTAATAAGATGGAGACAAAAGGACATTTAGTAATAAGGTGAAGACAAAAGGACATTTAGTAATAAGATGGAGACAAAAGGACATTTAGTAATAAGGTGAAGACAAAAGGACATTCAGTAATAAGGTGAAGACAAAAGGACATTTAGTAATAAGATGAAGACAAAAGGACATTTAGTAATAAGGTGAAGACAAAGGGACATTTAGTAATAAGATGGAGACAAAAGGACATTTAGTAATAAGATGGAGACAAAAGGACATTTAGTAATAAGGTGAAGACAAAAGGACATTTAGTAATAAGATGAAGACAAAAGGACATTTAGTAATAAGATGGAGACAAAAGGACATTTAGTAATAAGGTGAAGACAAAAGGACATTTAGTAATAAGATGAAGACAAAAGGACATTTAGTAATAAGATGGAGACAAAAGGACATTTAGTAATAAGGTGAAGACAAAAGGACATTTAGTAATAAGATGAAGACAAAAGGACATTTAGTAATAAGATGAAGACAAAAGGACATTTAGTAATAAGGTGAAGACAAAAGGACATTTAGTAATAAGATGAAGACAAAAGGACATTTAGTAATAAGATGGAGACAAAAGGACATTTAGTAATAAGGTGAAGACAAAAGGACATTTAGTAATAAGATGAAGACAAAGGGACATTTAGTAATAAGATGAAGACAAAAGGACATTTAGTAATAAGGTGAAGACAAAAGGACATTTAGTAATAAGATGAAGACAAAAGGACATTTAGTAATAAGGTGAAGACAAAAGGACATTTAGTAATAAGGTGAAGACAAAAGGACATTTAATAATAAGGTGAAGACAAAATGACATTTAGTAATAAGGTGAAGACAAAAGGACATTTAGTAATAAGGTGAAGACAAAATGACATTTAGTAATAAGATGAAGACAAAAGGACATTTAGTAATAAGATGGAGACAAACGGACATTTAGTAAGAAGACAAAAGGACATTTAGTAATAAGATGGAGACAAAAGGACATTTAGTAATAAGATGGAGACAAACGGACATTTAGTAATAAGGTGAAGACAAAAGGACATTTAGTAATAAGATGAAGACAAAAGGACATTTAGTAATAAGATGGAGACAAACGGACATTTAGTAAGAAGACAAAAGGACATTTAGTAATAAGATGGAGACAAAAGGACATTTAGTAATAAGATGGAGACAAACGGACATTTAGTAATAAGATGAAGACAAAAGGACATTTAGTAATAAGATGAAGACAAAAGGACATTTAGTAAGAAGATGAAGACAAAAGGACATTTAGTAATAAGGTGAAGACAAAAGGACATTTAGTAATAAGATGAAGACAAAAGGACATTTAGTAATAAGATGAAGACAAAAGGACATTTAGTAATAAGGTGAAGACAAAAGGACATTTAGTAATAAGGTGAAGACAAAAGGACATTTAGTAATAAGATGAAGACAAAAGGACATTTAGTAATAAGATGAAGACAAAAGGACATTTAGTAATAAGATGAAGACAAAAGGACATTTAGTAATAAGATGGAGACAAAAGGACATTTAGTAATAAGATGAAGACAAAAGGACATTTAGTAATAAGATGGAGACAAAAGGACATTTAGTAATAAGGTGAAGACAAAATGACATTTAGTAATAAGGTGAAGACAAAAGGACATTTAGTAATAAGATGAAGACAAAATGACATTTAGTAATAAGGTGAAGACAAAATGACATTTAGTAATAAGGTGAAGACAAAATGACATTTAGTAATAAGATGAAGACAAAAGGACATTTAGTAATAAGATGGAGACAAAAGGACATTTAGTAATAAGATGAAGACAAAAGGACATTTAGTAATAAGATAAACTGACACTACAAGAAAAGCCAAGGTGAAGGTAACAGAACAACCTGGGTCAGGGTGATGGTTACTTGACAATTATTTAAAATGAAATAAAAGATCATGAAATAATTTCCTCATTTTGTTGGTGCATTTTTTAATAGCACTCTCATGAAATAAAAACTTGGAAAAGATCAACTTTAAAATTTAATTAACAAAACAATAAAAGTATCAAATTTTCTTTTGTTTCACTTCATGACCTCAAAGATTTGAGAACACATAAGAGTTGATGATGCATTGTCAAATATGTAACTTAAAGGATTAACCAAAGATGTTAGCATATGATTTCTTACTGGAGTCACCAAAAGTGTTGCCACAAAACTGTACAAAAACTCCAGGAGGTAAGGCTCCGATGACCTTGACTTTGAATCACCATCTATAGTTTTTGGTACTTCTGGTATCAGAGATATGGCAGCTTTGAAGAAAGCATCACCTAAAATTAATTTTAAAAATTTATAGAGTAATTTTTACATTTCCTTAACTGTAAGTTGTTTGTTTTGTTAGTATTAATACTGAGATGTTAGTAGGAATAATGTTGTTGGTGTATGGGGCCTAGATATTAATACTGAGATGTTAGTAGGAATAATGTTGTTGGTGTATGGGGCCTAGATATTAATACTGAGATGTTAGTAGGAATAATGTTGTTGGTGTATGGGGCCTAGATATTAATACTGAGATGTTAGTAGGAATAATGTTGGTTGTGTATGGGGCCTAGATAAAGGCGGCATTGTTTATGAACTTATCTTTAACAAAAGCATTGATTAACGTTTAATGCCCCAAAGCGCGGTAATGCCCGCCTTGACTCTAATGCCAAAGCGCATTAATGCGCGCCTCGATAGCACTCTTTTTAGTAATGAAATCATAGAAAGTAGAAATTCTTCATTTAGTGAGAGAAGCTTTAATCGACTTTGAAATGACGGCGGTTGCCTTCGCTAGTGTTATCGCTCGATTTGCGAAGTTTTGTGGTAGTTTTTACGGCTTTTTTGTTTTTGAAGATGTGATTTTGCTATACTTTTTTGTAAAAATAATAGCACTAAACCACAGCTAAAAATAGTATTAAACTCAAGAAGGTCTTTTACTTTTAGATACATAAAATAACCATTCTCAACCTAAAAGATGAAGTCAGTATGCAGGGCCGCCACCAGGGGGTGAATCCACGAATTTATTCAGGGGCCCCAACGGAAGGGGGCCCCGTCAGCCACACTTAATTTTTATAATGCTGATATATATTCGGACAATTATTCAAGTTACTATATAACTAAAAAGTTTTTAAAAATTAGCTCACATCGAAAATTGACGGAAAAACTTTTCTGCACAATGAACGGTTCGCTAAAGGTGGTCATTGGAATTTCGTGTTTTACGTCAGTTTTCTAAAAATAATATAACTTAGTCATTAAATACGACACATATATGTCTTCCGTTGACTCTCTCACTTATTCGAGTGGATGTAAATATTGGAATTTTTTTCTTCACTTTTACTGCGTAAATAAGACATAAATACTTTTTTGTTAGAAAAAAAATAATAGAAATTTAGGGCAGGGTGACACCACCCATGTGTGAGTATTCTTTATAACCTGGGGCCAAAAGGAATTCTCGGTCACTATCTGCGCTGGATCAGATATAAAGTTATCATTATTTGCCAAACAGATTAAAGTAGAACATAAAATGAATCGACTTAAGTCTGGTTCTCAAAAGCAATGGGAAAAGAAACAGAGGGAGAAACAGGAAAAAGAATTGAAAACCAAAAATGTAATTGCCAATTATTTTAAACACAGTGAAGCTCCTAAACCTAATATCTCTGCTAAACCTGAAGATGTTACCTTTCCATCAACATTCAGCCAGGAAATGCCACGTGAAGATTTGCAGACAAAAAACGTGGTTACGCAACTATCAGATCTGGAAACGAATCATCTGACCCTCCAAATGAGGTCGAGACAGTAGAACTATCAGCAAATTTAGCATTAGGAGAGGCAAATGATAATGTTGATGATTTTGTCGTACACGAAAACGAATTTCGCCACTACAGCAATCCAGGGCGATGGCCAGAAAACTTGCAAGTCCGGGACAGACAGTGCATCGTTTCATGAAAGTTAAAAAATGAAAGTCAGTTAAAAGAAATGATGCATTCAGACTTCACTGGCAAAATATTTTACAAAAGTCTGTTACAATCCCAGTTGCCCAAAAGTCGAGAAAAGTTACTTAGCGATTGGATTGTCTGGGGCAGCTCAAAAAATAATCTCTACTGCATCACGTGCCTTCTCTATTCTTCTGGTAAAATTCTGGAACAGCATGTCAGTACTGGCCTTTTGGCAAGACGAGAAGGTTTTGATCAACAAAAAAAAACAACAACAGTGGAGGTTTCTTTACGAAATGTTACGGAATCACAAAAAAAGTTTCCTGCATAGGGATTCTTAAGTGGCTTGGAAACTTTTGGAAAAATCAGTTACTGGTTCTTGTGGTATTGATAGCAGCTTTCAACAGCGTCTCCAAATTAAAAGTGACAAGTTCAATGCCCTATTGCGTAGACTCTTGGATATTACATGTGTTTCTGGCTTTCAGAGGACTCACATTTCGCGGAGAACCTCAAGACATAGGAAACCCTCACAATGGCAACTTTCTGGGGTTACTAGAACTCGTATCTCACTATGATCCTTTGCTGCAACATCATTTGGAGTGCATCAAAGACAAGAAAGAACATTATATATATATATATATAGGTGAAAGAATGCGATATAACATTATATATATATATATAGGTGAAAGAATGCGAAATCATTATTTTGTCATGGAAGACACAATACGAATTCATTTCTTTATGTGGGAAACATGTTCTAGACAAGACTTTGCTTGAAAGAAGGGAAGCAATTTATTTTTCCATTATATGTGATGCTACTCCTGACGTATCCCATACAGAACAAAATGTTCTCATATTACGATACGTCCATAAAAGCGATGAGAACAAATGGTCAATAGAAGAGAGATTTGTAGAGTTCTTCCCATGCAATCAGAAGACAGGAGAAGAAATTGCAGAAACACTCATTTCACTCTTAGACGAACATGGAATGATCTTAAAGATTGTCGTGGACAGGGTTTTTGACAACGGCGCAAACATGGCGGGGAAAATGAAAGGTGTTCAAGCGCGGATTTTACAAAAGAATGATGCTGCTCTATTCTCTCCATGTGCAGCTCACACACTGAATCTGGTCGGGGTAAATGCTGCGTCATGTTGCAGAGATGCAATAACATTCTTTGGAAACGTGAATCGCCTCTACAAATTATTCAGCTCTTGTCCAGAAAGATGGAATCTCTTGCTGGAATCAACAAGATGCTCCCTGCATAATCTGAGTGACACGCGCTGGAGTTCAAGAGTTGATGCCTTGCGTCCAATTGCTCAGAGGTTGCTAGCATTCTTCCTGTTCTAGAGACAGTGATGTCCACGACTAAGTACACAAATGAAATTAGAAGCGAAGCACGTGGACTGAAAACATATTTCTCTTCCTTCACCGCAGTGTTGATGGCAGCATTCTGGCTAAAAATTTTGACGTGCATCAATGAAAGAAATCTGATACTCCAATCAAAGGCAATCTCACTTGAAATCGCGTCACGTAACATCAAGGATCTCTCAAATGAATTGCAGCAGTTGAGAGATAATTGCCACACGATTTTCACAGAAGCACAGCATGTATCAAAAGAATTAGGAATTCCTACAGAACTGAAGACGGCGCGGCGTCGCGGCAAAAGCCAAGACCTTTCCGTTCAGATTCCGAAACGTCCAATGATTCCCAAGACGTCGGGTGTCGAGGAATCAGCAGAAGCTAAGTTCACTAGAGAAGTTTTGTATTTCATTTTGGATTCTGTGATTGGGCAGATGAACCATCGGTTCAAAGTTTTGGACAAGATCTGGAAACTATTCAATCCAGTTCTAAATTTTAGAAGTCTGACTTCTGAAGAAATCTCGTCCTCTTGTGCTGATTTAGTGGTTAAATATCCACGTGATCTTACCAGCCTTTTGAAAGACGAGTTGCTTCACTTGAAGAATGTATACGGTGCAACATTCAACATCAAGGAAGCGTCTGCCTCTGCGTTGTCTGATCCACTTGATCTTTTGAACTCAATTTATTCACTCGGGCTAGAAGGAATATTTAGTGAAGTGTGTATTGCCCTGAGGATTTTTTGTTGTCTTCCTGTGTCGGTGGCTCAAGGAGAACGATCGTTCAGTAAATTGGCTATTATAAAAAACTATTTGCGTTCTACCATGAGCCAAGAAAGATTAAATGGACTGTCAATTATTTCAATTGAACACGAACTTACCAGGCAGATAAACTCAATGAAGTTATACGTGATTTTTCTAATATGAAAATAAGAAGGTGGTCCTCCTCATCACAGTAAATATACAAACAGCCCTCAGACACTTAAATATTAATAATATGTTGTGTTATCCACGGATGTTACTATATTTCAAATTTCAAATGAAAATTCCAGTTTATAAACATGGCTATTTCCCTTGGTATGTAAACATTTTTTACACTTCAAATGATTTCTTATTGAACGATCTAATTTTTAAAAAATGTACTTCATATGAGTGAATAGAGCACAAACTTATTACTAGTTTTTTAACTATTGCTTTTGTTGTTAATTTTTTTATATGAATGAATAAAACAAAAAGAAATCTACTACTGCTTTTGTTGTTGCAAATATGTGGCGTTTTTTGTTATTCAGTAGGAAATTCTTGCTCCCTAGATCGCTTGTATTGGTATTTATAAATGCAGCCAGCATTGTCGCTGTCGGATAAGCTACAGTTTTGGTCATTTTGTATACATATTTCAAGGATTTTGGCATGTGGGGACCTGGGAAAAGGCATAGGCACAATGTGGAGCCCAGAGGGGCCCAACCTACCCAGTTTTCAGGGGCCCAAAAATTTCTGGTGGCGGCCCTGCAGTATGACAATTATAGTATAAATACACTTTCTGCAATTTTGTTAGCTTCATAACCAGTTGATCACAATAATAAATGGGAAATCCATACAAGACTGAGGCAGAAATTTACTGAAAACCTTATGGGGCATTAAACTTTTTGCCACCTGGCCTGACAGAAGATAAAGGTAGACTTATTTATGAACTTACCTTGAGAGTAACATTGATTGAGTATTGACACCTGGCCTGACAGAAGATAAAGGTAGACTTATTTATGAACTTACCCTGAGAGTAACATTGATTGAGTATTGACACCTGGCCTGACAGAAGATAAAGGTAGACTTACTTATGAACTTACCCTGAGAGTAACATTGATTGAGTATTGACACCTGGCCTGACAGGAGATAAAGGTAGACTTATTTATGAACTTACCTTGAGAGTAACATTGATTGAGTATTGACACCTGGCCTGACAGGAGATAAAGCTGAAGTTGTGAAAAGATGGCTTGCAGGGAGGGGATGGTGATGAAGCAATATGCAGCACAGGCCTTGAGGAAGTCAAACAGTGACAAAGTTATTTCTATGTAAATTGTTTCAATCATTTATACACTAACACGGTCATTAAAATTAATGTGTTCTTAATGTCATGTGATCGTTTATGTCATTAACTAAGCTCAAATGAACAACAAAAATTTGGTCAAATTAACAACAAAAATTTGGTCAAATTAACAACACAAATTTGGTCAAATTAACAACACAAATTTAGTCAAATTAACAACACAAATTTAGTCAAATTAACAACACAAATTTAGTCAAATTAACAACACAAATTTGCTCACCCTAACAAAAGCAGCAGTTTTACTAGAGTGATTTCCCTTCACTACTCTTCTTGTCTCCACAGCTAAGTTGTTGACAGACTAAAATATTTAATTAAACATTTGACCAAAAGGCTGATTAAATTTTCGTACAATTATAAATTACAAGGTATTAATAAGTATTTTATGTCATTTAAGTTTAAGAAATAATTACTCATTAATCTTAAATCATTCAGCATTCTAAACAAGAGCCATAAGAATATGAAATTATTTATTAAATAAATATACAAAATACTCCCACTCCCATGATAGCAGATTATTGGAAGGATATAGAGCTCAATAAATTAAACTTTGTAGTTAAAGTAAACAATAACTAAATAACATTCAATGGTTCATTTTATTTTCATTAGCTAAGTAAATTAGCGTCATGAGAACTGCATCCAAGTTACTGAAGTAAGACTGAGATACATTAATATTACTTACATGAATTAGTGTAATGAGAACTGAATCCAAATTACTGAAGTAAGCCCGAGACTCAACATAGAAGCTCAGCTGTTGTTCAAAGTCTCTTCCAAATTGGACCAGGCGAATAAATCCACACAAGAGTTGACCAATGACTCGTTTCTCATCATCCAAAGTTAAGGCACTGAAAGTAGAAGGAACTGAGGAAGGTCAAGGTTCCTTGAGGTCATGAACTGAAACAACAATTCCTTATAGTTTAAGTATAGGTAATAACAACTTTTAAAATCCAGGACCTTACAACACCACAGTGTTGAAGTGTTTACTTCACATACACACAGTCTCTCCTTGACATGAACTAATAACCAACTCACTCCACAGAATCGTGCATAATTTTGCCAAGAAACATCATGGCATTGATTACCACTGGGTCATTGATGGCTGTGGTTTGATGTCTGCAACAATACAAAATACAAGGTCACGTAGCTTATGCCATCATTAGAAATGACTAAGATTAGATTAATAATGGCCAAGTTAAAAGATGTTTATTTTATACTATATGCCTTAAAATAAATAAAATGTATTGAAATATAACAGAAGCCAAAAATGTTGCATCAAAAATTGTGATGTAAAAACTGTCTTAAAATTTAGGAACACCAATAGCACATTTTCAAAGATTCACAGACTTCTCTAAGTTGGAAATATTATGTCACAGATTTGTATTTGGGACTTCATACAATTAACAGCACATGACTTCATACACCCAACAGCACATGACTTCATACACCCAACAGCACATGACTTCATACACCCAACAGCACATGACTTCATACACCCAACAGCACATGACTTCATACACCCAACAGCACATGTCTTCATACACCCAACAGCACATGACTTCATACACCCAACAACACATGTCTTCATACACCCAACAGCACATGACTTCATACACCCAACAGCACATGACTTCATACACCCAACAGCACATGACTTCATACACCCAACAGCACATGACTTCATACACCCAACAGCACATGACTTCATGAACTTTTGTAATCAATATCCACATTTGTAAACAATAAACCCTCATTGCATTTTTACTCAAAAGCAGCAAATAATTTACGATGCTATGGAACATGTTGTTATTACTGAAAAAATCCACAAGTCAATAAATTATTTAAGATCACGGGTCAGTTAAAACTTAGAGGCGGGCCGATTTTGGTCCAAGGGCCAGAATTCGAATTCGGACACCCTTGGTTTAAGAGATGTTTATTATTGTACATGATATTGGGGGGGGGGTTATTTAAATTTTTTAAAATTTGATTTAGCTTTATTTAAAAATGGAAATGTGTTAAGATTCAATTTTTTAATAAAGCTAAATCCAATAATTTTTTTTATAACACATTTCCAGTTTGCCACCTGGCACTTTGTCAGCTAGAATTTTGAAGATAGTCTATCTATTAACTCATTAGCTCCTGATGCGACTAAATGCGTCCTTATAGGGTCCGTATGGATGCACCCTCGTATTTTTAGTTAAAAATTGCATTGAGATCTCGCTTTCCTCGAGACTTCCGGCTATTGTGTGATTCTACGAGATTTCAATAAAAATTACGAAATGTTTTTATCCAGTTTAACTTTCGATCCATGTGTGAATTAGTTTGACCCGTCTTTATGGCGTATGTATTCACCAGAGGTGCCAAAAATCGCGTTATCGGACTTTAATCGTCATTATTTCGCAGTGCATGTTATATTATTATTAAACTTCATTCATTTCTTGATGCATTAATCATTCTATTTTTTAAGATAAACGAATATCTTTAGAAAATAAAATCATTTTTCTAATGGAATCAAAAGCTTAACAAAGTTGCTTCCCTTTTGTCCGTAATATGAAATAGATTCCGAAGTAGCCCTTCAGGAGCTATTGAGTTAATTTAGTATGGCACTTTGTCATTTTGTTAGGTCTATGAAAATGGTAAACTGCTCGACATTGTTGAAAACTGTTATTGAAAATTCAAGGGTTCATTAATGAAATCTATTTATACAGTCACCATGTTTTTAAAAAACATTTCTTGAAAACAATGAAGCAAATAATTTTGTCTTTGGCAAAGCTTACTTGTTAAAAGACTCCAAAATACACTTGCAAATCTCTACTTTGATAGATTCTTTTTGAAACATGTCAATAAAAGTTAAAAACTTGTCCTGTGAGAGAAAAAAACAACAACACAGTGTTACAGACCACCACATGACTTATGACAGCAAGTCATCAATCAACGTTCACTCACTTACAACATCAGTAATGACAGCAAGTCATAAATCCATGTTCAACTCACTTACAATATCACTAATGACAGCAAGTCATAAATCAACGTTTACTCACTTACATCACTAATGACAGCAAGTCATAAATCAACGTTTACTCACTTACAACATCACTAATGACAGCAAGTCATAAATCAACGTTTACTCACTTACATCACTAATGACAGCAAGTCATAAATCAACGTTTACTCACTTACAATATCACTAATGACAGCAAGTCATAAATCAACGTTTACTCACTTACATCACTAATGACAGCAAGTCATAAATCAACGTTTACTCACTTACAATATCACTAATGACAGCAAGTCATAAATCAACGTTTACTCACTTACATCAGTAATGACAGCAAGTCATAAATCAACATTTACTCACTTACATCACTAATGACAGCAAGTCATAAATCAACGTTTACTCACTTACATCAGTAATGACAGCAAGTCATAAATCAACATTTACTCACTTACATCACTAATGACAGCAAGTCATAAATCAACGTTTACTCACTTACATCACTAATGACAGCAAGTCATAAATCAACATTTACTCACTTACATCACTAATGACAGCAAGTCATAAATCAACATTTACTCACTTACATCACTAATGACAGCAAGTCATAAATCAACATTTACTCACTTACATCACTAATGACAGCAAGTCATAAATCAACATATACTCACTTACATCACTAATGACAGCAAGTCATAAATCAACATTTACTCACTTACATCAGTAATGACAGCAAGTCATAAATCAACATTTACTCACTTACATCACTAATGACAGCAAGTCATAAATCAACATTTACTCACTTACATCACTAATGACAGCAAGTCATAAATCAACGTTTACTCACTTACATTACTAATGACAGCAAGTCATAAATCAACGTTTACTCACTTACTTAATGACAGCAAGTCATAAATCAACGTTTACTCACTTACATCACTAATGACAGCAAGTCATAAATCAACGTTTACTCACTTACATCACTAATGACAGCAAGTCATAAATCAACGTTTACTCACTTACATCAGTAATGACAGCAAGTCATAAATCAACGTTTACTCACTTACATCAGTAATGACAGCAAGTCATAAATCAATGTTTACTCACTTACATCACTAATGACAGCAAGTCATAAATCAACGTTTACTCACTTACATCAGTAATGACAGCAAGTCATAAATCAATGTTTACTCACTTACATCAGTAATGACAGCAAGTCATAACTCAATGTTTACTCACTTACATCACTAATGACAGCAAGTCATAAATCAACGTTTACTCACTTACATCACTAATGACAGCAAGTCATAAATCAACATTTACTCACTTACATCACTAATGACAGCAAGTCATAAATCAACATTTACTCACTTACATCACTAATGACAGCAAGTCATAAATCAACATATACTCACTTACATCACTAATGACAGCAAGTCATAAATCAACATTTACTCACTTACATCAGTAATGACAGCAAGTCATAAATCAACATTTACTCACTTACATCACTAATGACAGCAAGTCATAAATCAACATTTACTCACTTACATCACTAATGACAGCAAGTCATAAATCAACGTTTACTCACTTACATTACTAATGACAGCAAGTCATAAATCAACGTTTACTCACTTACTTAATGACAGCAAGTCATAAATCAACGTTTACTCACTTACATCACTAATGACAGCAAGTCATAAATCAACGTTTACTCACTTACATCACTAATGACAGCAAGTCATAAATCAACGTTTACTCACTTACATCAGTAATGACAGCAAGTCATAAATCAACGTTTACTCACTTACATCAGTAATGACAGCAAGTCATAAATCAATGTTTACTCACTTACATCACTAATGACAGCAAGTCATAAATCAACGTTTACTCACTTACATCAGTAATGACAGCAAGTCATAAATCAATGTTTACTCACTTACATCAGTAATGACAGCAAGTCATAACTCAATGTTTACTCACTTACATCACTAATGACAGCAAGTCATAAATCAACGTTTACTCACTTACATCACTAATGAAAGCAAGTCATAAATCAATGTTTACTCATTTACAATATCACTAATGACAGCAAGTCATAAATCAACGTTTACTCACTTACATCACTAATGACAGCAAGTCATAAATCAACGTTTACTCACTTACATCACTAATGACAGCAAGTCATAAATCAACGTTTACTCACTTACATCACTAATGACAGCAAGTCATAAATCAACGTTTACTCACTTACATCACTAATGACAGCAAGTCATAAATCAACGTTCACTCACTTACAACATCACTAATGACAGCAAGTCATAAATCAATGTTCATATATCTGTAGAGATTGTTAAACTCACCAGTGAGAAGAGAAGAGAGAAATCATGTTGGTGTGCTAAAACTTTGCTGACAACAGACTGGAGTTGAGGGTAGAAGTCTTCGTACGCCCTGTCTGGAGTCATGTGTTTGATTATGTCTCCTAGAAACGTGTTAATCTCCCTTTTCTATTGAAAAAAAAATGTCTAAAAATATGTTTAATAATAGCACAATTTAAATCATGAACTCATCAAAAATGAAACAAATGCATAAAATTACAGCCTTAAAGTAGCATGTCATTACATTGTGTCTAATATTGTTGAGTATTGGCTATTATTTCTTAACTGGAAAACAGGAAAGTTTATCAAAGACATCATCTGTAGGTATGTATGTCTATATGCATGTCTACATATAATATTGCGCGGCTATATCTGCTGGACATCTCTGACATTTGAGTATCAGTATCTTGTGTGTACTCTTGAGCTTTACCATCATAAAAATATATTTGATAACTTCATTCATTATTCAACTCACACATTTATATAGTCATAAACTTTGCTTTGATTATGCGTATAAGAAAATGAACAAGATAAAATTAATATTATGGTACTGTTATAGTATAGGACTTTTTTCAAAAGCCTAAGTAACTTATTCTAGTTTGATAAATACAAAATATTAAACTTCCTGAAATGTACACAAAGTATTTTATAATCATAAATGCTCAAATCCTCTTTTTACATCGTTCCCTTTTCCAAAATTAAAATACAAGCTCATTTAATATTTTACGTCGAGAAACACCACACGCTTTTTTAACTGCTATGGACTGTTGTACTATTAAAATATAAGCTCAAACAATGACGTCATATAATATTTTACGGTGAGAAACACCACACGCTTTTTTAACTGCCATGGACTGTTGTATTATGTCCCTTAGCATTACAGAAACAGACAGTGAGTGACTTTGGGCTTTTATATTGTTTATGACAACAAGACATAATAGAAGTTTTAGTTAAAGTATCTTTGAGATTTAGGTTAAAGTGTTTTAATAACACAGTTAAAAAACCTTTGCTACGGTGCCAGCTGAAAGATATTACTAGTACTGTTATAAAGACATAATAGAATAGTATCAGGTATAAAAAATTTCATTTGACTCTTGATCTGTAGGAAAATATTTCATTGGCTTGTGATGTGATGTTATATATAGATGAAAGGTTTATTGAAGTATTGAAGAAGAAAAAAGCCATAACATCAGTATGAGACCAATTCAATGAAAAGAACAATGTAAATTCAATTGAATATTCTGAGTTCTTACCCCACAATGCTTGACAACAAATTCAATCCACACTTCTGCACATCCAATGTACTCCTGAAATATTCAAACAAATATCAATTAATTCATTTGGGGAACTTCAAAGATTTAACTCTATTTTATAACATAAAATCCCATGTCAATCAAAAATTCAAAACATTATTTCACCCAATTTTTAATAAATATAGAATCTCTCAATTTATGGTGAACTCACTGATGTGAGTCATCAAAATTAATTGATGGAAATATGACCCAAAACTTGACTTTCTCTAGAAAGTCAATCTCACAGTTACCAAACTTTACTGTACTAATAAAATGGCTTCTTTTGTCTTACATTTATTTGTACCTTGACATCAAACAATTGGACTGAACCAAAGTGTGAGCCACTTACTGATGTGTTGACTGAACTAACATGTGAGCCACTTACTGATGTGTTGACTGAACTAAAGTGTGAGCCACTTACTGATGTGTTGACTGAACTAACATGTGAGCCACTTACTGATGTGTTGACTGAACTAACATGTGAGCCACTTACTGCTGTGTTGACTGAACTAAAGTGTGAGCCACTTACTGATGTGTTGACTGGACTAAAGTGTGAGCCACTTACTGATGTGTTGACTGAACTAACATGTGAGCCACTTACTGATGTGTTGACTGAACAAAAGTGTGAGCCACTTACTGATGTGTTGACTGAACTAACATGTGAGCCACTTACTGATGTGTTGACTGAACTAACATGTGAGCCAATTACTGATGTGTTGACTGAACTAACATGTGAGCCACTTACTGATGTGTTGACTGAACTAACATGTGAGCCACTTACTGATGTGTTGACTGAACCAAAGTGTGAGCCACTTACTGATGTGTTGACTGAACCAAAGTGTGAGCCACTTACTGATGTGTTGACTGAACCAAAGTGTGAGCCACTTACTGATGTGTTGACTGAACTAACATGTGAGCCACTTACTGATGTGTTGACTGAACTAACATGTGAGACACTTACTGATGTGTTGACTGTACCAAAGTGTGAGTCACTTACTGATGTGTTGACTGAACTAAAGTGTGAGCCACTTACTGATGTGTTGACTGAACTAACATGTGAGCCACTTACAGATGTGTTGACTGAACTAACATATGACCCATTTACTGATGTGTTGACTGAACCAAAGTGTGAGCCACTTACTGATGTGTTGACTGAACCAAAGTGTGAGCCACTTACTGATGTGTTGACTGAACTAACATGTGAGCCATTTACTGATGTGTTGACTGAACTAACATGTGAGCCACTTACTGATGTGTTGACTGAACTAACATGTGAGCCACTTACTGATGTGTTGACTGAACCAAAGTGTGAGCCACTTACTGATGTGTTGACTGAACTAACATGTGAGCCACTTACTGATGTGTTGACTGAACTAACATGTGAGCCACTTACTGATGTGTTGACTGAACTAACATGTGAGCCCACTTACTGATGTGTTGACTGAACCAAAGTGTGAGCCAATTACTGATGTGTTGACTGAATCAAAGTGTGAGCCACTTACAGATGTGTTGACTGAACTAACATGTGAGCCACTTACTGATGTGTTGACTGAACCAAAGTGTAAGCCACTTACTGATGTGTTGACTGAACCAAAGTGTGAGCCACTTACTGATGTGTTGACTGAACTAACATGTGAGCCACTTACTGATGTGTTGACTGAACTAACATGTGAGCCACTTACAGATGTGTTGACTGAACCAAAGTGTGAGTCACTTACTGATGTGTTGACTGAACCAAAGTGTGAGTCACTTACTGATGTGTTGACTGAACTAACATGTGAGCCACTTACTGATGTGTTGACTGAACTAACATGTGAGCCACTTACTGATGTGTTGACTGAACTAACATGTGAGCCACTTACTGATGTGTTGACTGAACTAAAGTGTGAGCCACTTACTGATGTGTTGACTGAACTAACATGTGAGCCACTTACTGATGTGTTGACTGAACTAACATGTGAGCCACTTACTGATGTGTTGACTGAACTAACATGTGAGCCACTTACTGATGTGTTGACTGAACAAAAGTGTGAGCCACTTACTGATGTGTTGACTGAACGAACATGTGAGCCACTTACTGGTGTGTTGACTGAACTAAAGTGTGAGTCACTTACTGGTGTGTTGACTGAACTAAAGTGTGAGCCACTTACTGGTGTGTTGACTGAACTAACATGTGAGCCACTTACTGATGTGTTGACTGAACTAACATGTGAGCCACTTACTGATGTGTTGACTGAACAAAAGTGTGAGCCACTTACTGATGTGTTGACTGAACGAACATGTGAGCCACTTACTGGTGTGTTGACTGAACTAAAGTGCGAGTCACTTACTGGTGTGTTGACTGAACTAAAGTGTGAGTCACTTACTGGTGTGTTGACTGAACTAAAGTGTGAGCCACTTACTGGTGTGTTGACTGAACTAACATGTGAGCCACTTACTGGTGTGTTGACTAAACTAACATGTGAGCCACTTACTGATGTCTTGACTGAACCAAAGTGTGAGCCACTTACTGATGTGTTGACTGAAAAAAACATGTGATCCACTTACTGGTGTGTTGACTGAACCAAAGTGTGAGCCACTTACTGATGTGTTGACTGAAAAAAACATGTGATCCACTTACTGGTGTGTTGACTGAACCAAAGTGTGAGCCACTTACTGATGTGTTGACTGAAAAAAACATGTGATCCACTTACTGGTGTGTTGACTGAACCAAAGTGTGAGCCACTTACTGATGTGTTGACTGAAAAAAACATGTGATCCACTTACTGATGTGTTGACTGAACCAAAGTGTGAGCCACTTACTGATGTGTTGACTGAAACAAAGTGTGAGCCACTTACTGATGTGTTGACTGAACTAACGTGTAAGCCACTTACTGGTGTGTTGACTGAAACAAAGTGTGAGCCACTTTCTGATGTGTTGACTGAACTAACATGTGAGTCACTTTATGATTTGTTGACTGAACCAAAGTGTGAGCCACTTTCTGATATGTTGACTGAACTAACATGTGAGTCACTTTCTGATGTGTTGACTGAACTAAAGTGTGAGCCACTTACTGATGTGTTGACTGAACTAAAGTGTGAGCCACTTACTGATGTGTTGACTGAACTAACACGTGAGCCACTTATTGGTGTGTTGACTGAACCAAAGTGTGAGCCACTTACTGATGTGTTGACTGAACTAACATGTGAGACACTTACTGATGTGTTGACTGAACTAACATGTGAGCCAATTACTGATGTGTTGACTGAATCAAAGTGTGAGCCACTTACTGATGTGTTGACTGAACTAACATGTGAGCCACTTACTGATGTGTTGACTGAAACAAAGTGTGAGCCACTTACTGATGTGTTGACTGAACCAAAGTGTGAGCCACTTACTGATGTGTTGACTGAACTAACATGTGAGCCACTTACTGATGTGTTGACTGAACTAACATGTGAGCCACTTACTGATGTGTTGACTGAACCAAAGTGTGAGCCACTTACTGATGTGTTGACTGAACCAAAGTGTGAGCCACTTACTGATGTGTTGACTGAACCAAAGTGTGAGCCACTTACTGATGTGTTGACTGAACTAACATGTGAGCCACTTACTGATGTGTTGACTGAACTAACATGTGAGACACTTACTGATGTGTTGACTGTACCAAAGTGTGAGTCACTTACTGATGTGTTGACTGAACTAAAGTGTGAGCCACTTACTGATGTGTTGACTGAACTAACATGTGAGCCACTTACAGATGTGTTGACTGAACTAACATATGACCCATTTACTGATGTGTTGACTGAACCAAAGTGTGAGCCACTTACTGATGTGTTGACTGAACCAAAGTGTGAGCCACTTACTGATGTGTTGACTGAACTAACATGTGAGCCATTTACTGATGTGTTGACTGAACTAACATGTGAGCCACTTACTGATGTGTTGACTGAACTAACATGTGAGCCACTTACTGATGTGTTGACTGAACCAAAGTGTGAGCCACTTACTGATGTGTTGACTGAACTAACATGTGAGCCACTTACTGATGTGTTGACTGAACTAACATGTGAGCCACTTACTGATGTGTTGACTGAACTAACATGTGAGCCCACTTACTGATGTGTTGACTGAACCAAAGTGTGAGCCAATTACTGATGTGTTGACTGAATCAAAGTGTGAGCCACTTACAGATGTGTTGACTGAACTAACATGTGAGCCACTTACTGATGTGTTGACTGAACCAAAGTGTAAGCCACTTACTGATGTGTTGACTGAACCAAAGTGTGAGCCACTTACTGATGTGTTGACTGAACTAACATGTGAGCCACTTACTGATGTGTTGACTGAACTAACATGTGAGCCACTTACAGATGTGTTGACTGAACCAAAGTGTGAGTCACTTACTGATGTGTTGACTGAACCAAAGTGTGAGTCACTTACTGATGTGTTGACTGAACTAACATGTGAGCCACTTACTGATGTGTTGACTGAACTAACATGTGAGCCACTTACTGATGTGTTGACTGAACTAACATGTGAGCCACTTACTGATGTGTTGACTGAACTAAAGTGTGAGCCACTTACTGATGTGTTGACTGAACTAACATGTGAGCCACTTACTGATGTGTTGACTGAACTAACATGTGAGCCACTTACTGATGTGTTGACTGAACTAACATGTGAGCCACTTACTGATGTGTTGACTGAACAAAAGTGTGAGCCACTTACTGATGTGTTGACTGAACGAACATGTGAGCCACTTACTGGTGTGTTGACTGAACTAAAGTGTGAGTCACTTACTGGTGTGTTGACTGAACTAAAGTGTGAGCCACTTACTGGTGTGTTGACTGAACTAACATGTGAGCCACTTACTGATGTGTTGACTGAACTAACATGTGAGCCACTTACTGATGTGTTGACTGAACAAAAGTGTGAGCCACTTACTGATGTGTTGACTGAACGAACATGTGAGCCACTTACTGGTGTGTTGACTGAACTAAAGTGCGAGTCACTTACTGGTGTGTTGACTGAACTAAAGTGTGAGTCACTTACTGGTGTGTTGACTGAACTAAAGTGTGAGCCACTTACTGGTGTGTTGACTGAACTAACATGTGAGCCACTTACTGGTGTGTTGACTAAACTAACATGTGAGCCACTTACTGATGTCTTGACTGAACCAAAGTGTGAGCCACTTACTGATGTGTTGACTGAAAAAAACATGTGATCCACTTACTGGTGTGTTGACTGAACCAAAGTGTGAGCCACTTACTGATGTGTTGACTGAAAAAAACATGTGATCCACTTACTGGTGTGTTGACTGAACCAAAGTGTGAGCCACTTACTGATGTGTTGACTGAAAAAAACATGTGATCCACTTACTGGTGTGTTGACTGAACCAAAGTGTGAGCCACTTACTGATGTGTTGACTGAAAAAAACATGTGATCCACTTACTGATGTGTTGACTGAACCAAAGTGTGAGCCACTTACTGATGTGTTGACTGAAACAAAGTGTGAGCCACTTACTGATGTGTTGACTGAACTAACGTGTAAGCCACTTACTGGTGTGTTGACTGAAACAAAGTGTGAGCCACTTTCTGATGTGTTGACTGAACTAACATGTGAGTCACTTTATGATTTGTTGACTGAACCAAAGTGTGAGCCACTTTCTGATATGTTGACTGAACTAACATGTGAGTCACTTTCTGATGTGTTGACTGAACTAAAGTGTGAGCCACTTACTGATGTGTTGACTGAACTAAAGTGTGAGCCACTTACTGATGTGTTGACTGAACTAACACGTGAGCCACTTATTGGTGTGTTGACTGAACCAAAGTGTGAGCCACTTACTGATGTGTTGACTGAACTAACATGTGAGACACTTACTGATGTGTTGACTGTACCAAAGTGTGAGTCACTTACTGATGTGTTGACTGAACTAACATGTGAGCCACTTACTGATGTGTTGACTGAACTAACATGTGAGCCATTTACTGATGTGTTGACTGAACCAAAGTGTGAGCCACTTACTGATGTGTTGACTGAACTAACATGTGAGCCACTTACTGATGTGTTGACTGAACTAAAGTGTGAGCCACTTACTGATGTGTTGACTCAACTTACATGTCCGCCACTTACTAATGTGTTGACTGAACTAAAGTGTGAGTCACTTACTGATGTGTTGACTGAACCAAAGTGTGAGCCACTTACTGATGTGTTGACTGAACTAACATGTGAGCCACTTACTGATGTGTTGACTGAACTAACATGTGAGCCACTTACTGATGTGTTGACTGAACTAACATGTGAGCCACTTACTGATGTGTTGACTGAACTAACATGTGAGCCACTTACTGATGTGTTGACTGAACTAACATGTGAGCCACTTACTGATGTGTTGACTGAACTAAAGTGTGAACCACTTACTGATGTGTTGACTGAACTAACATGTGAGCCACTTACTGATGTGTTGACTGAACTAACATGTGAGCCACTTACTGATGTGTTGACTGAACCAAAGTGTGAGCCACTTACTGATGTGTTGACTGAACTAACATGTGAGCCACTTACTGATGTGTTGACTGAACTAACATGTGAGCCACTTACTGATGTGTTGACTGAACTAACATGTGAGCCACTTACTGATGTGTTGACTGAACCAAAGTGTGAGCCACTTACTGATGTGTTGACTGAACTAAAGTGTGAGTCACTTACTGATGTGTTGACTGAACTAACATGTGAGCCACTTACTGATGTGTTGACTGAACCAAAGTGTGAGCCACTTACTGCTGTGTTGACTGAACCAGTGTGAGTCACTTACTGATGTGTTGACTGAACTAACATGTGAGCCACTTACTGATGTGTTGACTGAACTAAAGTGTGAGTCACTTACTGATGTGTTGACTGAACCAAAGTGTGAGCCACTTACTGATGTGTTGACTGAACTAACATGTGAGCCACTTACTGATGTGTTGACTGAACTAAAGTGTGAGCCACTTACTGATGTGTTGACTGAACCAAAGTGTGAGCCACTTACTGATGTGTTGACTGAACCAAAGTGTGAGCCACTTACTGATGTGTTGACTGAACCAAAGTGTGAGTCACTTACTGATGTGTTGACTGAACTAACATGTGAGCCACTTACTGATGTGTTGACTGAACTAACAGTGTGAGCCACTTACTGATGTGTTGACTGAACCAAAGTGTGAGCCACTTACTGATGTGTTGACTGAACCAAAGTGTGAGTCACTTACTGATGTGTTGACTGAACCAAAGTGTGAGCCACTTACTGATGTGTTGACTGAACCAAAGTGTGAGTCACTTACTGATGTGTTGACTGAACCAAAGTGTGAGCCACTTACTGATGTGTTGACTGAACCAAAGTGTGAGCCACTTACTGATGTGTTGACTGAACCAAAGTGTGAGTCACTTACTGATGTGTTGACTGAACCAAAGTGTGAGCCACTTACTGATGTGTTGACTGAACCAAAGTGTGAGCCACTTACTGATGTGTTGACTGAACCAAAGTGTGAGCCACTTACTGATGTGTTGACTGAACCAAAGTGTGAGTCACTTACTGATGTGTTGACTGAACCAAAGTGTGAGCACTTACTGATGTGTTGACTGAACCAAAGTGTGAGTCACTTACTGATGTGTTGACTGAACCAAAGTGTGAGCCACTTACTGATGTGTTGACTGAACCAAAGTGTGAGCCACTTACTGATGTGTTGACTGAACCAAAGTGTGAGTCACTTACTGATGTGTTGACTGAACCAAAGTGTGAGCCACTTACTGATGTGTTGACTGAACCAAAGTGTGAGTCACTTACTGATGTGTTGACTGAACCAAAGTGTGAGCCACTTACTGATGTGTTGACTGAACCAAAGTGTGAGCCACTTACTGATGTGTTGACTGAACCAAAGTGTGAGCCACTTACTGATGTGTTGACTGAACCAAAGTGTGAGTCACTTACTGATGTGTTGACTGAACCAAAGTGTGAGCCACTTACTGATGTGTTGACTGAACCAAAGTGTGAGTCACTTACTGATGTGTTGACTGAACCAAAGTGTGAGCCACTTACTGATGTGTTGACTGAACCAAAGTGTGAGTCACTTACTGATGTGTTGACTGAACCAAAGTGTGAGTCACTTACTGATGTGTTGACTGAACAAAGTGTGAGCCACTTACTGATGTGTTGACTGAACCAAAGTGTGAGCCACTTACTGATGTGTTGACTGAACCAAAGTGTGAGCCACTTACTGATGTGTTGACTGAACCAAAGTGTGAGCCACTTACTGCTGTGTTGACTGAACCAAAGTGTGAGTCACTTACTGATGTGTTGACTGAACTAAAGTGTGAGCCACTTACTGTGTGTTGACTGAACCAAAGTGTGAGCCACTTACTGCTGTGTTGACTGAACCAAAGTGTGAGCCACTTACTGATGTGTTGACTGAACCAAAGTGTGAGCCACTTACTGATGTGTTGACTGAACCAAAGTGTGAGTCACTTACTGATGTGTTGACTGAACCAAAGTGTGAGCCACTTACTGATGTGTTGACTGAACCAAAGTGTGAGCCACTTACTGATGTGTTGACTGAACCAAAGTGTGAGTCACTTACTGATGTGTTGACTGAACCAAAGTGTGAGCCACTTACTGATGTGTTGACTGAACTAACATGTGAGCCACTTACTGATGTGTTGACTGAACTAACATGTGAGCCACTTACTGATGTGTTGACTGAACCAAAGTGTGAGCCACTTACTGATGTGTTGACTGAACCAAGTGTGAGCCACTTACTGATGTGTTGACTGAACTAACATGTGAGCCACTTACTGATGTGTTGACTGAACTAAAAGTGTGAGCCACTTACTGATGTGTTGACTGAACTAAAATGTGAGCCACTTACTGATGTGTTGACTGAACAAAGTGTGAGCCACTTACTGATGTGTTGACTGAACCAAAAGTGTGAGCCACTTACTGCTGTGTTGACTGAACTAACATGTGAGCCACTTACTGATGTGTTGACTGAACTAAAGTGTGAGCCACTTACTGCTGTGTTGACTGAACCAAAGTGTGAGCCACTTACTGATGTGTTGACTGAACTAACATGTGAGCCACTTACTGATGTGTTGACTGAACTAAAGTGTGAGCCACTTACTGCTGTGTTGACTGAACCAAGTGTGAGTCACTTACTGATGTGTTGACTGAACTAAAGTGTGAGCCACTTACTGCTGTGTTGACTGAACCAAAGTGTGAGTCACTTACTGATGTGTTGACTGAACTAACATGTGAGCCACTTACTGCTGTGTTGACTGAACCAAAGTGTGAGCCATTTACTGATGTGTTGACTGATCCAAAGAGTGAGTCACTTACTGATGGGTTTTTCAATTTGACCACAGCCTTCCACACTTCATTGAGCACAGGAAGTCGTTGATCTTCAGGTGTTTCAGCAACAACCAGACACAGGCCGAGTGTGCGGTACAGCAGGTGCTAGAAATGGAAATATAAAGACAACGCCAATTAAATTTTAAAATTTAATGTAAAAATCAAGTGCTTTTTAAAAATCCTCTATATTAATTTGTGGCGTCTGCTTGATTGTTTGCTTGCTTGCCGAAAAAACTTTAGATCGATTTTTAACCCATTTCCCTATATGCTAGCGAGCTGAAATTTTGCAGGCAGACTCGTGCCCACGATAAAAATGGTCTATCGAAATTTCAGATCGATCGAATGTACTGTATCAATGAACTTTTAGATTATCTCTATGTTAATTTTTGTGCAAGACTGTTGCGGTGTGTATTATATTGAACAACCTTTTTAATATTTTCCTGTCGTGCGGTGCTGTGCCTATTATATTGATTTTATATTTATTTTTTAAAATATATTCACCATCTGTAAATTTATATGCTAGTCTGTCGCGTGGTGCGCATTATATTAAACATGATTTTATAACCCTTTACGCATGATCATATCAGGCTGAAATTTAGCAGGCAGACTGTAGTCGTTTTTTTTACTATAAATCCTTTATATATGAGACGTAACTAAAATTTTGGATTGTTGTGCGATGCGTATTATAATGAACATATTTTTAGTTATGTCTCGTATATAAAGGATTTATAGTCAAAAATATTGTTTTTTTACTGGGTTTTTTTTTGTTTTTTTTGGACAAATCATTTTTCCAATGATGATGACAAAAAGGTGCACTAAATGTTAAAACCCTTTACTTTACTGAGCACAACGGCCAAAATCTTCACTTACCAATTTTGGACAAAACAGCCAAAAGATTTATTCTTTTATATTCTTTTATATTCTTCAAGATCTCAGGAGTCTTCCTTTTATTGACATTTTGTTCAATGGAATATTTCATAATGGAAGCTACTTTCACAAAGTTTTCAAGACTGGTTGCATTTTTAATTTTATTTTCAATTTATTTTTGGAGAGTGGTTGTGATGGAATTGAGAAGTCATAGTAAGACATTAACAAGTGATAGTAAGACATTAACAAGTGATAGTAAGACATTAACAAGTGATAGTAAGACATTAACAAGTGATAGTAAGACATTATTGTGATTTCATTTATTGACTATTTAGGTTAAAGAAATAGATTTTGAATATGATTTATCTGTGACATTAGCATTAGTATCATGTTTACTTCATGTCTTTCCAATGGAAAAAAGTGGTTGCGATTTTCTCATTATAGTAATAAAGTGTGTTCATATTGAATATGACGGGAAAATCGCAAACATCATATTTTAAATATATGTGTTCCTTCTTGGATAAATTTAGATGCCTCAGATAAAAGATATAAACAATTGTGAATTGAATTCTCTTATTTTGCTCTTTATTTGATTTAACAACAAAGATATGAATTTTTTAATAATGCAACCATGATGTCCTATAAACTCTCGTCTGCAAAGAGATAGAAAATGGAAAAACCACTGCCCAGTAAAGGGCAGCAATTAGGTAATATATTAAAGATGGCTTGTACTTAGTTTGTATGAAACTTGCCCCCCTCCCCCGGCCACTGATTTAATTGTGTCTTACTTTCCAGTGTCCAGTTGCCCTAAACCTGGTCATGTCTGGCACATCAACTTACCTTAGGCAAACCAGTACCCTTCACAATCTCTAATCATCTCTGTGAAGACCAGGGCTCTGTTGGCGATGTACTGGGGCTGGAAGGCTGACATGATGGAGTTGATCATAAGGGCACTGAATAAAGATACAACAATGGTGCACTGCATACAACATTAGGGCACTGCCTTGACATACAACAAAAGAGTACTGCATACAACATTAGAGCACTGCATTGAGATACAACATTTGTAACACTTGACATTCTGATGTGTGTTAGTTTAAAAGACTTGTAGCATCCAGAGATTTAGGAGGCATTTGTTTTTTTTTGTTTTTTTATAAAGTCTAGTTGATTAGAAGGCTACTACTCACTTATTGCAGTGTTGATTAGAAGGTAACTACAGTAGAACCCACTTAACTCGATCCCGGTTAACTCGTCAGCTCTATTAAGTCGACGTTTTTTATTGGAACCGTCAAATTCTCTCTTTGTCTTTGCATTTTCTCATCGGTTAATTCGATTATTTTAAGTCGCCCAACCCTAATACCTCGAGCACAAAAGAGGGCAAAATTTGCCACTTAGCGTTGGTTATCTCGATCCCCATGACCAATCGCCAGCTTTTGAAAATGCTAGATGTGATTTTTTATAACCAAGGGAAGGCATAAAATGTCTGCCTTGCGAGGTCTGCTGGTGACGTCACAGCCCGCTTGCATTTAGCTTTCAACGGTGTGTTACTAATTTAAATAGCCAGCTTTTGAAAATGTTACTTATCGATAGGGCTGAACCGATCGATTTGGCTACTCGGCATCGGCCGTTTTTCGTATGCTTGGAGATACTCGGCAATCGGCCGCGTAAGTGGAGTGATGCCAATGCCGAGTATTACGTAATTGCTCCAATAGCAAAGATGCACGCAGAATCGCCTGTCTTAAAACATTTCGTTTCGTATGGAATAACAAAATGTACAGTGTGCAGACTTGTTGTCATTGGCAACCATTCATCCTTCAACCTCATTTTGACTCTATTACTACTGCTTTGTTCTCATTGTTTCATTCATAAGAAGTGGCCGTGTGCAAAAGCCATTTAACTATTGATTAGAATTAATTAAAATGTGTCAAAGTTGAAGGTTCAAAAGTTCAAAAGGAGTGCCTAATTTATTTTGTACATTTTTATAGCGAAGAGTTTGCTTTGTCATGAGTCATATATAGGTCATGATAGACAAACAAATAACGGCAACGTCTTTGTGTAAAAAAAAACTCCAAAAACACGTGCATGTAAATTCTCATTTATTAATGCTAGTGATGGGACGATACCAAAATCATAGGGTGCTTACTGTAAACAAGGCTCCCCAGATTTTAGGATATATTATAAAACAGACTACAGATATTTTACCCACCCCCACTCTCAATCTCCCACACCATTGTTGTTGTTGGTTAGTCCGATTAGCATCAAGTTACCGAAGGAATTCCGAGTCCATTGTAAGCTGAGGGGACGGACCCAAGGAAGATGGTTTGGAAGAGAATGGTTCGGGGACAATGAGGGGATGTGTAGGTTACACCGGGTGGGTTATTTATTTGTGTAGCTTGTAAGGAAAGTCACGCAAGTGCCTTCCAAGGCACAGTATCGCTCAATCTGGGAATCACCGCAAGAGAGAAAAAATACAATGTCACCAGTCACCAGCGGATCCTGCGCGCGCGCGCGGTGTGGCGGGCAGGAGTAGATGAATTTGTTTTAGTTATGTACTAGGAAAAAAACTGCGCTAACGCAATAAAGAGTTATATTTAAACTTAAATGGTTCTTAAACGAACGGTCTTAACAACCTTAGGAAAGAGTGAAGAAATAGGGTCCCCATGTTCCGACACGATTCCGATTAATCGTCCCATCACTAATTAACGTACATCATGTATATAAAGAAATTTCAAGCGCATGTTAATATTTTTCCGCCGTATTGTTTTTCGTTTAACACGATGATCGGTTATCTCGGCGCCATTTTTCATACCCCGAGGCCGTCGACTTAACCGGGTTCCACTGTACTCTCTTATTGCAGTGTTGTTTAGAAAGTAGCTGCTCACTTATTGCAGTGTTGTTTAGAAGGTAGCTACTCACTTATTGCAGTGTTGTTTGCATTGATCGATTGTATCATTGAGCAAAGTCTCTGATGCTGAGTGAGCCAGACATTGGAGGATCCAGTCCAGTGCTGGAGAAAACAATGTCAGGTAGCGAGGCATCTCAAGTTTTTGTAGAGCAAGGGTGTTTTGTACAGTTTCTCCCTGAACCTGGACATTCAAAACAAATGTTTCAGTTTTGATGTGGTAAGTTAATGTAACAAGAGATTTAAGAAATAAAATTAAAAGATGAAAAAGGTCATAACCACAAAAAAAAGAGGCCATTTGAAAGTGAGAGACAATCCTTATGTAAAATAGAACGAAGTAAACAATCCGATTGATAATTATTTATTTTTCTTTTAAAGATTACACTCGGTATATGAGAATATTTATCTTTTCTATTCAGGCACAATGATTTATTGACTTTCCATGGGAAAGTGCCGATATATTTCCAGTATATCCTTATACACTGATATATTGACTGACCTGACCAGTGGGAAAGTACTGATATACATTTATATTTTAATGTACTCTATGATTCTTTCACTGACCTGTGGGAAAGTGCTGATAAAATCCTCAAAGCAACGAGGGATGTGCTCTTTGAACTTGGGAGCCACCAAAATCCCTACCTGAAAGTAAGAAATAGGATTAAAAATAGTGATTAAAAATACAGTGACCTTCTCAAATAAAATGTTTAGAAGTCAGTATTTTATTTCCATACCGCTAAATTTTTCAAACCTTTCATATCTCAACAGCTTATCTAATGTGTATAACATTCCCAGCAATGACCAGTTATTTGTGTACATTTGTTTTGTACCAACATCTAAGTCATTATCTTTAATAGTTTAAACTGATAGCTTGTAACAATGCAGCATTCAATAAAAATGGTCGAGATAAGGAGGATCATACCCTGCACAAGTAACACCTGGAATATACAGCCACCAGAGGGTCACCTATTCCTCTGGACATGAGTGACAGTCGCAGCAAAGCATCTGAATATTCTCTAAAAGAAATAAAATGGAATTTCACAAATAAATAAAAACTTTTATTGTAAAATTTCATATAATTATCTTCTGCCTGATGCAACACTAAAAATCTACAAGACAAATTTGAAACCAAAAAAACTTTTTAACAACTTTTTAAAAAAAACTTTTGTAACTGATTTATATATAAAATGTCCTATTACAGCTGAAATGTACAGTGATATTTCGACATACGAATGCTTCAAGTTATGAAAATTCCAAGATACGAAAGGCCACACAAAGAATTTTTTGTTCCAAGATAAGAAAAAAATTCCAAGATACAAAAACAAATGGGCTGACAAAATTGGGCATCCCATGACTGCATGCTACCAACAGTTCTTGCACAGTTCAATGACATTTGTCTGACTCATTCTTGCACAGTTCAATGACATTTGTCTGACTCATTCTTGCACAGTTCAATGACATTTGTCTGACTCATTCTTGCACAGTTCAATGACATTTGTCTGACTCATTCTTGCACAGTTCAATGACATTTGTCTGACTCATTCTTGCACAGTTCAATGACATTTGTCTGACTCATTCTTGCACAGTTCAATGACATTTGTCTGACTCATTCTTGCACAGTTCAATGACATTTGTCTGACTCATTCTTGCACAGTTCAATGACATTTGTCTGACTCATTCTTGCACAGTTCAATGACATTTGTCTGACTCATTCTTGCACAGTTCAATGACATTTGTCTGACTCATTCTTGCACAGTTCAATGACATTTGTCTGACTCATTCTTGCACAGTTCAATGACATTTGTCTGACTCATTCTTGCACAGTTCAATGACATTTGTCTGACTCATTCTTGCACAGTTCAATGACATTTGTCTGACTCATTCTTGCACAGTTCAATGACATTTGTCTGACTCATTCTTGCACAGTTCAATGACATTTGTCTGACTCATTCTTGCACAGTTCAATGACATTTGTCTGACTCATTCTTGCACAGTTCAATGACATTTGTCTGACTCATTCTTGCACAGTTCAATGACATTTGTCTGACTCATTCTTGCACAGTTCAATGACATTTGTCTGACTCATTCTTGCACAGTTCAATGACATTTGTCTGACTCATTCTTGCACAGTTCAATGACATTTGTCTGACTCATTCTTGCACAGTTCAATGACATTTGTCTGACTCATTCTTGCACAGTTCAATGACATTTGTCTGACTCATTCTTGCACAGTTCAATGACATTTGTCTGACTCATTCTTGCACAGTTCAATGACATTTGTCTGACTCATTCTTGCACAGTTCAATGACATTTGTCTGACTCATTCTTGCACAGTTCAATGACATTTGTCTGACTCATTCTTGCACAGTTCAATGACATTTGTCTGACTCATTCTTGCACAGTTCAATGACATTTGTCTGACTCATTCTTGCACAGTTCAATGACATTTGTCTGACTCATTCTTGCACAGTTCAATGACATTTGTCTGACTCATTCTTGCACAGTTCAATGACATTTGTCTGACTCATTCTTGCACAGTTCAATGACATTTGTCTGACTCATTCTTGCACAGTTCAATGACATTTGTCTGACTCATTCTTGCACAGTTCAATGACATTTGTCTGACTCATTCTTGCACAGTTCAATGACATTTGTCTGACTCATTCTTGCACAGTTCAATGACATTTGTCTGACTCATTCTTGCACAGTTCAATGACATTTGTCTGACTCATTCTTGCACAGTTCAATGACATTTGTCTGACTCATTCTTGCACAGTTCAATGACATTTGTCTGACTCATTCTTGCACAGTTCAATGACATTTGTCTGACTCATTCTTGCACAGTTCAATGACATTTGTCTGACTCATTCTTGCACAGTTCAATGACATTTGTCTGACTCATTCTTGCACAGTTCAATGACATTTGTCTGACTCATTCTTGCACAGTTCAATGACATTTGTCTGACTCATTCTTGCACAGTTCAATGACATTTGTCTGACTCATTCTTGCACAGTTGAATGACATTTGTCTGACTCATTTCAGAAATTTTGTAAAATGGCGTCAAAAACAAGTTTCCTTGGATGAACATTTGCAAAGAGACCATCAAAGAGACCATCAAAGAGACCATCAAAGAGACCATCAAAGAGACCATCAAAGAGACCATTACTAAGCTAAGTTTAAAAAATAAGACAAGAAGATGTTGGTGGCAGTGAGACAAAGGAAATAAAAGGTGAAACAGAAAATAACAAAGTGCAAATTATTTTTTACATAAGTTTAAGTGTTATGTTACGTTTGATTAGTGCACAGTTGTACTAAATGTACATGTTTATTTAACATTAATTCATGCAATGTTTGTAAATAAAGTAATATTTTTATAAAGTTAAGTGTTTCGTACATTATGCCATAATGTTTTCTGCCATCCATTCTCCTCCTCAACCACCTTCTCCGACACTCCGCCTCACTCTAAAGTTTACAAATTATTTTTCATTTATTTTATTCTGTTTTCATTGTGTTATTATTTTTAATTTTATTTATAATGAGTACTTTTGAAGATTGAAGAATCCTACTTTGTTTATCTGTAGTTTTCAATTATACTTTCAAATTGTTAGTGTTGTTTCTGTGTGGCTTGGAATGGATTAAGTATTTTACATGTAAAACTTAGTTCGAGATACGAAAGATCCAAGATAAGAAAGCCACCCTGGAACGGATTAATTTTGTATCTCGAGGTACCACTGTATTGGTAAGTTGGCCCATTGCATCCAAAATCTAATGGTAATAGTAACTCATTTATCTAGCACTCACTAATGGACTAATGTTATGATGGGTGTAGCATTCTTAAGCCAACTATGTCTTGCATTACACTTACCCCGTGTTTAAAAAGTTGTATGACTTTAGAAGTGCAGCCTCTACATATAAGCGAGGAATAAGTTCCCTGATTGAGGCAATTTTGAAAAACCAGTTTCGACATGTTTCTTTTGCAGCTTCTGGCACTTCATCAGATGTGAAGTTGGCTAATTGAATAAATAATTTAAACATTTAATCCCCTGGACACCAATTGTTCATTTGTTATTCTAAACGTGTAATTTAGCAAGGATAACTGTAGAGCTCACCAGAAAGTCTATGTGGCCTTGAAGATCCTGGCAACGAGGATTGGGCCTTGTCCAGCAGACGTTCATACACCAGACGACCTGGAAATGAGATATAGGGATATTGAATTATGGGTAATAAACCTTTGTACTTTTTTTTAACCTCTTTTTCTTATCTGAAACCAAATAAAATGGTTGCCCAAGGTCCATGACTCTCTTTAAGGGATGATCAATTTAGAATTCCCATTCTTTGCTACTTATTCTCTTGCGATAGGAAAACAAAATAAGAGTCTGTATTCATTGATGGTCTAAAATAACACAGCGTCTATGGGCTGAGGATAAAAGATCTATGTAGGCACATTAAGATAATATTAGTGAATTCAAATATGATCAATGCAATCTGAGTGTTGTACAATACGAAGAGAAAAAGCAGCAGATTTATTTGAATACACATCTGTTTACAATGTTTAAATTGTTGGATGCCAGCAATTGATTCAATTCAGGGGAGTTAAACTAAATAGAGCAAACAATTTAAAATAATAAGTACAGTGGGGCCCACTTAACTCGAGCCCGGTTAACTCGTCAGCTCTATTAAGTCAACGTTTTTTTTTGGAACCGCCTAATTCTCTCTTTGTCTTTGCATATTTTCATCAGTTAATTCGATTCTTTTAAGTCGCCGAACCCCAATACCTCGAGCACAAAAGAGTAACAAATTTGCAACTTAACGTCGGTTAGCTCGATCCCCGTCTGTTCGCCTAGCAAAGCACTTTGGCATTTTTAGTTCAAAACAGTGTTGACATCTCGCTTTCTTCGAGACTTCCGGCTATTGTGTGATTCTACGAGATTTCAATAAAAATTACCGGATGTTTTTACTTTCAATATGATTCCGTTTGTTGAGTGTGTAATCACCAGAGGTACTCGAAAATCACGTTAGTGGTCTTTAACCGTCATTATTTCGCTGTGCATGTTATTTTATTATTAAACTTAATTCATTTTCTGATGCATTAATCATTTTATTCTTTAAGATAAACGAATATCTTTAGAAAAGAAAATAAAGGTTTGTATCGAGAATCGACGGTGGTTTTTATATAATTAAATAAAAAATTATTCTTTTAAAAGTTTGTTGTTGGTTTGTTACCAGTAAGATACGTGACTGTGACTAACACGCGCGTGACGGTGAAATCAAATCATTTTCTTAATATTCTAGTAGATATATAATATACACGTCATCCCTGTTGTAGGTCAAATTCTGATAAGGTCAAGGCCGCATTTGTTACTATTTATATTACAAGTTACACGTATCATTTGAATGACGGAAGAAATTCGAGTGCGGTCTCATAGTGACAGATATCCTGCACATCAAAAGCATTAAACTTAAAATTTACCATATTGATATTTTTTTGTTTTTTTAAATTCGCCGATTGGACGGGCATTGCAAACACGCGCCATGAGGCGAGGCGAAAAATTTGACCTTTAACGCATGCGCAGGCAATTATAAACTGGTAACTTTTAAAAAATTAAATTGAATCGAAACATGACCACAGAGACGTAATCAAAGTCATTTACTTGGGCAAAAAAATATATATATTTATAAATTCCTGACTAGTCATAACTTTTCCCGACTATTTCCCGACTTTCAAGACCGGGAAAATTATTTTAAGAATTCTCGACTGAGTGGGAACCCTGGGTTATATTTAAATTGATTGCAGTCTCACCCCCATTACGTTATATTTAAACGGTCCTTAAAAATAAATGGTCTTAAACCTTAGGAAAGAGTGAAGAAATATTAGGGTCCTGATATTCCGATACGATTCCGATTAATCGTCCCATCACTAATTAACGCACATCATGTATATAATTATAAAGAAATTTCAAGCGCATGTTAATATTTTGCCGCCATATTGGTTTTGGTTTAAATTGGTGATCGGTTAACTCGGCGCCATTTTTCATACCCCGAGGCCGTCGACTTAAGCGGTTCCCACTGTATATATGGAACATTATATTTGACATTAAAATAGAAAGTAACATTACCAAATGTATCCAGGATATCCGTGATGAGAACAAACTTGCTTGGATAGAAGGGAATCACTGAGACATCAGCAAGTAATTTGGAACACTAAGTTTGTACCAGAAATAGTTGTACAACAATTTCATTACATGATTCACCAAGTAACAGTGATAATACTGAGCTGTCAAATATCAAGTTATTTAAAGCTCAATAGAGTACATAAATAGACCAGTGAAATACAACGTTTATTTAAAAAGAATTGCTTCATTAAATCAATAATATCAATGCTACCTTTCAACTAACCTGAGTGGCTATCTTTCAACTAACCTGAATGGCTATCTTTCAACTAACCTGAATGGCTATCTTTCAACTAACCTGAATGGCTATCTTTCAACTAACCTGAATGGCTACCTTTCAACTAACCTGAGTGGCTATCTTTCAACTAACCTGAGTGGCTATCTTTCAACTAACCTGAATGGCTATCTTTCAACTAACCTGAGTGGCTATCTTTCAACTAACCTGAGTGGCTATCTTTCAACTAACCTGAATGGCTATCTTTCAACTAACCTGAATGGCTATCTTTCAACTAACCTCAGTGGCTATCTTTCAACTAACCTGAATGGCTATCTTTCAACTAACCTGAGTGGCTATCTTTCAACTAACCTGTGTGGTTATCTTTCAACTAACCTGAATGGCTATCTTGAGAGCTTTAACTCTGTGATCACTATCCCAAGCAGTTATCAGAGCTTGGTTGAGTTCCTCTATTCGTTTCACATATTCCTGCTGGCTGAGATTTAACATTTCCTTGACAGAGCCCTAGAATAAACACCTTAAATAGCTGACATTGAAAATACACCTTAAACAGTATTGAATAAACATTTAAATAATTAATACTGAATAAACACCTTAAATAGTTAGTACTGAATAAACACCTTAAATAGTTAGTACTGAATAAACACCTTAAATAGTTAGTATTGAATAAACACCTTAAATAGTTAGTATTGAATAAACACCTTAAATAGTTAGTATTGAATAAACACTTAAATAGTTAGTACAGTACTGAATAAACACCTTAAATAGTTAGTACTGAATAAACACCTTAAATAGTACTGAATAAACACCTTAAATAGTTAGTACTGAATAAACACTTAAATAGTTAGTACTGAATAAACACTTAAATAATTAGTACTGAATAAACCCTTAAATAGTTAGTACTGAATAAACACCTTAAATAGCTAGTGCTGAATAAACACCTTAAATAGTTAGTACTGAATAAACACCTTAAATAGTTAGTACTGAATAAACACCTTAAATAGTTAGTACTGAATAAACACTTAAATAGTTAGTACTGAATAAACACTTACGTAGTTAGTACTGAATAAACACTTAAATAATTAGTATTGAATAAACACCTTAAATAGTTAGTACTGAATAAACACCTTAAATAGTTAGTACTGAATAAACACCTTAAATAGTTAGTACTGAATAAACGCCTTAAATAGTTGGTACTGAATAAACACTTAAATAGTTAGTACTGAATAAACACCTTAAATAGTTAGTACTGAATAAACACCTTAAATAGTTAGTACTGAATAAACACTTCAATAGTTAGTATTGAATAAACACCTTAAAAAGTTAGTACTGAATAAACACCTTAAATAGATAGTACTGAATAAACACTTAAATAGTTAGTACTGAATAAACACCTTAAATAGTTAGTACTGAATAAACACCTTAAATAGTTAGTAGTCTGAATAAACACCTTAAATAGTTAATAAACAATATAATAGCCCAAGTCACTGGATAGATGGATGGATCCAAAACGCTATGACATCATTGTTTGAGCTTATATTTTAATACAAGGTGTGCATCAGGAGGTGTGCAAAATAATTATAAATTAAAGAATATTTTTGAAATAGTACAACAGTCTATAGCAGTAAAAAAGCGTCTGGTGTTTCTCGTAAAAAAAAATTATATGACGTCATTGTTTTAGCTTATATTTTAATTTTGGAAAAGGGAACGATGTAAAAAGAGGATTTGAGTATTTATAATTATAAAATACTTAGTGTACATTTCAGGAAGTTTAATATTTCCTATTTATCAAACAAGGATAAGTTACTTGGACTTTTGAAAAAAAGTGGGCGTCGAAGGCGCCCTACAACCCCTAGTACTGAATAAACACCTTAAATAATTAATACAAACATTTATTAACTCTCAATTTTTTAAATATTTCAATATAGTGTCATTGAATATGACTAAATTGGAACAGTCATTTTTTAGGTTGCTTTAAACTTTTGCCTTATTGACAATATTAATTTGGGGGAACATAAAAATAAAATAAAATTGAATAAATGTGGCAATAGAAAAACTATTTTTAGAAATAAAATATTAATTTCAAAATGACATGCAACATAAATAGTGACTAAAAAAAGCCTTGACCTCTCACCTCTTCAAAATCATCCAATTGTTCCAGTCTGTTCCTGACCTTGTCACTAACTGTCCCTGTTGTCTGAGACTGGGTCTGTGTCTTAATTACAACTGGTTGTAACAAAAATAAAATATGGGATGTTCTACAATCAACTGATTTTAGTGTGGTTCATTTAAGAACCTATATCAAAATTAAAAGATGCTGACTAGCTAAAAATGTGTATTTCAATACACTGTATAATGCTTTTTTCTAAACTCAAATCTATGAAACGGTCTCTCAACACAATAAAGGTTTACTTTGCTTTTTAACTTAGTATTAATATCAATGTAGCCGTCTGCTAGAGTTGACATAAGCAGTCCGCTTTAGTGACCTTCACGGGTCACCGCAGGTTTACTCCAGCCCTCGATGTGAGTGGAGTTCACACAGAGCGACTGACCAACTACCCGTGCTTTACTGCACGGGGAGGTCAGTCACGTGACGAGCAGGGACACACCGGTGGGCCAGTAACACACTGCCCCTGGTCTGTGTGAGTTTGAGAGTGTTGAGGTAGCGCTTGGAGAGAGGACTGACTTGTTAACTTGTTCATGGCCCATTCTTGTAATGTATTGAGAAATAAACTGTTTGATATCCTAACCCAGTGAATTGAACTTTATTGTTTTTAATTTAACTTAGCCACCATTCGGCTACATCAAGAAATGTGATCATTTCAATTTCTAACTAACATAAAATGTGTTCAGAATATTGATGTTACAGTTATGTCATTTAATATTTTTCACTCACAATTTTAACTAACCTATCTTGATAGATTCTTTTCATAAATCTTAAAATAAAAAGATTCTTCTAAGCATTCTTTCTTTAAAAAGCACATAGGTGTTTATAGTATGACCCAAAAATGAAATATGATGCTTCCAATCTCTCTAACAAGTGCACGTGATTATTTTTAGAATTACCTAATTATAAAACAAGATTCTTCTAATCTGACTATCAGATACACATGAATGTTTAAGAATTGCTCATTTACATAAAATCTTCTCTCACCCTTTTCTTGGTCTGAAGGTGACAAAAAGCTTGTTGTAATTGACAACTTCTCTGAAGTTGTGTATCGAGCTAAAATGCCAGCTTTTTTCAAGGACCATGGCTCAAATGTCTCACTGAGGCTATTACCACCATCAACTTCATCCAACTTTGATATCTGTAGTTGTTATAATTATAAATCATAAATGCAATTTTAAGAACATGCTCAGTATCTTATTAAAATTTTAGATTCAATAGCATCAAAGTTTTTATTTTTAAAAAATAGTAATATAGTAATGTTGTTTTTACGTTTATTTTTAAAACATTCCAAAGATCAGAATAATGATTCATGTTTGTTTATTGTTTAAAGCTTTTAGTAATAAAAAAAATATTAATTGTGACATCAGTACTTTTATACTATCTGCTCTGCTTGCTTTGCCAGATGGTAATGAATCACTCTTCATTATCCTTGACAGAGGGTCAAGACCTTCAAAGTCTACACTGATTCCCCCACTGAGAGGGTCAGACATGCCCAGTGGGTCGCCCACAACACCTTTAGATGTTGATGAAATGGCAGGTGCTTTGCTGATTTCTTTTTTATCAACAGACTTTTTTACTTCAGTCACCTAATCATACAAAATAAAAGTGGCAAAATTAATTTCCAACTGTTGAATCGAAGTTTCATTTTAACATATTTTCTAATATACTTCAGCAGCAGACAAGCAATAACTGATCGATTTATTAAAATGAAGGGAAATTGAAGCCGTCTCTCCTTATTGTTGAAATTTAAACGCTTTCTTGATTTTTTATTTAATTTTTTTTTCAATAATTTTTTAGACTCATAGTTAGGGCCTTAACCCACCTCATTAACAGGATTTATGAACATAAACCATGATAAAACAAAGTTTCTCACAATATAGCTTCTTCACCTGACTAGTTATTTTACTAGTGTCTTAGTATGATTTAGATTATCACAGACCCTTTATATATCTAAAATGTATCTATAAATATAAAATGGCAATTTCGTAGACAAATTTCAATAAAAATAAATTCAAGTCTCATACTTCCTTAAACTGTGATTTTTTAAATGTTTATTGGACACCATCTACAACATATAGATAACTTGTAACTTATATAAAAATCTATGTTAGATGTTCCCCACAAGTATTAACAAGAAATACTGTATATACTCGTTCTAAAGTCGACCTTTTTCTGACAAAATCTAGGGGAAAAGGTTGGGGGGGGGGTCGGCTTATGAGCGGGTCATAGGTGATTTCTGCATGTACATTGAATATCGGTGTTGTTATTGTAGATCATCAAGGTCATTTTCTACAGTCTACAAGATTCAACTGCTCTACCAGAAGCTATAAAATATTATTAAATATCTGCACTTACATTTTTTACTCATTTTTTAAAATTTTGTGAATGTTTTAATAAATTGTTTTACAAATTTTGTTTTCAACAACAAATTTTAATGTACGCGCTTTCGCAACTGTTTACCAAAGAAACAAACAAAACAACAAAAAATATAATAAAATACCTCTAATGCCTAACAAAGAGCACAAAGATAAAGGATAGGTAGTACAAAGTAAACAATCATAATTACCAATTTAGCTTGTAGTTTTTTAAAAATGTGTACCATTTGTTTGCGCTGTCCTATTATTTTTGGGGGTTGGCTTACACACTTTTGATACTATTCTCTTCCAAAAGAAGGGGATTGGCTTATGAACGAACCGGCTATAGAACGAGTATATACGGTAGGTAAAAGCAAAGAGAACGGTGCATTGTTTTCTTCTATTTTAATTAAAATAACGTCCACTAAACCTAAACCAGACCCTAACCTTAATTGAGTTTATAGATAAAAATAATTACACTTATTCCCTTTAGGTTTTAGGCCCTTTACAGTTGTAAATTACAACATTTCATTCCCCGAAATTCACCTTGCAATAACATTAAAAAATGTAAACAGTCTAGCGCACCAGTAACTTTGTTTTATACAAGAAATATTCTAAGTAATAAAATTTCACCCTATCAATGAGATTAAAATATAAATGATGAAAGAATGACCCACTGTGATAGCCTTGAGGGGATGTGACGTGGCAGGCGCTGCCACAGCCTCACAAGATTTTGTCTCAAAAGCATAATTACGTGGTCGAGGAAACCTGTCAGTTGAAGTAATTATTTTTAAAATGTTTAATAATTAATTGATACTAAAATAATAAGAGTTGCAGTACAGTTTAGCACAGTAGCCTCAGTAGCAAATTTATAGATAATAAAAAGTAAAAGTCTAAGTCTAATTAAATTAGCCAAGTCCAAGTCATTAAATTTAAACAACATAAGAGCTGCATTTAACATTCTTTTCCCCTCTATTTGAGAAAACAGCCACATGGTACTGTATACTGTATAGGCCTACTACTTTAAAATAAGAGTTTGGTCACTTGACTTGATTGGCTTGATATGATTGATGATTGTTAATTGTCAACAATGTCAAAGTCAATGTTCAATGTTGTCACATGTCATATAATGATATATTTAGGCACTTTGATACTCGTTTGCGCATCGTTCTGCGCATATGGAAAATTTACGCAAAAACTGTCATGGCGAAATTGACCAGACTCTTACGGTTTTATCAGTTTTTTGCATTTACGTCACATTTATTCAAATAAAAGCGTGCTTCGTCATCGGTGACATGTGCAACGGAAATTTCCGAGCACGACGGTATCCATTGTGAAGGGATTACTATTGTGTTATCAGCAGGAATTTAATTCTTGACAGATATGTAAGAACAATATAATTTAAAAAATAACCTTTTTGGACAAAAGTTTGATAATATTAACATTTACATATTAAATATTAAAATCAAATTTAGGTTTTATATTTTCCAATAAGAATAACTTTATTTCATCAAAAATGGATTTGACCCAAAAAAGTTTTAAAATTCTCAGTAATGTGGGAATGTTTAATGTCCATTGAGTCATTGCCCCTTCAAAATTAAGAGGGGTTGTCGGAAATGGCTTAATTTAATTATATTGTTACGAAGTAACCGAAGTACCAACCAAGTCAAAGACTAAGAGTTTAACATAAAGTTAAAGTAATCTATCTTAATACTTGGTTGGGCAAGTGCATATTTAAAAGATTTAGTTTTTTTTAAGAAATTGTTTAAATATTATTTTATTACTTTTTCAAATTTGTTAAATGCATTCAATGTCATTGAATAACGTGAATTTTTAGGGATGAAAACTTACCATTCATAAGTTGCCATTTTGACTAGTCACATGACTTAAAGAAGGGGCAGGTCCCTCTGAAGTTCCGTATAAGTATAAGGATAAGTTCAAACTATTAAATTCTCCAATCTTCGTTCGTTTATTTTTAAAATTTTCATAATTATTTCGTTTATTTTTAATTGATTAGCTATCGTGAGGCGTTATTGTTATACGGAGATTTCTCCCAATAACGCAAAATCTCTGTATTTTTTTTTACCTCGTTCTAATTTAGTGTACGTAGTTCTTAGTTATCATAATCATAGCTTTTAAAGTTGTGCTTTGTCTTGTTAGCTCTATTTGAGTTGTAATTATAAGAATGTCAAATTGATTTCATTACTTCTAGCCCCAATAATAAAGTAATAAGTGCATACTTCTGGATGGCTGACAGTTGGTCTTGGTTTAGTTTAGTCATTTCATTTATCATAAAATATAATATTAGTATAATCTTCATATATTTAACGTGTGTTATAGTAGGTTATACATCTTTTAAATGGTACTTGGATTTACTGGGTTTTTTTTTAGTCCTTGCTAACATTTTACTAGTAATTACTTCATTTTAGTTTCAGCCTTTTATATATAAAAAAATATGTAAAAATATATATCTGAATGGCTTGCTGGTTGGTGCAATAGCACTGGCAGTACTCGTGTCAAAAGTACCATGTAATTAGTTAACAAAATGTGGGTGAGACTGCAATCAGGCTTATGGATTAGTAGATGAATAACATGTAAACAGGGTATGAGTGAGCCTGACAGAACGTAACAAAACAGCGAACGTTTCGGCAAATAGCCTTCCTCGACGAACAAACAGGACACCAATAAAACGTATATAAAGAAATCAAAATAAAAACTTAGCTGCGGTGAAATCCAAAGAGTCAATGAGAGCAATCAATTTGTTCATTGAGGAAGGCTCTTTACCGAAACGTTGTTACTTGTTACGTTCTGTCAGGCTCACTCATACCCTGTTTACATGTTATTCACCATGTAATTAGTAACAGTAATAGTCTTTAACTTTATATTATCCTTGGTCAACTTCTGATGCTTTGGCTATAGACTATAGTTATCATCTATTTCTTTTTTTTTAAATACGTTTTTCTTCAACTCAATTACTATAGCTTTTATTTCCTCCTGTGTTTTAATTGTACATTTAGCGAGTTGTTTGATCGGGTCAACAATAAATCTTATTAATAAATCAGATAAGCGTAGCACGCAATAATCTTCTTATAGAAGGAGCGTCTGTAACGTAACAGATAAGATAAATATGAAGTTAAGTTGTTACAAATATTATACGGAAACGTTTCCCACACAAATGCACAAATGGCAGTTTAAAATAAGATGGCAGCTTTAGCAGCATCTGAAAATGAATTGAATATTTTGCCTTACGTTTATGAGGTCATGAAAAGGTGTGTTTAATATAATTAATATTATATTTAAACAATTCGTGTTCCAATATGCATCCCAAGTTTTGGACATCTTTTATGCAACTGATCTTGTCTACCGGTAATCCCTTAGTCACCCCGCTCCGAATGGGTACCTAACTCTAACACTACATGTAGTTAGGCGGCTGGGTAATGCGTGGAACCCACAAAGCCGTGGCCTGTGAATGCTGCATCACTTGCCAACAGATCATCTGTCATGGTCTGTGGACGCAACTATCTTCTGCATAGAAGGAGCGTCTGTATTGATAAGAAGAAGATTTCAGCGCATTTTATATTTCAAGTCATCAAAAAAACATTTTTTAAAACTTACTTCAATAATTATTATTATGAAATCTATTTTAAAATTTAAACATTATTATATTTTTGTTGAAATAAAATTACTATTTTACGATTTGTACGAAATAAAACAGTATATTATATTTCACTATCTTCTGTGACTAACGGCGCCATTGACATTGTTGTTGTTGGAAGTCTGCTTTTAAAAACCTTTTTCAAAGTTAAAAACGCCTTTAAACTCAACAAAACACACACAAAACTAATTGTAAAGCATTAAATACTTTTTTTTATTTCTGATTTAAGTATTTAAATTAGTAAAAGTATGTTATTTTATTTATTTTGTACTAAAAATATAAAATGCGCTGAAATAAGGGATTACCCCATTTGTCATTTGGGGTAAAAAGGGAATTCGTGGGGGTAACGGAGACTAATTTGGGAAATATATACATCCGCTAAATATATTTAAAATATATTTTTAAATAAGTGCGTGTTGCTTGGATGATAAGCGCACTACTGAGCCGGTTCCATCTAGAAAACACAATTCTTTAAATGAATGCGAGTAACTTCTTTGCTACTCAGTTTGATGAGACCATAATTATTGATGTCATTGGTCAGTAATGATTCAGTAATGCGCACCTTATGGTATATGCTCATTTCAAAGGTTTTCAAATAATTGAAGATGGTCATGTACATGGTGTTTCAACTTTTGCAAGAGAGAGGAATCCCAAAATTGAAGTCAACCACAGCATCATCCATTATGGCAGTGGCTATTGACTATTGAGACGCTAGCGTCTTAATAGCCCAGAGGCTATTGAGATGCAAATAAAAAAAGGGGATACAAAAATTGAAGAAAGGAGTAACTATCCCTAAACCTATCCCTAAAACTAAAATCTATCACTAAACCTAACCCAAACCCTATCACGAAACCTAACCCAAACCCTAAAACCTATCACTAAACCTAACCCACACCCTAAAACCTATCACTAAACCTAACCCACACCCTTAAACCTATCACTAAACCTAAAATGTGATTCTGTCAGGGACAATCCATAAAAAAAAATGTTATTAGTTATCAATTTATGTTTTCAAAAAAAGAAAATGACTACCAAACTGAAAAATGAACCCTGGTGCACTAGTTCAGCTGTCTATCGCATTATTTGTGAGACCAGAGAGACTCGATGAAAGTACTCATTTTTAAAATTATTTTTAAAACTCTTTAATATTATGGCTTACTTGTAGCTCTTCAATTTTAGAAACATTATTTATTTATTTATTTGCGTCTCAATAGCCTGCGGGCTATTAAGTCGTTAGCGTCTCAATAGCCACTACCTCCATTATCAAGCTCTGCTTGTGAAACGTTTGGAACCTCAGTGAACCTGAACTGGAGATTGCCATGCATGATATTATCCAGATTTTAAATTTCATTAAAGGATATGCACTACAAATGTGACTGTTTCGTGATTTATGTAAAGATCGTGATGCTGTATATACAAACCTACTGAGGTACGGTAGCTTTCACGAGGCAATGTTCTGAACAAAATGTGGGCTCTGAAAGCTGAACTTCAAAATCAAACATTTCTGGCTGGTCAAAAGCATGCTCTAGCAGAGAAGTTTACGAACTGTTATTGGGGTGCAAATCTCGCATGCTTAGCTGATATTTTTTAGCAAAGAATAGCAGATATAACCTCAGCCAGAGAAAAGATTGCTGTATTTGGATTAAAGCTTTCATATTGAAAACAAAAAGCTGAAGGAAAGCTGCCTTTTTTAAAGTTGGGTTTGTACTTGGAAGATTGTGTAAATATATCCTGTGACCACATCAAGGATATATTTATCAGACATCTTACCATTCTCAAAAAGGGGTTCACTGTTTACTTTCCAGTTATTGATTCGCACAAATTCAGTTGGATTGTAGTTGATGTGACATTGCGGATATACCAGATGAGCCTCAAGGGTTGGTACTTCTTGAACTTCAATCCAATAATGAGCCATCTATTAAATTTGCAAACAAAGCAGATTTGACATATTTTTGGATGTCAAATGCTCCAAAGGCTTTCAACCTTGCACATGAGGCGGTCATCAAAAAAATGTCCCTTTTACATCGTACCTTTGTGAACAATGATTTTCCACTCTAGTGAACATAAACAAAATTGCGAAATAAATTCGACCCTGAAGACAACATTGAATTTGCCCTGATATCAAAGGTAGGGGTCTACCGATATATCGGCTGGCCGATATATCGGTACCGATATCTGGATATCGGCAATATCGGTATCGGTAGCATGTAAAGGTCCCGATATTGACGTCACCGATATTTCATAATAAGTGACATTTTGACCCAAAAAAAACGGAAACAAAAAAACTATCATTTAGATTTACAATATCTAGACAAATTAATATATCGACCCCGATACCGGTATTGAAATAGTCAAAAGCGTCCTAGTATTAATATGTGCAGCCACGATACAGTGTGCCATGTGCTTTGATATTGTTTAGGTATCGGCCGATTTTCGTATACTCAGAAATACTGTGTAAATAGTGCCGATGCCAAGTATACCGTAATTGCTCTAATAAATGTATAACATGTAAACATTATGTTCACGTAATTGCTCTAATAGCAAAGATGCACGCAGAATCGCACATGTCTAAAACATTTAGTTTCGTATGGAATAACAAAATGTACCGTGTGAAGACTTGTTGTCATTGGCAACCATTCAAGCTTCAGCCTCATTTTCACTCTATTACTATTGTACTTTGTTCTCATTGTTTCATTCATAAAAGGTGGCCGTGTGCAAAAGCCATTAAACTATTGGTTAGAATTAATAATTATGAGTCAAGGTTGAAGTTTCAAAAGGAGTACCTAATATGCTTGTACATTTTTACAAAGGACGGTTCGTTTTGTTATGAGTCCCATGTAGGTCATGATCTGGAACTTGTAAACACATCGGAAACTTCCTTTCCGGAAAAAAAATCTGTAATTTCGGCAAAACTGGATATCGGTAGACCCCTTAATTATAAGATATAAATAATTACGAGTGATAAATTTAAGAATGACGTCATCAAATATGACCGCTGTTATTTTTGTCATAACAAATACTCATATCGGCACTCATCGGAAAAAAATATCGGTAATATCGGCAAAAATGCTTATCGGTAGACCCCTAATATAAGATATAAATAATTAGGAGTGATAAATTTAAGAATGATGTCATCAAATATGACCGCTGGTTTTTGTCCTAACAAATACTCATATCGACACTCATATCGGCAAAAAAAATATCGGTAATATCGGTATCGGCAAAAAGGCATATCGGTAGACCCCTAATCAAAGGCACCAATTTCGATGTAATTGTGTCATAATGAAGGACAATCTTTTCTCACAAAACTGAACAGAAAAGATATTTAAAGAGGAAACCTGTGTTTTAAAGTTTTATAATAATAATTGATGATATTAATTGATATTATATTTATAATTGTATTTAGTTTTTTAAGTAACTTTGTGCTTATCCAACCTTATCGCACTATGTCCGATTCATCATTATAATTGACAGTTTCGTTAAGCCTATAATTATAACCATTATGACCATTACATTTAATTGTAAACTTTTATAATTGTATCAAATTAATTCCCTGTGACACTTGTCAGGCTTCTTAAACTCACCAGATTCATTTACGGCTGGGGCTTAGCACCAGACTTTTTTTTTGGGGGGGGGGAGGGGTTACAATGCTCCCCTAAACCACTGAGCCATGTGGGCAGGACCTCTCGCCTTCAGGGCTAAAGACAACAAAAAAAAATATATTTTGGGGTAATGGGCAAAAAAGTTCGTCGTCGCCTGGCCCAGAGAGAGAAAAAAATTGCTTGAAACTGCCAGATTAGTGATTAGGCTGAGATTAGTTAGCTCGCAGCGATGGAGATGCCTAAAAAATGTTATTAATTGTAATTTATTTTCAATGCGCAAATTTTGTTAATTATAATATATTACAGAGATCACAATAAAATTGTTAGCCAATTATCTACTGTTACGACTAGTCGTTAAAATATGCTATGTGCTTACTGTTACGACTAAAGTGGTAGAGTGGCAGCGCGCTCGAGGGCGTACCGATAGTCACGGGTTCAAATCCATGTGAAGGCAAGGATTTGTTCCCGGGGCCTAGGGCGTCCCTGAGTCATCCAGCTCCGATTGGGTACCTAACACTAGTTAGACGGCTGGGTAATGCGTGGAACCCACAAAGCCGTGGCCTGTGAACGCTGGATCACTTCCCAAACAGATCTTCTGTCATGGTCTGTGGACGCAATTATCTTCTGCGTCTGTATAGATAAGAATAGATAAGATAAGAAGATATTATATTATATATGCGTATAAAATATTATGAAGAGTTGGTTAAGATATTATAGAGACTTAGTTTTTTACTTTTCTACCTATACTCTATACCAGGGGTCGGGAAACCATGACTCGCTAGCCAGATGTGGCTCTATTGATGGCTGCATCTGGCTCTCAGACAAATGTTCGATTATTTTTAATTTGTTTAAAATTCTGAATCCTTTGATCTAGATTATAATTGTATATAAAAAACAGCATAAAAATGTTATTAAAATAATTCAGAGACCTAATTATTGTACTTATAGTGTTGAAATTACACTAAATGTACACATTTACTTGAATTTTTAGTTTTAAACATAATGTATGGCTCTCACAGAATTACTTTTCAAAATATGCGGTGTTTATGGCTCTGTGTAGAATTAAGGACTTGTCGTAACACTAGACGACTAGTTAGAGTGCGCTACATGAGTTTATCTGGGGGATTTTGGTTAATAAGTGAATTATTCCTATCTAACAACATCCATAACTTAATCTATCTGCTGAAATTACACCAGAAATGGGGGCGACAACAGTTGTAGTTGTTGACACTTTTGAAGTTCTTGTTGCTACTGACTGCATAAAATTTAGATTTAGATAAATAAGAAGTACTAGATTCTAAATCTATGTCATATGCCTAGCCTATATGCCTATAATGTTATTAGTGTTATACTCTATACATTCTATGACTATGTCACTATGTAAAAGTAAATATAGACCAAAATAAAGATACTACATTTTCTTTTACATTCATTTGATTTTTGACTGCTTGCAAATCAATTTAATTCCCAATCCGAGCTAAACCATAAATAATTGTAATTGATGACCATTGAGTTTGAGTTACTTTGACATCCAGAACTATTATTTATATCTATCAATATTTTATACTTCACATCTGTTGACAGTTACTTAAATTGAGGTTTTCAAAGTATCAAAATATTTAGCAAGAGACCATAAAGTGTAGAATTATTTAACAAATGGAAAATTAATTCATTTAAAAAATAGTATGTGCATATCAAAATATTCCTCAGAAATTTATCTAAAACATTGCTCTTCACGTTAGGCATTTCTGGAAGCCTCCACGAATTCATGGGTATGAATCAATTATATCAATAAAAAAATATGAAGAATATAGATTATGGCTAGTTTCAGGCTGTCTTTTATTTTAAGTTTTCCTATTTTCTTTTTGCTGTTGTTATCCTCTACGTTTTTGACATTTTTAGCATGTAACTCCATGTTTGTGTGATAAACAAAGTTCTTTTGATGTCTCACTATTGAATGTGAGTAAATCCTGATTCTTATCTAGGGCTGTCAATATTGTTGAAAAATGCTGCCCGGGTACCCGTTCGAAACATCGCATAATTGTTCCCCGTCATAACCGCTATACAATGCTAGCTAGCCACCTTCCATGCACCTCATTTCACACAGTAGCTACACGTCTAACGTCTTAGGGACCGTACATAAATGACGTCAAGCGATTTTGGCCAATTTTTACCCCCCCCCCTCCCGTCAAAGGTTGTCACAAAAATTTAGAGTCCCCTCCAATATGACGTCACAAAGCTTTGCGGGCGCCACCCCACCCCCCATAAAAGCCGTACTTCCTTTTTGAAAATGAGCAGTTGTCAAATAACTTTATTGTCATTTAATTTTGTATTTAATGTGAAGTTGAACTCTAAAAATCGCTACACGCTTAAATCCATGTAAAAAGTCATTAAATAAATTGTAAGCAATCAAATATTTCAGTGGAACTTTTATTTATTTGAAGTTGCGCGTTTTGATGTGACGTCACATTTATTCTTAAACACATCCCTCCCCCTCTTCACCAATGTGTGACCCCCTCCTCCCGCTAGGTGCGTAACGTCATTTATGGACGGGCCCTTATCCATCTTACACTGTCAGTAACTAATTTATTGACTTTAAAAACTTACACATTTGTGGTGTATTATTAAAATCAGTTTTTGGGCAAGGCACACGCTGTAATGAACACACGAAACACAATCGAATGGAGGGAGGAGGAGGGGGGTAGATAAACAACATCGACAATCGTAAACCCAATGTCGGCGTATTTCAAAGATCAAAGTTAGTGTCAAAGCAGGGGTGTTTATATTAACAAAATCAAACACGGCCTCTTTCATCTCTATGCCGACGTTTTACCCATCTCACACTGTTAGTAACTATTTAATTTATTAACCTTAAAAACTGACAACATTGTACGCAATTATTAATATCAGTTTTTCTAGGTCAACACATGTTAACGAACACAAGAAACACAGGCGAAAGGAAAGGGTGCGGTTATAGTACAGGAGTTGATGGGGGAGATGGAGTAGATAATTAGTATCAATCAGTAGCCTAATGTTAGCATATTTCAAAGCAATGTGTCAAAGCAAGGGTATTTTTATGAACAACAACAAACACGGCCTCTTTCATCTCTACAGTCCATCCTTATTTTCGGCAGAGGAGTTTTGTTTTCTTTATATGATTCATTCAAAGAAACAAAATCTTCTTGTGTTTGCAATTTCTGTTTCCTTTTCACAGAAAAAAGATATATCAAATACACTGTGGTCTGTCGAGACTGTATTGTATTTCCCGTTGACCGATAGTTCTCCTTAGATGTATTTCACAGCATATATTTGAAACAAAAATTTCCATTTGATAAATTGTTTCGTGGGCATTAAATTTAACACAAAAAAGCCGCATGCGAGCTGAAGTTTGGTTAATATAGGCATTGAAGGCCACATTTTCACAGGTACCCGGGCGGAATTTTACTACCCGGGTAAACCAGACGGCAACGGGTACCCGGGTCCCTGGTACCCGTTGACAGGCCTATTCTTATCATGTCTTATGTTAGTTTTTAATTTTGGTATTTAGTAAGGGTGCAGAAATTAATTAATCGATTAATCGTTAAAAAATTAATTGGATTATAGTTAATTTGATCGATTAACATTTAAGAAAAATATTTCTATCTTTTTTCCAATTTATTAATAACTAGCAGACCCATCGTGGGTTGCAACAATCTCAGTAAAAAGGAATAAATTCAAAGAAACCAATGAGTGGTATATTTAAAAACAATTATACCAGAAACCTTCGCGGAAGTGTGAAAAAAAGGTAAAGTTTCATAGCAAACAGATAAATAAAATAAAATTTTAAAAGCTTACAAAAGAAAGAAAAAAGATATTAAGGGCCCTGGCCCCAAAAATGAGCGATAATTTATTATTTTTTATTGCCATTGTACTCAACAGATTATTAAATTATCAGATTATTAAATTATTTGTTGAATAAAATATTTCTAAATCTTATATCACTAAAGAATATAAAGTGCCTGGCGTCCTAAATGATGCAAGACATAAATTTCAAAATCTCCACACTCGTAGGTTGCAATCTGGATCATGATGGATTTGTGTCTTAATATTTGTCTACATCATGTAAAATTGAAAGGAAAAAAACGTCTTAAAAGTAAACCAAAAGAAGAGAAAAAAAATTTGGCCCTGGGGGAAAAAAGGAATGGACATAAGAAGCTCAATGTCCCATGGTATTTATATTATGGACCGTCACGTATTTATGTGTCAAGTATACACAATGATCGGTCAAGATACATTAATTTTCTCAGTATCTTACGCTTAAACTATTAAAAAATAGTTAATATAAGAAAAAAATGACATTTATGGAGCCCCCCGACCCCATTCGGTGTAAGATGTAAATTTCAAAATGCTGTTCATTTTAATTCAGTTTCATCATGGATATATTTCTCAAGATTGTTAAAAATAGAATGGGAAATAATATCTCAAACATATACGAAAAAAGACACTTGGGGCCCCGAAGAAATGGACATTAGAAGTTCACTGCCCTTAGTCTTTTAATATTGGCTACCAAGTTATTATGTACAAAGTTTGGTTAAGATCCATCAATAACCCAGTAGCTAACAGCTAACGCTTAAAATAATTTTTATATAGCTCATAAAAAAAAATCACATGACGGGCCCCCGGCGCCCCATGAGTGTTAAATTTTGGAAGAAAAAAATTGCCAGTTACCATCCCGGGAGCGTACTCAAAAGTTTCATGTCGATCGGATGAATGGTTTAGTCAGCTATAAAGGACATCTATTATATAAACACCCTCAATTATGACTGTAGCCTAATGCTAAGGGACATCACTCTGCTTTTTTTTTAAATTGAAAATATAGACTTAAAAATCATAATCCTTTTGGTTTCCAGATTAACATTATCAATGAAGTCATTGTTTTATGAGGATTGTTAATTATAAAGTACTTTGTGTACATTTAAGGAATATTTCGTATTTATCGTACAAGGATAAGTTACTTGGGCTTTTGACACACACAAAAAGTGGGCGCCGTAGGCGCCCTACAAACCCTATTCTAAAATACTTTGTGTACATTTCAGTAAGTTTAATATTTCGTATTAATCAAACAAGGACAAGTTATTTGGACTTTTGAAAAAAGTGGGCGCCATAGGCGCCCTAAAAAAAACGTAGGCGCCACTGCGCCGCAGCACAACCTAGTACACAGATATTATATATATAGAAGAAGATTTATATTTTTTGTTACTTACATACTTTTTTCTCGTATTATTATTATTTATTTAGACGTGAATACGTAAACAAAAAAGGTTTTTCTTCCTTATTTCGTGCCTAACAGAACGAATTTGTTGTGTTACGTCACAAAATTTGGGAGGCATCAAATTACAGCGAATCCACCAATTTCGTGAAAAAATGAATCGTGACTTAACAGGATTTCTATATGCGTTATTAAAATATAATTAATCTCTTAAATTTTTTCCCAATTAATCTAACAAATTTTTTAATCTGTTCCAGCCCTAGTATTTAGTATTCTCTAAATCTAAGTACAGGCTGTAGTCAAATGTCAGAGGAAAACATCTATCATTTGTCATAAGGGCAACCATTTTAAGAAATCAGTTTTTAAAATATATAGCTATTCTTATTCTTAATTCCTTTCTTATCCAGCAATGAAGGTAATGTAACTTGAGAGAAATTAGAAAATATTCATTATGAATGTATCCCATTAAGAGAGAACAATTGCTGTGTACGCCACAAAATCTCTGTTTTTGGCACCAGTGACTTATGATCTTTACATTTTTTTAATATCCTGAAATTTGTTTATTTTATCCTGGAAAAATCCTTAAATATGATTTAGATGGTGTTTAGGCACCATGTCTCTCTGTTATAATCCAAATGCAAAGCTAGTTATAAACCCTGTATAGGTGTAGGACGCAATAATCTTCTGTATAGAAGTGTCTGTAATAGATAAGAAGTAGAAATGTCTAGTTACTCCTCAAATAATATTTGGTCAAATTAGGTGTCCTATACACATCTTTATTAGTCAACATTTACATTTTCTTTGCTTCCATGCTGTATATTCTACAAATATTAGGGGTTATCTCAAAATTCAACCAAAAAGCTGTGACATAATTGATGGGTAAATAAACGTTTTTTTAAAAATTTTCTAAAGAAACTGAAAAAATTTGTATGATGACATTCTTATTGGTAGCTTATTATTATAGAATACATTTTATTTTATGCTGAACTGAGATTAGAACAAATATTTTGGGAGATGCAGTAGCACCTCCTTTAACAAAAAATTATATTGGGAACTCCTGGGCAACCATATGTGATTATTCATTAAGGCTAATTATTTGTTATCTCCCTTAGAGAAATTATTTAGTTATTTTATTTTTAAAGTGATTTATAGAGTTTTAATTAGGGCTGCGAAAATTAACGATTAATTAATCAATTAATCGTTAAAAATTTATGAAAATACTTCTAATATTTTTTTTCCTATTTATTAATAAATAATAAAAAAAATTTATTTCATACTTTTCCCTCGTGTTATATTGACGTGCATACATAAACAAAAGAGTTTTTCTTCCTTATTTCTTGCATAGCAGGACAAATATATATACATTATACAAATATAATTAATCAAAATTAATCGATTACATTTTCCCGATTAATCAAACAAAAAAAATTTAATCTGTTCCAGCCCTAGTTTTAACCCCTTTACCAGGTATTAAAATTTTTTAAACTAACCCTTATTTGGCGAATAAATCTAAAACAGTACGGTAGACCAAAGAAGTCATAGTGTACACAAAAAATTTATTGTTTCTTAACCATCAAAATAAAATATTTAGGTATTTTTTAGGCCTATGGCTTCCCATAGTTTTGAGCACTGTAACTGCGTCATAGTCATAGCATTTTGGACGAGAATAATCGGGTCTGCCGCATACTGCATATCATAATATCATTTGGATGATTATAGTCGGTCTTCCGTGTAAAGGTCAATAGATCAAGACGACTATAGTCGCGACAACCAGTAAAAGGGTTAATAATTCTTTAGCAAATACTTTCGTTATTCATTACTGAAATCAAGAAATTGTTCAATTGGTAGAGATTTCTGTTGCTATTTTACTAAAATCAAGATGGTTAAAGAAAATATTTATAATATAAACAGTCTTTTAATATCAATACATGATGAAGAAATCCAAACAAGTATACCATTATAGAGAATTTGTAACTTCAGACATAGCATAAACCTTTGTATTAAATTTATTATGTGCAATTATTGTTCAACTTAATGCTTAAGTTTATTTAACGTTTGGAAGAATTCGTTTAGCTGAACTTGGGATATTATACAGGTGTAAGGATTTTTTGTTAAATTTGGTTTTCATAATAATATCACTTATATTTATATGAATTCATTCTCAATTTACATAATACAAGGTCATAATTTGTACAAGGTTATGAGCATCAAATTTACGTTTCTATATTATTGAAAATTAAAATTCTCTAGGTTATATGTCACTCATTTGCTATTGCTCCAAATTTAATTCCTTATAGTATAGGTCATTTCAATGACATCTTATGAATATCTTTCTCTTTTTTTGTACATTTAATTATGTCACTGCCCTGAAAATAATTGAGTTTGTTATATGTGTAGTTGTCTATTAGGTAAAGAAGTTTCAAAGCTCCCAAAGTGTTATTTCAAAAGTTACAGGGTGTCAAAAACACACTTTTGCACACTAAGTGGCGGCGGCCATTTTGGAATTTTCAAAAATGTATAATTTTAAACCTATTACAGGTAGAATAATAATTTTTGCTGTTCTGTTCTAATGAAGATAAGCACTATAGAGGGGAGTATTCACATTGAATGTAGTTCTAATTTGAAATTTTCATTTAGAGTACCTATTAATAGGCAATTTCAATGACATCTTATGAATATCTTTCTCTTTTTTTTTGGTTGTAATTCTTGTTTCTAAAATTTTTACTTATGATAGTAAACTAATAAATGAATACAAGTATCAATGTTGTCAATGAGAATGTAGATCCTATTTAAATGTAGTGCTATTTGAATATTGCAGTATTGAGAAAGACACCAGTGATGTTGCCCAGAAGATGATAGAGTTGAAATCCCAGTTTCAGAGAGCAAGAGAGTGTATTGACAGACTCCCAGGAACACAAAATAGCCAAGAAGAGCAGCTCAGAGTCAAATCAATTTTGCATCAACAGCTCATCGTCAAGACAAAATTATTATTGGATTTCAAATCAGGAAGTAATTTTCAATTTAGTACAAAGAACAATGGTGAAATCTCAGGGAATTCTCTAACCTGATTGAGCTTGTGCAAAAATAAACACATTTTTTTACCCATACACTTCCTTATTTATGTCATAACTATTTTTTATAAATGGAATCTGGAGCAGTTACAGATAAAGATTCTCTTCATCCCATTTTTACAAAAGATTCACAGGAGTGGATGAAACTGGTCAATAATGAAGTGAGGGCTTGTACTGAAGATGGACAAGTGTACACTGGTTATGTCTATACCATAGACCCTGTTTCAGAGTGTATCGTTTTGGTATCGCCATCTGAGGAGAGTAAGCCCCAGAGTATTTCCATGAAACTCCTTATGGGGCCATCTATCATTAGTATTGACATCATTTCTGGTACAAACAACTTGATCAAATCCCAATTTGAAAATTTATTTCGACCAGCAACTGAAGAAAAATTCACCAGTGAAGAACTAAAGAGCAGAATGCAAAGACTCCAGTCTTGGTTGGAGCAGAACAGGTTGCCAGTAGCAACCAGTGGCATGGATGGACAGTTTTTGACTATTGCCGATGCTCTTACCATACGACCTCCTTACACTGAAAGCAGTTGTCTCAGTACTAATGAAATTATTCTATCTCGTATACAGGCCCTAATAAGAAGCATGCCTTAAAGTGTCATGAGTAATTCATCTTGAAATAATTTCACACTATACTGTTCAACTTTAAACACAAAAGTCCAAATCAGGCCGTATGTTTAATTTGTTATCTATTGGTACTTAAAGCCGATTTTTCACCTGTCTCTTAATTACTTTGTGTAGAATATTTTATATTAAATCCAAGGTATGGAAATAAAAGCTTCACAGCTGTGAAGTTTTTTTGCTTTTTATGTCAATGAAAAACTTCTATTGGAAGTTCAATAGAAAATGATGACCATTTATAATACTAAAAAGTTATAATCAAGAAACTGTTATGAGTAGTAGAAGAGACTGTTTTATTGTAAAATATAAAATGACACAAAACCTGCACCTAGGGGCTATGGTATTAGAATTTTGTAAAATTATCATGAATTTCAAGTTTTTATAAGAGTTTTAATTGAAGATTTTAAGAAACTTCATTCATTTCAATAGTAGAAGTCTATTCTAAACTTAATTCCATAATAATATGATGTGTGAACTAGATTCAATGTTTGTTGTCTGAGCTAGTATCTATATGATTGGATGTTTATTGTTAGAACTAGGATCTCTTTATGATTGGTTGCTTATTGACTTATTGTTAGAACTAGTATCTATATTATTTGATGCTTATTGTCTAAAAATAAAAGGATCCATATTATTAAATGTTTGTTGTCTAAAATAGAATATATATGATTGGATGTTGTTGTTTTTTTTCTGAACTATGTTCTGTATCATAAAATACTGCATCATAAAATAGTTGTTTACCTTTAAACTAATTTCTAGTTCCTCTATATGATTGGATGCATGACATGTGACCCAGTTTATGTATGATTGGATGCATGACATGTGACCCAGTTTACGTATGATTGGATGCATGACATGTGACCCAGTTTATGTATGATTGGATGCATGACATGTGACCCAGTTTATGTATGATTGGATGCATGACATGTGACCCAGTTTACGTATGATTGGATGCATGACATGTGACCCAGTTTACGTATGATTGGATGCATGACATGTGACCCAGTTTACGTATGATTGGATGCATGACATGTGACCCAGTTTATGTATGATTGGATAAGTGTTGCTTAAACTTTGAACTTGATTTCTATATTAATTTTTTTTTAATGTGTGTGCTTTGTATGAACTTGTTTGTTGACTGGATGTCTATGTACTGGTACCAACCAAGATCAATATAATTGCACACATGACAACTTGTACCAGGTTTCTCCAAACTTTTTACATTTGTTGTGTTTTATTGCTGTTTGCTTTTTGTTTAATTTTTAACTGGATATTTAGGAAAGAACTATTTTTGTGCACTGCATATAATCAACCCAGTGCTGCAATGATGGCAATGACAAGTTTCAACCTTTAAAAAAAACCATCAACACTAAGTGTCAGAAGGCTTATAATTTAACTTTAAAATAAGAGAGCTTCTCATTGATATCATCTGTAACAATGAAACAGATCCAGTTTTGTTTTGGCAGTGTGCCTTATTTTCAGCCTGTATTATTACAATAGAGTAATGTTGCCATGGTCCACTGAGTTCAATCACACTCATTTCTTCAATTCCTATATTACCCATCGAACATTCTGTTAATGGCAATGAAATCATTAATTAGCTACATCATGCCATCTCATTTTTTGAGTCCATTTTCAAAAATTTTACCGTAACCAGTGTAAAAAAAATGTTGTAAAATAATAAACTGCAGCTATTTTTATTTAGCAGATTTTACTCAGCATTTTCATGTATATTTGTTCATCAATAAAGCTTTTCATTTATTGTTTCATTAAATCACACAATTGGTTTTGTGTATCTTGTAAATGTATTTTATTAAGTAGATACTATTAAGCCAGCTAAATTTAAGAATGATTTTAAACTGCTCAAATGGTGAGCAACAAGGTGGGATACAGTCAATAACGCCATTAAATATTAAATTGAATATTTATATAGCGCTGTATCCCAGCAACGGACTGGGCTCACAGCGCTTTACATGAAGATAATAACGTACATATAATAATTAAATAAACATACATATCATAATAACCACATAAATAACTGTACTTTACACATAAAGTACGTTAGTAATTAAAAGAAATGTTTCATTAATTTTGAAAAGATGCGTCTTAAGTGCTTAATTGATTATATTGGAAAGGTTTTTAATTGCTTTTTATTCTTTTTCGCAATGTCTAATATCTAATTTGTGTTTCTGTTCACTGTATTTGTTAATTGTACACATTGGCAAGTACGTGACAGAATCTCTTATGTGTAAACTAGTTTTCATATGAGATTATATGCTGTGTGACTGTATCCCATGTATAAAATAATAATAATAAACAATTTTAACTGAGTTCATTGAACTAATTTTTTTGTTTCATTTACAGAAAGTGATTGTCTTGTTAAATGAAACTAAATTGGACAGCTGTATGACAGTCAATATTTGTATGTTGTGATTGGGGTCATTGAATACTTCCAATAATTCATAAATTATAGTTATATCGGTAACTAAGCTCACGGTGACAAACAAAATTACCTAACCACGTCATTTCTATTTATTGAGCTCAAAGTGAAAGTGTGGAGAGAGTTACGCTGCTATTGATATACTGTCACGTGACCTGGGAAGGGTTCTACGTTTTAATTGAAATCTTTTCTAAACCAAACCGCGACCTTGTTATGTCCACACATCGACAGCCATTGAAGGTTCCACTTGCTGAGTAAATGGCAGTATTGAAGGTTCCACTTGTTGGGTACATGACGTCCATTGAAGGTTCCACTTGCTGACGATCTTGTGCTGTGAAAGGTAACGCGTGTCGACATGACACCAGGTCTATAGCTGTGGTCTGTATGACAACTATGACATGACACCAGGTCTATAGCTGTGGTCTGTATGACAACTATGACATGACACCAGGTCTATAGCTGTGGCCTGTATGACAGTGACCCGTCAAAACGGCCCCTGTCAAAACGGCCCCAAGCAAATTGTTTACATTTTTCAAAACAAAATTATTGCTGTGATATGCATTACAAATGTACACAACCTATCGTTGTCTGATGTCAACGTAAACCTGGTCTATTGCCTCCCATTTATTAACCGACGTTCACTCGCGTTGTTTTGATTTCTTCGTCTTGTAGTTTGTGTCCATTCTTTCTCCACTCTCTTTGCACTCTCCATGAGCAAGTCTGCGGCGTATACTACGCCGTGGGGCGTCTAGTTTCATAATAATTATAAATCCTATTTTTACACCGTTCCCTTTTCAAAAATTAAAATATAAGCTAAAACAATGACGTCATATAATATTTTTTTATACAAAATCGATCGCAGCGCCACCTAACAGCACTTACATCCATACAGACAACGGGAATCAATATACATAATTAACATAAGTAACTTATCCGTGTTTGATAAATACGAAATATTAAACTTGCTGAAATGTACACAAAGTATTTCATAATTATTATAAATCCTCAAATCCTATTTTTATTTAAATCGTTCCCTTTTCAAAAATTTAAATACAAGCTAAATCAATGACGTCATATAATATTTTTATACAAACTCGATGGCAGCGCCACCTAATAGCATTATAATTACATACATACAGACAACGGGAATTATGTATATTGATTGATGGGTCAAGGGATTTATGGTTTCTTGGTTATTTTTCCACCTATTTTTAAGACTTAAATTGCTTGTTGGTAAAACGTTCTAGAATAATAGAATACATCAATTTATTAATTATGTAAAAACCTTGACCATTCGAACCCAGCCCCTAATACCGTCCTTAGTGATTAGTGCTTAACAAACAGCTCAACAATACAAACTGGCAACAAAAACTGCAAGATTCATTGCTGTTCACGACTGACAAGAGTAACACCATTAGTTAAATTACTAAATCTAGAAACACTAGAGTATAGAAGCACTAAGAAAAAAGTAGTAATAATACATATGGCATTAAATTCTTACTTGGAAATACTACGCAACAAATATCTAATACAACACTCAAATAATCATAGAATTAGGTTGAACAAGTGTTCGCAAGAACAAACACATACACATCCTCCTTCTATGTCTCGTCTTGAATTCGAACGTGGAATGGGTTGCCTAAAAAAGCCAGGAAAACCAACCCATCAGGAAAACCAACCCATCAGGAAAACCAACCCATCAGGAAAATCAACCCATCAGGAAAACCAACCCATCAGGAAAACCAACCCATAAGGAAAACCAACCCATCAGGAAAACCAACCCATCAGGAAAATCAACCCATCAGGAAAACCAACCCATCAGGAAAACCAACCCATCAGGAAAACCAACCATCAGGAAAACCAACCCATCAGGAAAACCAACCTATCAGGAAAACCAACCCATCAGGAAAACCAACCTATTCTGCACCAGGGGTGGACTGGGCTGCCAGGACCAGTGATATAATAATAATTAATCTTGCAAAAAATGTCCTGTTTGCTGCTTTTCTGTACTACATAAATACAGTTTCTATTGGCAAACATGCAAGCATCTCCTTAGCGCTTATAAACTCTTATTGACTCTGTCGTCTACCGAAGTAGCTTGTGAGAGATCTTTCTCTAAACCAGTGGTTCCTAACCTTTTGGGGTTATGCACCCCTTCAGATGCCCAAAAAAGTTCATGCACCCCCTCATGAAACTTGCAGAAAATGCATAATAAAGTATGTTTATTTTGGGAACACAACAGTTTTGACAATAGGCAACAGGGAATTTAGTGAGAAATCTGCTGCTTCTTATGATCAATTGGCGATTTAAATCTGGAAATACCCACCAAAGGACCTTTGAAATGTTGAAAGGTGCTCTGAAATTTCCCCTTTGATGTTGTCAGGCAGTGATCCCTCAGTGCTTCCTTCTGCACCAGATATTATAACTTCATCCAAGAGTGGAGAGTTTGCCAAGTTGGACTTTTCTAGTCGTCGTTGGAATAGTGGCAGTTTGTTAAGGAAGGCTTGCAATCTCTCAGTACCATCCATTACAGTCACAGCAGGTCCATGAAGAGATGTGTTCAACTCATTTAAGATGGAGAAGATGTCAGGCAGCTATGCCAAGTAATGAATGAAATTTGCAGAAAGATGTACCTTTCAAAAAGGTTGTATATGGGCACCCTTAGACGCGACATGCCTTGCTTATGGTTTACATTTTCAGACTATTGGTTTTTCTTTATTTTTTCATCCTTTTTTCTTCCCCTTTTTCTTTTTTTTTCTCTGAATGGTTCATGCACCCCCTGAAACCTGCTCATGCACCCCTTGGGGGTGCATGCACCACTGGTTAGGAACCCCTGCTCTAAACTGAAATCAGGGCCGGGCCCGGGCTTTTCAGGGCCCGCGCTTTGACTAAACATTTTTACTACTTTTTTACAATTTTACTTCTATCATGCAATACTTTTTTTTCTTTATAACAATGTTTCAATAAAACTTTATATTTATTTTTTCAGGATAAAATAATTAGAAAAATCCCGTATTAATATAATAAAATATTGTAATCATCCTACATCCTAATGCAAAAAGTATTTTTCCTAACGTATTTTAGTAAGCATTTATGTATTTAGAACATTTTTAAAAAGTGAGCGCCACTTTGAGGCTTTCAGTGTAATAAAAATGTGTTTGTCTGATCATGATAATTCAAAGGGACATATGACATCTACTTTGGAATGGTTTGAGATGAAAAACAGGCTAAAAATGACAATTGACAAACCAAGCCAAAAAATAATGAACAGTGAAAAGGCTCGTTTGTAATTGTTTGTATAGTTTATTTCAACGTCTCATGGCCATTGTTCAATTTCTCGCTCAGCTATTTCATAGTTCAGTCGATAACTACATCAGGCACACAATGGAAACTTTTTGGGTCTCGTCGAATTGCTGGCAAAGTTTGATCCGGTTTTGCAGGAAAATATATGAAGAATAAAAATGATGAAATTCATGATCACTACTTTAGGAAAGCGCATTCAGAAACGAACTCATTTCGTTGATGGGAAATAATGTAAGGAAAATTATTGTAGGAAGAGTAAAATCAGCTAAATACTTTTCAGTAATACTTGATTGCACACGTGCCAATGTCACCAAGAACAGATGTCACTGACAATGCGCTATGTAAGCCAAGGAGGTGGATATTCTGAAGTAACTCCCGAGCACTTCATACGTTTTCTAGAAGTGGAAGAAAGTACTGGGCAACAACTGCTTGATGTCTTACTATTGGAACTGAGAAACTTGGGTTTAGATGGGTTTTTTTTATATCCGCGGCCAAGGATACGAAAATGGTGCGAACATGATAGGCAAAAGTGAGGCGTACAAGGTCATTTTAAAATCCTTTATATTAACTCGTGGTGTCTGCGGCCGCCCGCCCTTGCTTGTCTCCAAAACTTTTGATCGGTTTTTAACCCACTTGCTCGTAAGCTAGCGAGCTGAAATTTTGCAGGCAGTTTCGTACCGATAATAAAAACAATGTATCAAAATTTCAGATCGATCGCATGTACCGTAATTAAAATATTGATTTTTTAGATTATTTTATTTATTCCAATGTATCATGCTATTTTTTTGAGATAGAGCGTCGCGGTGCGTATTATGTTGAACAACCTTTCTGTCGCGCAATAAGGTGCGTATTTTATTGACAACCCTTTTTATAAACATATTCCTGATCGGTGCGCATTATATTAAACATATTTTACGACACAACTGCAATTTTGTATTTTTGGATGGTCTTGCGCTGCGTATTATAATGAACATTCTTTTAGTTACTTCTCGTACATAAAGGATTTATAGTAAAAAACTTTGTTTTTTTACGAGTTTTTTTTATTTACCGTTACATTCCTGGGCATTTTTTACCCTTTGTACCATTCACAGCTACAACTTGCTGCTATTGTTATATGGTAAAAACTTGTCCTGATGCAATGACGTTTTTGGAATAATTTAACAAATCTATTTTTTTTTCTGATTCAACAAAGCGATGGGCTTTATTTTCCAACTATCTTTGAAATATTTTTATGAAACCATTTTGTGAAACAAAATTTGAAAGCCATGTGGAAAGCGTTAAGGTAGTGCGATATCAAGCAGGAGACATCGATGATGTACTTATCAAAGTACCATAGCAAAGAAGTCATCCACAAGCTTGAAGTGAAGCAGAGTATTTGTGCAAGCAACTTAAGAACTTCAATTTCATTGTTTCAAATGCGTTTTGGTACGACGTATTGTTCCAATTTAATTACATCAGCAAATAATTACAAAATATTTCTGTCGGTCTAGTAACTGAAGTTGAGAGCATGGGAACATACTTGCAAATGGTGGAAATCTTACCGAAATCGCGGTTTTGAAACAACAATTGCATTTACAAAAGAAATTGCCACAGACATAGAAGTTAAACCCATTTGAACCCAGTTGAAAAAGAAATAAAACAATTTAAACATGAAGGAAAAGATGAAGGATTTGTAGATGCACAAGAAAAAATTAGCACAGATTTTTTAACCAGGTTCTTGATATGCAATAATGTTAATGGACAGTCACTTTGAACACTTACTAAGGCATCATGACTCGTTTTGGATTTCTTTATAAATTTCATCAATTACAAAACAATGATCTACTGAATTGCTGTATGAATCTTGAGAAAAGCTCACTGCCTGCGAAAGTAAGGATCTTGATGGTTTCATGCTTCCTGAAGAGTTGAAATCATTGAGGTACATAATTCCTGCAATTACCTACAACGATCCTGCTAATATTTTGCGGTTTCTTTCAGAAAAAATGCGTTATAGCGACTTTCCTAACAAACACATTGCAATTTGAACACTTCCAACTATTCCTGTCACTTTGGCTTCCGAAAAAAAGAACCATTTTGAAACTAAAACTTATTAAAACCTATATGGAATAAACAATGATTCAAGGTCGGCTCAGTAACTTAACTATTTTGAGAATGATGTTGCTAAGGATCTTGACAATATTGAACTTCACGATATTTCAGATCTTGCAGCCGCGAAAGCTCGCAAAATTTGCTTGTAAGTTATAAAATAAGGTGGAAGTAGAAGCTACAAACAAACCAACGCTAATGTATATAGTTGACATTGTTAATTTTATAATATATGTGTGAATTTTATTAACTAGCATACCAAAACAAAATATTTTAATTATTTTAATTATTTAAATATTTTTTTGAGTTTTAGGATCTTCAATTAAAAATAAAACTGTAATCATTTATGTGTCAATGCTGTTATAGAGTAACAATTTAATTGACTAAATTTTTATTCAATATAATTTAATATATGTAGAAATGCAAATGTTTGCATGGGTCTCGCTCCTCATCTGCTGACTTAGTCTAGGGGCCCCGCATATCGTATTCTGCCTTGGGCCCCGCATACTCTAGGGCCGGCCATGACTGAAATACATTAAGAATCGTTTGCGAAGCTCATTGTCTTCTACACACCTTGAAGCTTTTATACTTATGTGAACAGAAACCGATGTTTTAATTAAATTTAAGTGAACTGAATAATGACACAATTATAGATCATGTAGCTGAAATGTCACCCAGCTTAAAGAAGTTGCTTATACTATAAACACCATCACAGTGAGTCCGAATAAATTGATGTATAACTTGAATTGACGCATTCTTGATATTTTATTTATAAATATAAAATTATAAATGCGATTTATCGTGGTTTTATTTGGTTATTGTATATTGTAATTTGTAAAGTGACCCATGACTTTGGAGGCCTCGGCCCTCAGGTTTGGATGGGAAAAATGCACAAGGAAAATAAAAGTTATGAAGATAGGGCCGCTTTTTGTTTGTTTCCCGGGCCGCTTGAACTCCCCAGTACACCCATGTTCTACACATTCAAAAATATAATAAAATGCAAGACTAGATGTTACCCAAGGATAAGCGCATGACGCAATAATCTTCTGTATAGAAGCAGCGTCTGTAATGTATAAGATAAGTACCGTTCCTACACAAAGAAGTGACTTAGTGCGTGCTACAGCTTGGTTGGTAGTTCAAGGCCAATAACTTCACTACATCTGTGCTATGACTTAGTGCGTGCTACAGCTTGGTAGGTAGTTCAAGGCCAATAACTTCACTACATATGTGCTATTATTAGAGGGAAAAGTCAACCTTATAATAGCTATTTTATTTAGAACGGCGTATAATAAGTAGATACAATACAACAGCAGAACCACTGGCATCTACAAAGGTTCTCATTATGTTACTAAGAACGTTTGCTGTCAGCAGAGGATGTTAATAATTGATCCCAATAGTTTAAAGTCATTTACTTTAACGAAGTGTATTTTCTGCCACTTATTACGAGTAGGCTATTCTACACTTTGGTACACAATTTGTAAGCTTTAAGAAATAAATCTTTGCTTTATAGCAATTAGGGGCCGTCCATAAATGACGTCACGCGATTAAGGCCGATTTTTCACCCCCCCCCCTCGTCACGCGTCGTCACAAAATCTTAGACTCTCCCCTCCAATATGACGTCACAAAGCTTTTACACCCATCCATAAAAGCTGTATTTTCCATTTGAAAAAGAGCATTTTCAGATCACTTTTGTCATTTTAGTATGTATTTAGTGTAAGGTTGCACTCTAATATCGTAACACGCGTGAAGCCAAGTAAAATGTCATAAAATAAATTGTAAGAAATCAAATATTTAAGTAGAACTTTTATTTAAACTTGCGAGTTTTGATGTGACGTCACATTTCTCAAATAGCCCCTCGTCACACATTGTCACAAATGTGTGGACCCCCCTCCCCCTCGTCACACATTGTCACAAATGTGTGGACCCCCTCCCCCCTAGGTGCGTGACGTCGTTTATGGACGGCCCCTTAAAATATCTATAATCAAAGAACAGTAGATAAACTAGCAATTAACATTCTAAGCACTGGATTTGTTTTTTTACACCAGTGTTAAGTCTGATATCATTTGCAAGTATTATCATCTGGACACTTCAGGGGCCGTCCATAAATGACGTCACGCGTCTGGGGGGGAGGTCGAGCATTTGTGACGATGTGTGACGAGTTGGAGGGATAAGAAATAAGAAAAGGAGTTTAAGAAATGTGACGTCACAGCAAAACGTGCTACTTTAAATAAAAGTTTCACTTAAAATACTTGATTGCTTTCAATTTACTTAATGACGTTTTAAATGGCTTCACAAGTGTTACGATATCAGAGAACAGTCTTACACTAAATACATAGTTAAATGACAAAACAGTAGTTTACAAAACGCTAATTTTCAATGAGAAAATACGGCTTTTGGTGCGGGTCAAAGCTTTGTGACGTAATATTGTAGGGGGTCTAAGTTTTGTGACGAAGTGTGACGTGGGGTTGGGGGGAATCGGCTAAAATCGCTTGACGTCATTTATGGACGGCCCCTTAATTCATCAAAAATTCCTAGACATCTTCCATGTCAGCTCAGATCTAATCTTGGCAACTCTTCTAACATAAACTTGACTTTCATCTAACGTTGTTACACTTCAAACTGTGGGACAATCACTTTCATCTAACGTTGTTACACTTCAAACTGTGGGACAATCACTTTCATCTAACGTTGTTACACTTCAAACTGTGGGATAATCACTTTCATCTAACATTGTTACACTTCAAACTGTGGGACAATCACTTTCATCTAACGTTGTTACACTTCAAACTGTGGGACAATCACTTTCATCTAACGTTGTTACACTTCAAACTGTGGGACAATCACTTTCATCTAACATTGTTACACTTCAAACTGTGGGACAATCACTTTCATCTAACGTTGTTACACTTCAAACTGTGGGACAATCACTTTCATCTAACGTTGTTACACTTCAAACTGTGGGACAATCACTTTCATCTAACGTTGTTACACTTCAAACTGTGGGACAATCACTTTCATCTAACGTTGTTACACTTCAAACTGTGGGACAATCACTTTCATCTAACGTTGTTACACTTCAAACTGTGGGACAATCACTTTCATCTAACGTTGTTACACTTCAAACTGTGGGACAATCACTTTCATCTAACGTTGTTACACTTCAAACTGTGGGACAATCACTTTCATCTAACGTGTTACACTTCAAACTGTGGGACAATCACTTTCATCTAACGTTGTTACACTTCAAACTGTGGGACAATCAACTGTACACTCCTGACTCAGCAGGCTGTAATGGTGTCTCAAATTGAAATAAGTTTAAGTTACTCGATGCGAAGTAATACCACATTTTTACCTGATTGTACTTCTCTGCACTATGCTTACCTCCCATGTATACTTCATTCAGTTGCCCGTGACGCGAGGGTTGCCCGCCTTGTGCTGTATGGAATCAATCTGGACAATAATAATATAGGGTGTATTACTCGCACGTGAAGCTGTTCGTCCGCACCATCTTGCGCCTGCTCTCAATCAGTGAGAAACACAGATTTAACTTTAAAAATATAACAAGCAAAAAAACCTTTTAGAGCTACTAATCAGCTGCCACTCAGTGTAGAGTTGATGACAGATAGAGTTGATTGCATCTACTACAGTGTTGTAAGCGAGAAACAAGCATGAGAAAATTATCATCTTTAGAAACTACAAGAGATCATACCATTGATGGTTATATTTCAACTTCAGTTGATACACGTACCAGGTAAGACCAACATTTTGTTCACACAAGCATGGAATACTTTCAGTTTTGTTATAGCTTGTTCGATCACAATCCCAAATGTCTGGGATAATTTTGTGTGGGGACATTATGTGATGTTCTAGGATGTTCATGTGTGTGGGGACATTATGTGATGTTCTAGGATGTTCACGTGTGTGGGGAGTGGGGACATTATGTGATGTTCTAGGATGTTCATGTGTGTGGGGACATTATGTGATGTTCTAGGATGTTCATGTGTGTGGGGACATTATGTGATGTTCTAGGATGTTCATGTGTGTGGGGAGTGGGGACATTATGTGATGTTCTAGGATGTTCATGTGTGTGGGGACATTATGTGATGTTCTAGGATGTTCATGTGTGTGGGGACATTATGTGATGTTCTAGGATGCTCATGTGTGTGGGGACATTATGTGATGTTCTAGGATGTTCATGTGTGTGGGGACATTATGTGCTGTTCTAGGGTGTTCATGTGTGTGGGGACATTATGTGATGTTCTAGGATGTTCATGTGTGTGGGAGACATTATGTGATGTTCTAGGATGTTCATGTGTGTGGGGACATTATGTGATGTTCTAGGATGTTCATGTGTGTGGGGACATTATGTGATGTTCTAGGATGCTCATGTGTGTGGGGACATTATGTGATGTTCTAGGATGTTCATGTGTGTGGGGACATTATGTGCTGTTCTAGGGTGTTCATGTGTGTGGAGACATTATGTGATGTTCTAGGATGTTCATGTGTGTGGGGACATTATGTGATGTTCAGGATGTTCATGTGTGTGGGGAGATTTTGTGATGTTCTAGGATGTTCATGGTGTGTGGGGACATTATGTGTTATTCTAGGATGTTCTTGTGTGTGGGGACATTATGTGATGTTCTAGGATGTTCATGTGTGTGGGGACATTATGTGATGTTCTAGGATGTTCATGTGTGTGGGGACATTATGTGATGTTCTGGGATGTTCATGTGTGTGTGGACATTATTGTGATGTTCTAGGATGCTCATGTGTGTGGGGACATTATGTGATGTTTCAGAATGTTCATGTGTGTGGGGACATTATGTGATGTTCTAGGATGTTTATGTGTGTGGGACATTATGGGATGTTCTATTTGTTTATTTGTGTGGGAACATTATGTGATGTTTTAGAGATGTTCATGTGTGTGGGGACATTATGGTATGTTCTAGGATGTTCATGTGTGGACATTATGTGATGTTTTAGAATGTTCATGTGTGGGATTAAATCCAAATTCATATCACTATGATACGTTTAAACATTTTATTAGGGATTCATTCTTTTCGTTTAACTGTATTTGTGTGGCCTATAGACATTCTATCTGTTTCTGTTATTAACATAACTAGCTTACTGCATATATCTAAAGAAATCCATCAGTCTGCAATTAAGTGTGTCCTTGAAATCCCTTGATTGTTATGAGACGTGAACAACATTGACGTAGATATAATCTCTTTCTTATTCATACAAATTTGCAATGTCACGTCTGTAATGTCTGTTCGTGACGCTACTAATTTTAGACAGCAGCGCTCCAAATTACTGCACCAATGCATCAAAGGTGTGCAAATTAAAGATGCACTGTAAAAAATATTATATGACGTCATTGTTTTAGCTCATATTTTAATTTTGGAAAAGGGAACAATGTAAAAAGAGGATTTGATGATGGTTAATTATAAAATAAAAAAACAAAGGGGGCGCCGTAGGCACCCTACAACCTCTATTATAAAATACTTTGTGTGCATTTCAGAAAGTTTAATATTTCGTATTTATCAAACAAGGACAAGTTAGTTGGGCTTTTGAAAAAGGTCGGCGCCGTAGGCGCCCTAAAAAAGTGCATTTTTTTATAAATAAATAGATTTCAGCTGAAAACTTCCGTCATTTTTGACGCTAGTTCAGACATAATAATCATACTAATTCATGCACTGAATATATAGCATAGATCAATCAAGATAATTGAAGAGGTTTAATCTTTTTTTTTCACTTTCGACCCCCCCCCCTTTTAATATTGCAGAAATAGGAGCATTTCCCCTTACTTCAGTACCCCCCCCCCAGAATTGTGCCCCCCCACCACGAGCAGCGTAGCGTTGTCATGTGCCACCCGGGGCAGAACCCAGGTTTGCCGCCCTCCCCCCCCCCGGTAAAAATAGGTTGATGCTACAGAGACAGATCATTTGTATTCGAAATAAATAATGACACAATACATTTTTAATTGTAGAAGAAAAAAAAAGCTTTCATTTCTTGAAAAAAATTTAAGTTGTCTGTTTTTCATCATGCCACAATCTTTGATCTATCAATGTTGTCAGCCATGCCATGATCAATAGCCAAAAAGTTATCGATTAATTAGTCATTCTTTGTGTATTCGTTATAAATCGTAATTAATTGTTCATTAAATTAATAGTAGAGACATTTTTTTCCGCAGCTGGCATTATTTATGACAGTTTGTCAGCAATGTTCGAATTAATGATATTAAATTGGGCATGCTAACTTCGAGCCTAGATAACTTAATAAACGTGAATAAACCAAATGGGTTTGAATTCATCATTTCCTTTTTTAATCCATGAATTAAATTAGCCTTTGCACGACAATGTAATGTAAAATACATAGAATTTGAATACTTTAATTTGAAAGGCAACATTTTATCAAAGTCCAGTATTATCTGGTGTGTGAAATATCAAATCTGTTTTCCGAATTCTGCAACTGCCAAAGCCAAAACCTCACAGTAAACTCATTTTATGAAGGATACAACTTTATTGTCAACTGTTTTTGCTACATAACATGGCTACATATTTACGTTGATCGCCAAAAATTTGCTCTCGCATTCTTTGACTGGAAGGATCGATTAAAATCCCAAGGTCTCCACATAAAATTTTAGCATATGTCAAAGTATTCTTTACACATTAGTTTCTCTGTGAGTAGCCTCTGCAAAGCATTTTTACACTCTTTGTTTGTAAATAATTTCGGACATCAGTGACTTTATAAGGTGCATGTTTCAAGATATTACATGTTTCTAAATGTCAAAAAAAATTAGAAAAGAAAAATATTTCATTGTGACTGCACCTGTTAGTGTGTTTAGCCCTCTGCCCTCAAAATGGCTCCATGGAATACTCAGTATTTTGAATCCTGAAGTCTGTTTAATGACTTGCCTGTAGCGGCAATTTGATCTTTCGTCTGGGACCGAAAAGCCAAATTCTAATTTTCCAGGATTTAGTAATGTCAAATATTCTAACAAAACCTTCTTGTCAAACTTATTTTGTTTTCTTTTATAACAACGTATTGTTATTCTTTTTAATAGCCTATTGGTTTTAAAAAAAAACAATTTCTGATTCCTTTCATTTTCAAAAACATTGGTAATTTTGAGCACTTGTTCATGAAATGGCCGGATTCCGGATTTGCCGGAGCTATTATATATATATATATATATAAATATATATATTAATGCTCTACCGGCAAGCCGGATTTGGCCGGATGTATAAAGTAAAATTCTGCTGGAGCCGAAGCCGGATTTATAAAAATGACCAGATTCCGGATTTTCCGGAGCCAAAATCCGGTACACCCCTATAATAAACAAAGAAGCACATGTATAATGTTAATAGCGGGCATGACCGCGACAAGTTTATGTGTTTGGAACGGGCAACCCGAGTACTCGTTCAAAATTTGGACGGCTACCCGGGCAGCCTTGTTCAGCAATATTGACAGCCCTAAATACACGGTACATTAATTGTCTACACCACGAGCGGCTGTCGTCTTGGTATCAGAAGAAATAGTATCCGATATGGAATTTGAACATCGACAGATCTTGGTATGCTGAAGTAACATCGACATATCTTGGTTTGCTGAAGTAACATTGACAGATCTTGGTTTGCTGAAGCAACATTGACAGATCTTGGTTTGCTGAAGTAACATTGACAGATCTTGGTTTGCTGAAGTAACATTGACAGATCTTGGTTTGCTGAAGTAACATTGACAGATCTTGGTTTGCTGAAGTAACATTGACAGATCTTGGTTTGCTGAAGTAACATTGACAGATCTTGGTTTGCTGAAGTAACATTGACAGATCTTGGTTTGCTGAAGTAACATTGACAGATCTTGGTTTGCTGAAGTAACATTGACAGATCTTGGTTTGCTGAAGTAACATTGACAGATCTTGGTTTGCTGAAGTAACATTGACAGATCTTGGTTTGCTGAAGTAACATTGACAGATCTTGGTTTGCTGAAGTAACATTGACAGATCTTTGTTTGCTGAAGTAACATTGACATATCTTGGCTGGCTAAAGGAACATTGATAGAATGACATCATCCATCGGCGTATCCACCTAGAACTTTTGCCCCCGCACAAGGCGGATTACACAACTATAGTATTACTGACTACTACAGCATTTCAAATTTGTGAGGTCCCTGATCTGTTTGTGACTTTCATTTCGGTAATCTTCTTATCTTATCAATACAAACGCTCCTTCTATGCAGAAGATAATTGCGTCCACAGACCATGACAGATGATCTGTTGGCAAGTGATGGAGCGCTCACAAGCCACGGCTTTGTGGGTTCCACGCATTACCCAGCCGCCTAACTACAGGTAGTGTTAGGTACCCATTCGGAGCTGGGTGACTCAGGGACGCCCTAGGCCCCGGGAACAAATCCTTGCCTTGATATGGATTCGAACCCGTGACCATCAGTACGCCACTCGACCAACGCGTCACATCCAAATCCATTTTTTTAAAAAAAGTTTTTTTTACTATAAATCCTTTATTTATCAGACATGACTAAAATTATTTTCAATATAATACGCACCACGCGACAGACTGGCATAAACATTTACAGATCGGGAAACCATTATAAAAATATGTTCAAAATAATACTCACCGCGCGTTCAATATAATACGCATCACGCGACAGACTAGCACAAACATATACATTCTACATAGAGGTATAAAAGAGATTATCTAAAAATTCGTAATTCAATTACAGTACATTCGATCGATGTGAAATTTTGATACATCATTTTCATCGTCACCACGAGTCTGCCTGGAACATTTTAGCTCGATAGTATACGGGGAAGTTGGTTAAAAATCGTTTCAAAGTTTTTGCGGCAAGTAAGCAATCAAGCAGACACCACGAGTTAATATAAATGATTTAAAATGACGAAAATCATAAATTTCTAATAACTTATATTTTAAAGAATTTTTTAATTGATTTTAAACAATGAGTTTTGATAACTGAAGCAACTAAAAAAACGTCAAATTCCAACATTTCGATGTAGGAGAGTGACCTTCCCTTAAATAGCCGAGATTGATTCAACAGACAATCGACCAGTTTGTTACAGTTTTCTCATTTTAAGTTAACGTCAATTATAATCTGACTTACGGTTCAACCAATATTCTTTTATCATCAGTCAGTTCCAGGTCCTCGTCGGGAAAAGAACATTTAAAATAGCGCGGCACAACCAACCCCCCACCCACTCCAAAGTCAATATGAGCTCCTCTCCAAAAGATCAAAAGCTCACATGTCAAAATGACATCCTATGTCAACATGACCTTCTATTCAACAGATCAGTTTCGAAGCGTCATCTGGTAGCAGTGGGAATATGTCTCTCTCTTTTCATCTTGGCGTTGGTAGCAGTCATAGTCATGGCGGTGATATTGTCACAGTCAGACACGGGTACAGGTAAGTCACAGTCAGACAAGGGTACAGGTGTGTCACAGTCAGACACGGGTACAGGTGAGTCACAGTCAGACACGGGCACAGGTGTGTCACAGTCAGACACGGGTACAGGTGTGTCACAGTCAGACACGGGTACAGGTGAGTCACAGTCAGACACGGGTACAGGTGTGTCACAGTCAGACATGGGTACATGTGAGTCACAGTCAGACACGGGTACAGGTGTGTCACAGTCAGACACGGGTACAGGTTAGTATTTTACTCTTGAGTCAAAGGAGAACTCATTATGGAGGGAGGTTAGATCTGACACCAAATGTACGATACCTTTGTTTTCAGGGTTACAGGTTACCTTATGCAATTATGCATTGTTTTACCGTGCTATCCACCGACAGCAACGTGCTACCCAACGACAGCAACGTGCTACCAAACCACAATATGGGGCTACAATATGGTGCTACCACAACATGGTGCTACCACAACATGGGGCGACCACAACATGGGGCTACCACAACATGGGGCTACCACAACATGGGGCTACCACAACATGGGGCTACCACAACATGGGGCTACCACAACATGGTGCTACCACAACATGGTGCTACCACAACATGGTGCTACCACAACATGGGGCTACCACAACATGGGGCTACCACAACATGGGTGCTACCACAACATGGGGCTACCACAACATGGTGCTACCACAACATGGTGCTACCACAACATGGGTGCTACCACAACATGGGGCTACCACAACATGGGGCTACCACAACATGGGGCTACCACAACATGGTGCTACCACAACATGGGGCTACCACAACATGGTGCTACCACAACATGGTGCTACCACAACATGGGGCTACCACAACATGGTGCTACCACAACATGGTGCTACCACAACATGGGGCTACCACAACATGGGTGCTACACAACATGGGGCTACCACAACATGGGGCTACCACAACATGGGGCTACCACAACATGGTGCTACCACAACATGGTGCTACCACAACATGGGGCTACCACAACATGGGGCTACCACAACATGGGTGCTACCACAACATGGTGCTACCACAACATGGTGCTACCACAACATGGGGCTACCACAACATGGGGCTACCACAACATGGGGCTACCACAACATGGGGCTACCACAACATGGTGCTACCACAACATGGGGCTACCACAACATGGTGCTACCACAACATGGTGCTACCACAACATGGTGCTACCACAACATGGTGCTACCACAACATGGTGCTACCACAACATGGGTGCTACCACAACATGGTGCTACCACATGGGGCTACCACAACATGGTGCTACCACAACATGGTGCTACCACAACATGGTGCTACCACAACATGGGGCTACCACAACATGGGGCTACCACAACATGGTGCTACCACAACATGGTGCTACCACAACATGGGGCTACCACAACATGGTGCTACCACAACATGGGGCTACCACAACATGGGGCTACCACAACATGGGGCTACCACAACATGGGGCTACCACAACATGGGGCTACCACAACATGGTGCTACCACAACATGGTGCTACCGCAACATGGGGCTACCACAACATGGGGCTACCACAACACAGCACAGTTGATATGGCACTACACAAAAGAAGTCGGTCTATAATATTTTGCTTGCTTCAGCCAAATCTCAAACACAGCCACTTGATTTCAAACATCTGCTCCTTGAAGTGAATTCTTGTATTATTATTTCACATGGTTGAGTCTTGTAAGCATGATACAAAGAAAAGCTTTCTGCACTGATACGAACTATGGGCCAAGAAAGAATGTGATTTAATTTCAACTGCGCCTCGGTTTTAAGCCTAGTTATGCAATCACTTCTAAATTTTAATAAACATCGTACACAACTGAAATTTATTTTTAATAATTTTTTTTTAAGTTCTAAGTCTCAATCTTTAATTGAAATAGCCCAAACATTACAGATAAAAAATAACTCAAATAATTAATTAATAAAAATATAAAAAATTAAATAAAAATTGTGGTGTCCTGGCGCATGTCACAATTTGACATGTTGGAGAGAGACTGACCACTACCGAACATGATGTGGATAAGATCTACCAAAGATTTATAAACAAAGATGTGATGGAGAAAGAAAGAGAGGGAATTACCTTTCTCGACTTCGTTGTCGCATTATGATAGACACGTGAGACTAGGAGAAATAAGGAGTTAGAGATAGGATGGTTTATAGAGAAATTGTAGCAAGGTTCTTTTCCAATGGTGGAAATGGTACTATCACTATAGAGACAGCCACGTGCTCTACCAATGGTACTATCACTACAGAGACAGCCACGTGCTCTACCAATTGTACTATCACTATAGAGACAGCCACGTGCTCTACCAATGGTACTATCACTATACAGACCACCACGTTCTCTTCCAAAGGTACTATCACTATAGAGAAATTGTAGCAAGGTTATTTTCCAATGGTGGCAATGGTAATATCACTATAGAGACAGCCACGTGCTCTACCAATGGTACTATCACTATAGAGAAATTGTAGCAAGGTTCTTTTCCAATGGTGGCAATGGTACTATCACTATAGAGACAGCCACGTGCTCTACCAATGGTACTATCACTATAGAGAAATTGTAGCAAGGTTCTTTTCCAATGGTGGCAATGGTACTATCACTATAGAGACAGCCACGTGCTCTACCAATAGTACTATCACTATAGAGAAAGCCACGTGCTCTACCAATGGTACTATCACTATACAGACCACCACGTTCTCTTCCAAAGGTACTATCACTATAGAGACATTGTAGCAAGGTTCTTTTCCAATGGTGGCAATGGTACTATCACTATAGAGACAGCCACGTGCTCTACCAATGGCACTATCACTATACAGACCACCACGTTCTCTTCCAAAGGTACTATCACTATAGAGAAATTGTAGCAAGGTTCTTTTCCAATGGTGGCAATGGTACTATCACTATAGAGACAGCCACGTGCTCTACCAATGGTACTATCACTATACAGACCATCACATTCTCTTCCAAAGGTACTATCACTATAGAGAAATTGTAGCAAGGTTATTTTCCAATGGTGGCAATGGTACTATCACTATAGAGACAGCCACGTGCTCTACCAATGGTACTATCACTATACAGACCACCACGTTCTCTTCCAAAGGTACTATCACTATAGAGAAATTGTAGCAAGATTCTTTTCCAATGGTGGCAATGGTACTATCACTATACAGACCACCACGTTCTCTTCCAATGGTACTATCACTATACAGACCACCACGTTCTCTACCAATGGTACTATCACTATACAGACCACCATGTTCTCTACCAATGGTACTATCACTATACAGAAGACCACGTTCACAATCAATGTTACTATCACTATACAGACCACCATGTTCTCTACCAATGGTACTATCACTATACAGACCACCATGTTCTCTACCAATGTTACTATCACTATACAGACCACCATGTTCTCTACCAATGGTACTACCACTATACAGACCACCACGTTCTCTTCCAAAGGTACTATCACTATAGAGAAATTGTAGCAAGGTTCTTTTCCAATGGTGGCAATGGTACTATCACTATAGAGACAGCCACGTGCTCTACCAATGTTACTATCACTATACAGACCACCACGTTCTCTTCCAATGGTGCTATCACTATACAGACCACCACGTTCTCTTCCAATGGTACTATCACTATACAGACCATGCACCACGTTCTCTTCCAATGGTACTATCACTATACAGACCACCACGTTTTCTACCAATGGTACTATCACTATACAGACCACCACGTTCTCTAACAATGTTACTATCACTAGAGAGACAGCCACGTTCTCTACCAATGGTACTATCACTATACAGACCACCACAATCTCTACCAATGGTACTATCACTATACAGACAACCACGTTCTCTTCCAATGGTACTATCACTATAGAGAAATTGTAGCAAGGTTCTTTTCCAATGGTGGCAATGGTACTATCACTATAGAGACAGCCACGTGCTCTACCAATGGTACTATCAATATATAGACCACCACGTTCTCTTCCAATGGTACTGACACTATACAGACCACCACGTTCTCTTCCAATGGTACTATCACTATACAGACCACCACGTTCTCTTCCAATGGTACTATCACTATACAGACCACCACGTTCTCTTCCAATGGTACTATCACTATATACAGACCACCACGTTCTCTTACAATGCTACTATCACTATAGAGACAGCCAAGTTCTCTTCCAATGGTACTATCACTATACAGACCACCACGTTCTCTTCCAATGTTACTATCACTATACAGACCACCACGTTCTCTTCCAATGTTACTATCACTAAACAGACAACCACGTTCTCTACCAATGGTACTATCACTATAGAGACCACCAAGTTCTCTACCAATGGTACTATCACTATACAGACCACCACGTTCTCTACCAATGGTACTATCACTATACAGACCACCACGTTCTCTTCCAATGGTACTATCACTATAGAGTAATTGTAGCAAGGTTCTTTTCCAATGGTGGCAATGGTACTATCACTATAGAGACAGCCACGTGCTCTACCAATGGTACTATCACTATACATACCACCACGTTCTCTTCCAATGGTACTATCACTATACAGACCACCACGTTCTCTTCCAATGGTACTATCACTATACAGACCACCACGTTCTCTTCCAATGGTACTATCACTATACAGACCACCACGTTCTCTTCCAATGGTACTATCACTATACAGACCACCACGTTCTCTTACAATGCTACTATCACTAGAGAGACAGCCAAGTTCTCTTCCAATGGTACTATCACTATACAGACCACCACGTTCTCTTCCAATGTTACTATCACTATACAGACCACCACGTTCTCTTCCAATGTTACTATCACTATACAGACCACCACGTTCTCTACCAATGGTACTATCACTATAGAGACCACCAAGTTCTCTACCAATGGTACTATCACTATACAGACCACCACGTTCTCTACCAATGGTACTATCACTATACAGACTACCACGTTCTCTTACAATGTTACTATCACTAGAGAGACAGCCACGTTCTCTTCCAATGTTACTATCACTATAGAGACAGCCAAGTTCTCTTCCAATGGTACTATCACTATAGAGACAGCCACGTTCTCTACCAATGGTACTATCACTATACAGACCACCACGTTCTCTTCCAATGGTACTATCACTATAGAGACAACCACGTTCTCTTCCAATGGTACTATCACTATAGAGACAGCCACGTTCTCTTCCAATGGTATTATCACTATACAGACCACCACGTTCTCTTCCAATGGTACTATCACTATAGAGACAGCCAAGTTCTCTTCCAACGGTACTATGACTATAGAGACAGCCAAGTTCTCTTCCAATGGTACTATCACCTTAGAGACAGCCAAGTTCTCTTCCAATGTTACTATCACTATAGAGACAGCCACGTTCTCTACCAATGGTACTATCACTATAGAGACAGCCAAGTTCTCTTCCAATATTACTATCACTATAGAGACAGCCACGTTCTCTACCAATGTATGGCATCTGTCCGTCTACGAAAGACGATAGATTTATCTTTATTATCTGCAGCTCTTGGTGTGGCTGATGAGACCAATCCTTGAGTGGCAGTCTCTTCTGCATGACACACACACGAAAGCAGTGGGGCAGTGTTTCCTGGCCTTTCTCCTCGCTCTTTTCCCGACTGCTTCTGCCCTAGTTTGCTCCTCTGCTCTTAGTGATCCTTCTTTCACTATAGCCCGCCACATGGACCTATCCTCTGCCAGGTTTTCCCAGTTTTGTATATCAATGTTGGCTACTTTCATGTATCTCTTGCATATGTCCACGTATCTGAGACATGGCCGACCAACCGACCTTTTCCCTGTCGCCAGCTCGCTGTAGAGCACATCCTTGGGTATGCGACCACTTTGCATCCTCTTGACGTGTCCAAGCCAACGGAGGCGTCTTTGGCTTAATATTGCTGCAATACTACTCATGCTTGCTTGAGCCAGGAACTCTGTGTTGGGGACTTTCTCTTGCCATTTGATGTCTAGGATGCGGCGCAGGCATCTGAGGTGGAAGCTATTGAGCCTTCTTTCATGCCTGGTATAGGTGGTCCAAGACTCGCATCCATAGAGGAGTGTGCTCAGTACGCAGGCCTGGTATACCTGCAGCTTAGTCCTTGCTGTGAGTTTGGCATTGGACCAGACTCTTTTGTACAGTCTAGCCATAACAGTTGCTGCCTTCCCTATCCTGCTACTTATCTCATCTTCCAGTGAGAGGGTGCTCGAGATGTTCGATCCCAGATAAGTAAAACTGTCAACAGCATCCAGGTTGCAGTCATCAATGGTGATAGTCGGGAGAGAGGCAGCATCCTGTGCCATAATGTTGGTTTTCTTTATACTTATGGTCAGGCCAAACTCTTTGCAGGCAGCGGAGAAGCTGGATACAAGGTTCTGCAGGCCGTCTGCTGTGTGGGATATTAAGGCGGCATCGTCTGCAAATAAGAGCTCGCGCAGCAAAATCTTCCTTATTTTGGTCTTGGCTTTAAGTCGGGCAATATTGAATAATCTCCCGTCAGCTCTGGTGTGTATGTATATCCCCTCGCTGTTGTTCTTGAAGGCATACTGGAGTAAGATGGAAAAGAATATTGCGAATAGAGTAGGTGCCAACACGCAGCCTTGCTTTACTCCACTACTTACTGGGAAAGCCTCGGAGGTGGCACCGTTATAGCACACTGTGCCCTGCATGTTTTCGTGGAATTGCTTGATGATGTTAAGCAGATGGGAAGGGCAGCCTATTTTTACTAAGATCTGAAAAAGGCCGCTTCTGCTGACAAGATCAAAAGCTTTAGTTAGGTCGACGAACGCGATGTATAGAGGCATATGTTGCTCCCTGCATTTCTCCTGCAGCTGGCGCAGAGAGAAGATCATGTCTATGGTTGATCTTCCGGCTCGAAAGCCGCACTGCGATTCTGGGAGTACACGCGATGCTAGGGTCTGTAGGCGTGTCAATGCAACTCGGGCGAAGGCCTTTCCAACTATACTGAGGAGAGAGATTCCACGATAGTTGTTGCAGTCACTCTTGTCTCCTTTATTTTTATACAGTGTAACGATGTTGGCATCTTTCAACTCCTGTGGTATCTGCCCCTGTTCCCAGCACAGAGTGAGGAGGTCATGCAAAGGCTGTAAAAGTATTTCTTTTCCACATTTGAGAACTTCTGGTGGAATTCCATCATTACCAGGAGCTTTCCCGCAGGCTAGGCAATCTATGGCTCTACTTAGCTCGACCATTGTGGGTAGGCTACCGAGCTCTTCCATGACCGGCAGGTCTGGGATATCGTCCAGGGCAGCAGTTGAGACATGGTTTATAGTTGCGTACAATTCCAGGTAGTGCTCGATCCACCGTTTGAGTTGCTTGTCCCGATCAGTGATAATTTCCCCTGCTTTTGACATTAAGGGTGCTGTCTTGGAGGTCAGAGGGCCTGTTGCTTGTTTTATATTCTCGTACATAGCCTTTGTATCGCCTCTATCAGCAGCTGACTGTATGCTGGAACTTAGATTGAGCCAGTACGTGTTAGCGTAGTGGCGAGCTGCCTGCTGGGCATTTTTCTTGGCGCTCTTAAGGGAATGTAGAGTTTCTGGGCAAGGCCTGTCTTTATAGGCTAAAAGAGCCTTTCTTTTTACATCGGTGACATGCTTCATTTCCTCCCAATGGGCCTCAAACCAGTCTGCACTTTTGCGTTCTCTCTTGCCGAATGCCGCAATAGCTGAGCCATATATGGTGTCCCGCAGATGTGACCACTTGGACTCAATAGTGTCTACTGGTGGCATTTGTACAAGAGCTTCTTTTAGTCTCTGGGTGTATTCTGCTGTTCTCTCTGGATTCTTGGTGGAGCAGATGCCTATGCGTGGTTTTCCCTTGTTTTTGTTGCGGTACAATTTCTTTGGCAGTAACCTTACCTTGCTAGCCACTAAGGAGTGATCTGTGTCGCAGTCTGCACTGTGGTAACTGCGTGTGAGGAGGACACTGGCCAGCTGTGTGCGTCTTGTGATGATGAGATCTAGTTGGTGCCAGTGTTTAGAGCGGGGATGCCTCCATGACACTTGGTGGATTGCTTTGCAGTTGAAGAAAGTATTTGTGACACATAGTCCATGTAAGCAGCACATCTCTAGTAATCTTTGCACATTTTCATTTAGCCTGCCTCTTCCAAAATAACCGAGGCAAGTTGGCCAGGCCATGTGATCACTTCCAACTCTTGCATTGAAGTCACCAAGGAGGTAGATTGCTTCATTGGTGGGTATGCTGGCTAGTGTTTGATTGAGATCATCATAGAACTGGTCTTTAGCTTCTGAGCTCGAGGATAAGGTTGGAGCATAAGCACTGATGATGTTGGCTAATCCTGAGGATGTAGATAGTCGTATTGTTAGTATCCTGTTAGTGCCCTTTGTTGGGGGTTCTATGGAGGAGCAGAGTCCATTTTTTATGGCAAAACCAACCCCATGTTGCCTTGGTGTGTCCATTGGTCCACCCTGCCAGAAGAAAGTGTAGTTGCATTCTTTTATGGTACCACTTTCTGGGAGTCTAGTCTCCTGAAGGCAGGCAATGTCGATGTTTAGTCTGGCAAGCTCCCTGTCAATGATGGCTGTCTTCCTGGCATCATCAATAAGCTGCAGCTCGGCAGTAATGCCTGGACACATAGTCCTAACGTTCCAGCTTGCTAGGCGAAGAGCTGGAGTCTTCTTATCTTTTGTTTTTTTATTTCTAGGTGCAGGATTTACTGGCCTACTTGTTGAGAAGTTCCTCTGAGCTCCACGCACCCAGTGGAGCAGGTAGGCCATGGCGGGATAGCACCTTATTGGCTGGGAGCTGCCCAGCTTGAGGCGGGCGGTAGCGATCCATTGAGACATGGTGATCTCTCCCACCGTCAGAAGCAACCCCTGGCGCCTAGCTCTACGCCAATTGAGCTATGGCTTATAAACTGTAAACTGCTGCTTCCCGTGTTGTGTTCACACCTTGCGGCGATGCTGGAGTGTCCTCTCCAGTAAAGATAAAGCCTGGGCGTGTTACTATGGAGAACCAGCTGCTGCCCAAACACTATCACTATAGAGACAGCCAAGTTCTCTTCCAATGGTACTATCACTATACAGACCACCAGGTTCTCTACAAATGTTACTATCACTATACAGACCACCAAGTTCTCTTCCAATGGTACTATCACTATACAGACCACCAAGTTCTCTTCCAATGGTACTATCACTATACAGACCACCACGTTCTCTTCCAATGTTACTATCACTATACAGAACACCAAGTTCTCTTCCAATGGTACTATCACTATACAGACCACCAGGTTCTCTTCCAATGGTACTATCACTATACAGACAACCACGTTCTCTACCAATGTTACTATCGTTATACAGACCACCAAGTTCTCTACCAATGGTACTATCACTATACAGACCACCAAGTTCTCTTCCAATGGTACTATCACTATACAGACCACCAAGTTCTCTACCAATGTTACTATCACTATACAGAACACCAAGTTCTCTACCAATGGTACTATCACTATACAGAGCACCACGTTCTCTTCCAATGTTACTATCACTATACAGACCACCACGTTCTCTTCCAATGGTACTATCCCTATACAGACCACCAAGTTCTCTTCCAATGTTACTATCACTATACAGACCACCAAGTTCTCTACCAATGTTACTATCACTATACAGACCACCACGTTCTCTTCCGATGGTACTATCACTATAGAGACAGCCAAGTTCTCTTCCAATGGTACTATGACTATAGAGACAGCCAAGTTCTCTTCCAATGGTACTATCACTATAGAGACAGCCAAGTTCTCTTCCAATGTTACTATCACTATAGAGACAGCCACGTTCTCTACCAATGGTACTATCACTATAGAGACAGCCAAGTTCTCTTCCAATGTTACTATCACTATAGAGGCAGCCACGTTCTCTACCAATGGTACTATCACTATAGAGACAGCCAAGTTCTCTTCCAATGGTACTATCACTATACAGACCACCAGGTTCTCTACAAATGTTACTATCACTATACAGACCACCAAGTTCTCTTCCAATGGTACTATCACTATACAGACCACCATGTTCTCTTCCAATGGTACTATCACTATAAAGACCACCACGTTCTCTTCCAATGTTACTATCACTATACAGAACACCAAGTTCTCTTCCAATGGTACTATCACTATACAGACCACCAGGTTCTCTTCCAATGGTACTATCACTATACAGACCACCACGTTCTCTACCAATGTTACTATCGTTATACAGACCACCAAGTTCTCTACCAATGGTACTATCACTATACAGACCACCAAGTTCTCTTCCAATGGTACTATCACTATACAGACCACCAAGTTCTCTACCAATGTTACTATCACTATACAGAACACCAAGTTCTCTACCAATGGTACTATCACTATACAGACCACCACGTTCTCTTCCAATGGTACTATCACTATACAGACCACCACGTTCTCTTCCAATGTTACTATCACTATACAGACCACAAAGTTCTCTACCAATGGTACTATCACTATACAGACCACCAAGTTCTCTTCCAATGGTACTATCACTATACAGATCACCAAGTTCTCTTCCAATGTTACTATCACTATACAGACCACCAAGTTCTCTACCAATGGTACTATCACTATACAGACCACCAAGTTCTCTACCAATGGTACTATCACTATACAGACCACCACGTTCTCTACCAATGGTACTATCACTATACAGACCACCAAGTTCTCTACCAATGGTACTATCACTATACAGACCACCACGTTCTCTTCCAATGGTACTATCACTATACAGACCACCACGTTCTCTACCAATGGTACTATCAATATACAGACCACCAAGTTCTCTTCCAATGGTACTATCACTATACAGACCACCACGTTCTCTACCAATGGTACTATCACTATACAGACCACCAGGTTCTCTACCAATGGTACTATCACTATACAGACCACCAAGTTCTCTACCAATGGTACTATCACTATACAGACCACCACGTTCTCTACCAATGGTACTATCACTATACAGACCACCAAGTTCTCTACCAATGGTACTATCACTATACAGACCACCACGTTCTCTACCAATGGTACTATCACTATACAGACCACCACGTTCTCTACCAATGGTACTATCACTATACAGACCACCACGTTCTCTACCAATGGTACTATCACTATACAGACCACCAAGTTCTCTACCAATGGTACTATCACTATACAGACCACCACGTTCTCTACCAATGGTACTATCACTATACAGACCACCACGTTCTCTACCAATGGTACTATCACTATACAGACCACCAAGTTCTCTACCAATGGTACTATCACTATACAGACCACCACGTTCTCTTCCAATGGTACTATCACTATACAGACCACCACGTTCTCTACCAATGGTACTATCACTATACAGACCACCAAGTTCTCTTCCAATGGTACTATCACTATACAGACCACCAAGTTCTCTTCCAATGTTACTATCACTATACAGACCACCAAGTTCTCTTCCAATGTTACTATCACTATACAGACCACCACGTTCTCTACCAATGTTACTATCACTATACAGACCACCAAGTTCTCTTCCAATGTTACTATCACTATACAGACCACCAAGTTCTCTTCCAATGTTACTATCACTATACAGACCACCCTTTCTCTACCATTGATACTATCACTATACAGACCACCACGTTCTCTACCAATGGTACTATCACTATACAGACCACCACGTTCTCTACCAATGGTACTATCACTATACAGACCACCACGTTCTCTACCAATGGTACTATCACTATACAGACCACCAAGTTCTCTTCCAATGGTACTATCACTATACAGACCACCACGTTCTCTACCAATGGTACTATCACTATACAGACCACCAAGTTCTCTTCCAATGGTACTATCACTATACAGACCACCAAGTTCTCTTCCAATGTTACTATCACTATACAGACCACCAAGTTCTCTACCAATGGTACTATCACTATACAGACCACCAAGTTCTCTACCAATGGTACTATCACTATACAGACCACCAAGTTCTCTACCAATGGTACTATCACTATACAGACCACCACGTTCTCTACCAATGATACTATCACTATACAGACCACCACGTTCTCTACCAATGATACTATCACTATACAGACCACCAAGTTCTCTACCAATGGTACTATCACTATACAGACCACCACGTTCTCTACCAATGGTACTATCACTATACAGACCACCACGTTCTCTTCCAATGGTACTATCACTATACAGACCACCACGTTCTCTACCAATGGTACTATCACTATACAGACCACCAAGTTCTCTTCCAATGGTACTATCACTATACAGACCACCAAGTTCTCTTCCAATGTTACTATCACTATACAGACCACCAAGTCCTCTTCCAATGTTACTATCACTATACAGACCACCACGTTCTCTACCAATGTTACTATCACTATACAGACCACCAAGTTCTCTTCCAATGTTACTATCACTATACAGACCACCAAGTTCTCTTCCAATGTTACTATCACTATACAGACCACCACGTTCTCTACCAATGTTACTATCACTATACAGACCACCAAGTTCTCTTCCAATGTTACTATCACTATACAGACCACCAAGTTCTCTTCCAATGTTACTATCACTATACAGACCACCAAGTTCTCTTCCAATGGTACTATCACTATACAGACCACCAAGTTCTCTTCCAATGTTACTATCACTATACAGACCACCAAGTTCTCTACCAATGATACTATCACTATACAGACCACCAAGTTCTCTACCAATGGTACTATCACTATACAGACCACCAAGTTCTCTACCAATGGTACTATCACTATACAGACCACCAAGTTCTCTACCAATGGTACTATCACTATACAGACCACCACGTTCTCTACCAATGATACTATCACTATACAGACCACCACGTTCTCTACCAATGATACTATCACTATACAGACCACCAAGTTCTCTACCAATGGTACTATCACTATACAGACCACCACGTTCTCTACCAATGATACTATCACTATACAGACCACCAAGTTCTCTACCAATGGTACTATCACTATACAGACCACCAAGTTCTCTACCAATGGTACTATCACTATACAGACCACCACGTTCTCTACCAATGGTACTATCACTATACAGACCACCACGTTCTCTACCAATGTTACTATCACTATACAGACCACCAGGTTCTCACATCAAGAGTTCAACACGGGCTAAGCCTAAATGACCAATGTTGTTTGTTGTTAATTGGCAGGATGGCTCAGGTCAGATCAGGTCAGATCAGGTCAGGTCAGGTCAGGTCAGGTCAGCTCAGGTCAGATCAGGTCAGGTCAGGTCAGGTCAGGTCAGCTCAGGTCAGGTCAGGTCAGCTCAGGTCAGCTCGGGTCAGGTCAGGTCAGGTGTACATTTAATAAAAACGTTATTTGAGAGATTCGCTTTAGGTAATACCTGAACAGTTAAAGAGCTCCAATATTAAGTGGTGAGGCCACTATTCATCCCCTAGTGAGGAAATAGCCACTTGGTATAATACTTCGCCTCGAGATTTATATGAATTTATTTTTTAGCGGATTGCCAGACTTAAATCTCTCCTACGAGAGTTCTGTATTGTGCTGATTTGCAACTGTAGCGTGAAGTTACTGACTGTACATCCCATGGCCCGCTGGCCCAATGAGCTATTATGACATCCCACTGCCCGCTGGCTCAATGAGCTATTGTCACATCCCATGGCCCACTGCCTCAGTGAGTTATTGTCACATCCCATGGTCCGCTTGCTCAATGAGCTATTGTCACATCCCATGGCCCGCTGGCCCAATGAGCTATTGTCACATCCCACTGTCCGCTTGCTCAATGAGCTATTGTCACATCCCATGTGACACTGGCTCAATGAGCTATTGTCACATCCCATGGCCCACTGGCTCAATGAGTTATTGTCACATCCCATGGTACGCTTCCTCATTGAGTTATTGTCACATCACATGGCACACTGGCTCAATTAGCTATTGTCACATCCCACGGGCCGCTGGCCCAATGAGCTATTGTCACATCCCATAGCCCGCTTCCTCATTGAGTTATTGTCACACCCCATGGCACACTGGCTCAATGAGCTATTGTCAATCCCCCAACAAGTGTGACCAGCGTTTAACAAGGATTAGCCGTATTGTTTAACTGTTACCCAAGTACTTTTTAGTAGAAGTTTAGTTTATTCGATCACTTCGAGTGTTTCGATCCCTTCAGTTTGTTGTAAGACTGTTGTCAGAGTTTTGTTCTTAATCTACCTCGCGTTGCTTCTATCAACAACAATTGACTGTCTTAGTTTTGTCTACGTTGGATTTCCAAAGTTGACAGTAGGTACAATAGATCTGACCAATATAGACAGTAGGTACAATAGATCTGACCATTATTGAAAGTAGGTACAATAGATCTGACCAATATTGACAGTAGGTACAATAGATCTGACCAATATTGACAGTAAGTACAATAAATCTGACCAATATTGACAGTAGGTACAATAGATCTGACCAATATTGACAGTAGGTACAATAGATCTGACCAATATTGACAGTAGGTACAATAGATCTGACCAATATTGACAGTAGGTACAATAGATCTGACCAATGTTGACAGTAGGTACAATAGATCTGACCAATATTGACAGTAGGTACAATAGATCTGACCAATTTTGAAAGTAGGTATAATAGATCTGACCAATATTGACAGTAGGTACAAAAGATATGACCAATATTGATAGTAGACCAAGTGTTAGTTAAGACGCTATGACGTCATTATTTGAGCTTATATTTTATACAAGGTGTGCATCAGGAGGTGTGCAAAAAAATTATAAATTTAAGATTATTTTTGAAATAGTACAACAGTCCATGGCAGTTTAAAAAGCGTGTGGTGTTTCGCGCCGTAAAAAATATTGTTTGGCGTTATTGTTTTAGCTTATATTTTAATTATTTGGAAAAGGAAACGATGTAAAAAGAGGATTTGAGGAATTATAATTATAAAATACTTTGTGTACATTTCAGAAATTTTAATACTTCGTATTTATCAAACAATGATAAGTTACTTGGAATTTTGAAAAAAGTTTTCCATCGGAAGTTGATTAAACCTTTAAAGACAGAAGTGAAATTGCGCATGTCAACTCTAGTGTGACCAGGTGACTATGAAATTGAATGTCCTTGAACTTCATTGGTAAAATTATTTTTAACGCAATTTCCCTTGGGAATTGAGTTTATACATTTGAAATGTCTGTGCACCTTTCGAGCTTGCACATGCAACTCCTCCTTAACCATACCAGATAGAGGGTTCGGGTCTTTTGCAAATATGTTAAAGAGGTCTCAAGGATGTGCAACGGCCAAAAAAATACCGAAAAGTTTTACTGGATTTCCTGGAAAATCCGAAAAAGCCGATAAAATATCAGTATTTTGTCAATTTCTCGCCAACCATATTGGGTTGAAACAAACGCCAAACAATAGCTAATAATATGTAGAACAATGTTGGAGAAGAAATTTTTGAAAATACCCTTTTCGTTCGACTCCCGTAGTTTTAGCAGGTAAATGCATAAAATAAAAACAGGGTATTAGTAGGCCTGACAGGACGTAACACAACAGCGAACGTTTCGGCAAAGAGCCTTCTTCAACGGACAAATAGTACACAAATGAAACGAATAAAACGAAATAATAGAAAAAAACACTTAGCTGCGGTGAAATCCAAGTAGTCCAGTAAAGATCTACTTGGATTTCACCGCAGCTAAGTGTTTTTTTCTATTATTTCGTTTTATTCGTTTCATTTGTGTACTATTTGTCCGTTGAAGAAGGCTCTTTGCCGAAACGTTCGCTGTTGTGTTACGTCCTGTCAGGCCTACTAATACCCTGTTTTTATTTTATGCATTTACCTTTTTAAAAGCCTGATTGCAGTCTCACCCCCATTACTTTATGTAGTTTTAGCAGCAATTTGTAGAAAGCAATTGTTTAGTATAGTTTCAAAATTATACATTTTAAATGACTTTTAATGTAATCTAGAATGATAGATAATGGAGGTTTCCCGCTTTGTGAATGCTAATGTTAGACTGTTGTGTGGTGCGCATTATATTGACACATGTTTGGTGTAATGTAGCGTGAGGGGATATGACGTCATATTGTGTTATGTTTCAGTACTTATTTGAATCGACTTTTAATGTAATCTAGACAGGTTTCCCTTGAATAACAAAACCGGAAATTCCTTGTTGAAAATTGCGTTTAAATACTCATTCGAGTTTTTTTTAAATCCTTTATATAAACTCCTGGTGTCTGGTTGATAGTTTGCTTGCTTGTCGAAAAAACTTTGGATCGATTTTAACCTACTTCCTCGTAAGCTAGCTAGCTGAAATTTTGCAGGCAGACTCGTGCCAAGGATAAAAAGGAAGTATCAAAATTTCAGATCGATCGCATGTACTGTAATTAAATTATTGAATTTTTATATTATTTTATTTATCTCTATATATCATGTTAAATTTTTGAGACAGAGTGCCGCGGTGCGTATTATATTGAACGACCTTTTTATTAATACTTTCCTGTTGCGCTATTTGGTGAGTATTATATAGTTAATACTTTTTATAAACATATTCCCGATCGGTGCGCAATATATTAAACACGTTTTACGAGACATAAGTCTAACTAAAATTTTGTATTTTTGGATTGTCTTGCGCTGCGTATTATAATGAACATTCTTTAACTTATGTCTCGTACATAAAGGATTTATAGTCAACAACTTGGTTTTTTACGGGTTCTTTTTATTATTACTTGTTTTAAATACTTCCAAATTTACGATCGGAGAAATTCTTAGTGGCAGCCTTGGGAGTTCATTTGGTAGATGGGTGCATGGGGAGGGGCATTTTCTTTATTTCTTTTTTCTTTTTAAATCCCTTATATTAACTTCACCGCCGTCTCTCTCTGTCTCGCTCTCTCTGTCTGTCGTTCGTCGTCGGGCAGGCGGGCGGGCGGAAAAAATAAAGTAAAAAATGACACACTTCCCGTGATGCCGTCGAGCTGAAATTTGAAACACTGACCCGTGTCACCTAACAATGCATCGTATCGAAATTTCAGATCGATCGAACGTAACGTAATTAAATTAATGGATTTTTAGTTTATCTCTATACAATGTATGTAATTCAATTTCACTGTTTGTCATTTAATTTTTCACGTGACAGTTCAGTCACGCGTTGACTCCATGCGTCGATGTACCGGCGTGCTTTTGTTTACATTTTACGTGTCACGCTGAGCTCGGTCCAGTGATCGGTGACCAGACCTTTCCCCTCTCCCACCTCCGCCCCGGGTTATAAAGCAAAGGGGAGTTAAGACAGATTCAGTCTATAAATGTTTGTCGCGTGTGAACATAATCAATACTTTTAGTTATGTCTCATATATAAGGGACTTATAGTCAAAAACTTTGTTTTTACGGGTTTGTTTCATTTAAGGTTAAAAAGTAGAGTGGGCAGTTGAGCTTCTGTCACCAATTGTTTGATGGTATACATCTGTTTTGGTGGCATACATCTCTTTTGGTGGCATACATCTGTTTTGGTGACATACATCTGTTTTGGTGGTAAACATCTGTTTTGGTGGCATACATCTGTTTTGGTGGCATACATCTGTTTTGGTGGTATACATCTGTTTTGGTGGCATACATCTGTTTTGGTGGCATACATCTGTTTTGGTGGCATACATCTGTTTTGGTGGCATACATCTGTTTTGGTGGCATACATCTGTTTTGGTGGCATACATCTGTTTTGGTGGTATACATCTGTTTTGGTGGCATACATCTGTTTTGGTGGCATACATCTGTTTTGGTGGCATACATCTGTTTTGGTGGCATACATCTGTTTTGGTGGTATACATCTGTTTTGGAGTACATGGTATTTTTAGTCTGTTGAACACTTGCATAAAACTTTTGAACCGATCTTGGTTAATGGCCTCTGTTTCAATATCTTTAGACACCTGCCCATGAGTTATGTTTCAATATCTTTAGACACCTGCCCATGAGTTATGTTTCAATATCTTTAGACACCTGCCCATGAGTTATGTTTCAATATCTTTAGACACCTGCCCATGAGTTATGTTTCAATATCTTTAGACACCTGCCCATGAGTTATGTTTCAATATCTTTAGACACCTACCCATGAGTTATGTTTCAATATCTTTAGACACCTGCCCATGAGTTATGTTTCAATATCTTTAGACACCTGCCCATGAGTTATGTTTCAATATTTTTAGACACCTGCCCATGAGTTATGTTTCAATATCTTTAGACAACTGCCCATGAGGTATGTTTCAATATCTTTAGACACCTGCCCATGAGTTATGTTTCAATATCTTTAGACACCTGCCCATGAGTTATGTTTCAATATCTTTAGACACCTGCCCATGAGTTATGCACCAGACATATTCATCTTGATCTTCTGTTGTGCTTGTTCAGCGGGCCATTTTGCACAACTTATACTTGTAGAGCGGTTGAATGGGCGGTGAAGGTTGTTCAGCGGGCCATTTAGCACAACTTATACTTGTAGAGCGGTTGAATGGGCGGTGAAGTTTAGTAGGCGTGTCCCAGACAACAAAAATAGAATGTTGTTATTGTAGTAGCTGTTGTTTTTTCTCGTGTGACTAACTCAAAGAATTGAAAACCCATTTTCTTAGTTTCTCATGCTTTTGGAGTTGTGCAGACTCATAGAAACAACAAAATATGGAGTGTGCTTTAAACAAAACAAAAAAATAATTAACCTAACGCTTTCGTTCGCAAAGTAAAAATTAAAATTAAAATTTTAAAAAATAAATACAAAATACAAATTCTAAAAAAAAATATAAATTTTTAATTTTAAAAATTATTTCGCCTACGGCTCCGCTCACTTATGATGTTTTCAAAATTCCTATTTTCCTTTCTAAAACTGACTACAGTAAGTTGAGTTAGGCTCAAAACAAAATTCAATAATTGAATAATTAGCCTAAGTTTTCTTTAATTTTGAATATTTAAAATAAAGCAACGAATTCTTTGAGCAAAAAAAAATGCAAATTTTTTTTTCTTCTTCAATAATCAACAAAAAACACTTGTAATAAATGAACAATGTACATGTTTTCTTAATTTTATCGGCAGCCCGTGTTTCGCCCTCATTATTGCATTATTGTAAATAAAACGCCGATCGCTTGGTCTAGGTAAAAAGAAACAAAAAAAACTGTTTTACCGGTGTAACAGGCCAGATTAAACCCCCGACCAGCATATACCCGGGTATAATCTGGCCTATGCCAGAATATACCCCTCAGGCCAGAATATACCCCTTTGACAACATGGGGATATATAGTAAAAAATTGATGAATGACTTTTTAGACTTTCTCTGCATGTTTTAGCAATGTCAGCGAAATTAAACTCTTTTCTTAAGTAGCAAATTGGTTTTAATTAAAATAAAATAATAATTATAACTATTTTACGATGAAAAAATGACTGAGGAAGACGAAGGACTAAACACACGTATAGACACAGATTCGTTGCTAGTCACATACCATATTTTTCTTTTCTAAATTTTTTTTACCTTTGAAATTATGTACTATCTGGAAACGTACTTTATGAAGACAATGTGGCCCCAAATTTATAGTGCTAAAATGCTTTGCAGAGGCTACTTACAGAGAAACTAATGGAATACTTGAAGGATGCTTTAACTTTTTTTCTAAAATTTTATGTCTAATACCATATAATTTTAATTAAACCTTCCCTTCCAGTCAAGGCGATCAAAGCAAATATGTAGCTAGCTTATGTAAAAAAAATAAAAAATAAAGTTGTATAATTCATAAGATGAGATTGCTGGAGAAACTCATGTGTTTTTTTGGCAGTTAGGGGCCGTCCATAAAGTGCGTCACGCAATTTTTGACCATTTTAACCCCCCTCCTCCTGTCACAAATCTCGGAACAGAGTACGGCACACTTTCATAAAAAAAATATTTTATTAACAAAATAATTAAAATTTAATATAAAACACCGTGACGTCACAAATGGCCAGACCCCCTCCCTCCTGTCACAAACTGTCACACTTTCTTACACACCACCTCCCCCCCCCCGGAGCGTGACGTACTTTATGGACGGCCCCTTACAGAATTCGGGAAAAAACAAAACACAGATATAATTTTAGCCAGCTAACCTACTGGACTTTGATTCAAAGTCTTTGAATTTCAGCTATGAGAAAAAAATTCTCTAAAATTAATTGAACGAAGAATTGATTAATATCAATAATGAATACACTAAGATTGACTAATCTACAGCTATTTTGGCTATTGAGCATCGTATTGTTGACAATATTGATGTATCAAAGTTTGTACCACGAGGAATAGAAGAAATGAAAGCTCTTCTATTTATTCTAACATAAAAATGTATAGTTTCATTATTATTGCTTTTTAATAAAAATTACTTCTTCTCAGTACCATCAACACAAATTTTCCGCGTGCGGCAAAGATGGGTTCTACTCCGGGCGGCACCTACCCACACGCTACGCCGCTGACTATATGATTATTTTAAACAATAATTTAAGCGTGGTTATTTTTGTTGCTACTCAACGTGTGCGAACACTTTGGATTCCTTACCCTTAACTTATCTTATCATTTACAGACGATTCTTCTATACAGAAGATTACTACGTCCTACGCTTATCATTGGTTTATGTCTAGTCTTGTATTGTTATTAGAGTTTTAAGTGTTGATAGAATGTTGGTTTTCCTGGTTTCCTCAGGCAACCCATTCCACATTTTGATTCATGTAGTCATGTAGTTGTTATGTAATGCCAGTGTTCATGTGTTGAATTACTTTATCTCTAAGCAGGATGTGGTTGTCATGTGGTTGTCATGTGGTTGTCATGTGGTTGTCATGTGGTTGTCATGTGGTTGTCATGTGGTTGTCATGTGGTTGTTCTCAAATTCCTGTCAGAATGTAGCTTATAGCCCTGAAGTAACCGACCACCCCCCTTTTTTTTTCTTTTCTTTCGTTTAATATGTACGCCTCGGTTGTTGAAGATCTCGAGTGCGGCCACAATATACAATCTTTTCAAAAGTAAGGCCAAGAGTTGTGAGTAAGGCTATAGTTGTGAGTAAGGCTATTGTTGTGAGTAAGGCCATAGTTGTGAGTAAGGCTATAGTTGTGAGTAAGGCTATAGTTGTGAGTAAGGCTATAGTTGTGCGTAAGGCCATAGTTGTGAGTAAGGCTATGGTTGTGAGTAAGGCTATAGTTGTGAGTAAGGCTATTGTTGTGAGTAAGGCTATAGTTGTGAGTAAGGCTATAGTTGTGAGTAAGGCTATAGTTGTGAGTAAGGCTATAGTTGTGAGTAAGGCTATAGTTGTGAGTAAGGCTATAGTTGTGAGTAAGGCTATAGTTGTGCGTAAGGCCATAGTTGTGAGTAAGGCTATGGTTGTGAGTAAGGCTATAGTTGTGAGTAAGGCTATTGTTGTGAGTAAGGCTATAGTTGTGAGTAAGGCTATAGTTGTGAGTAAGGCTATAGCTGTGAGTAAGGCTATAGTTGTGAGTAAGGCTATAGTTGTGAGTAAGGCTATAGTTGTGAGTAAGGCTATAGTTCTGAGTAAGGCTATGATTGTGAGTAAGGCTATAGTTGTGAGTAAGGCTATAGTTGTGAGTAAGGCTATAGTTGTGAGTGTGAGAAGGCTATTGTTGTGAGTAAGGCTATAGTTGTGAGTAAGGCTATTGTTGTGAGTAAGGCTATGGTTGTGAGTAAGGCTATAGTTGTGAGTAAGGCTATTGTTGTGAGTAAGGCTATAGTTGTGAGTAAGGCTATAGTTGTGAGTAAGGCTATAGTTGTGAGTAAGGCTATAGTTGTGAGTAAGGCTATAGTTGTGAGTAAGGCTATAGTTGTGAGTAAGGCTATAGTTGTGAGTAAGGCTATAGTTGTGAGTAAGGCTATAGTTGTGAGTAAGGCTATAGTTGTGAGTAAGGCTATAGTTGTGAGTAAGGCCATAGTTGTGAGTAAGGCTATGGTTGTGAGTAAGGCTATAGTTGTGAGTAAGGCTATAGTTGTGAGTAAGGCTATAGTTGTGAGTAAGGCTATAGTTGTGAGTAAGGCTATAGTTGTGAGTAAGGCTGTAGTTGTGAGTAAGGCTATAGTTGTGAGTAAGGCTATAGTTGTGAGTAAGGCTATAGTTCTGAGTAAGGCTATGATTGTGAGTAAGGCTATAGTTGTGAGTAAGGCTATAGTTGTGAGTAAGGCTATAGTTGTGAGTGTGAGAAGGCTATTGTTGTGAGTAAGGCTATAGTTGTGAGTAAGGCTATTGTTGTGAGTAAGGCTATGGTTGTGAGTAAGGCTATAGTTGTGAGTAAGGCTATTGTTGTGAGTAAGGCTATAGTTGTGAGTAAGGCTATAGTTGTGAGTAAGGCTATAGTTGTGAGTAAGGCTATAGTTGTGAGTAAGGCTATAGTTGTGAGTAAGGCTATAGTTGTGAGTAAGGCTATAGTTGTGAGTAAGGCTATAGTTGTGAGTTAGGCTATAGTTGTGAGTAAGGCTATAGTTGTGAGTAAGGCTATAGTTGTGAGTAAGGCTATAGTTGTGAGTAAGGCTATAGTTGTGAGTAAGGCTATAGTTGTGAGTAAGGCTATAGTTGTGAGTAAGGCTATAGTTGTGAGTAAGGCCATAGTTGTGAGTAAGGCCATAGTTGTGAGTAAGGCTATAGTTGTGAGTAAGGCCATAGTTGTGAGTAAGGCTATAGTTGTGAGTAAGGCTATAGTTGTGAGTAAGGCTATAGTTGTGAGTAAGGCCATAGTTGTAAGTAAGGCTATAGTTGTGAGTAAGGCTATAGTTGTGAGTAAGGCTATAGTTGTGAGTAAGGCTATAGTTGTGAGTAAGGCCATAGTTGTGAGTAAGGCTATTGTTGTGAGTAAGGCTATAGTTGTGAGTAAGGCTATAGTTGTGAGTAAGGCTATAGTTGTGAGTAAGGCTATAGTTGTGAGTAAGGCTATAGTTGTGAGTAAGGCTATAGTTGTGAGTAAGGCTATAGTTGTGCGTAAGGCCATAGTTGTAAGTAAGGCTATAGTTGTGAGTAAGGCTATAGTTGTGAGTAAGGCTATAGTTGTGAGTAAGGCTATAGTTGTGAGTAAGGCCATAGTTGTGAGTAAGGCTATAGTTGTGAGTAAGGCTATAGTTGTGCTAAGTTGACACTTTCTTATTGAAATTGCTTTTGGGTTTAAAGTCCTAATCTGCATTTGTTTTGAGACAGGTTGTATCACAATGATGTTTCTTCACCTGTGCTATCTTGTTCCTTTTGTTGTAGGCTCCCATTGACAGTGCCTTTAACAGAATCATCAGGGCACTGATTGGGTGAAGAACCCTGTTTATTGCTGTAAACTTTTAGGTTACTGACATTGTAGGTGTTTCTGAGTATTTTATCAGTCGATATATTCTTTAGCATAACTCTTCCCTTGTTCAATTATTCTACCACGAGGTAGGGACCAATCCATCAGGGTTCCATGCGATGAATGCGGCGATGATTCTTGATATCATCATCATCAGCATCCTTCCGTCTAGCGAGACGATGGTGCAAACGAATTCTGTGCTTCCCAATGTTTTGGCCTTTCTCCTAGCTCTTCTGTCTATAGCATCGTACATCCTGCGCTCTTCGGCTACTTTTACGTTCTCTTTGGCAACTGTACGCCACGTAGATCGGTCTCCTGCTTTACACTCCTAGTCAATTGTCTTTATTCTGGTTGTTTACAAGTCCCTCTGGCAGACATCCTTAAATCGGAGACGTGGGCGACTTGTCTTCCTCTTTCCCGATACCAGGTCTCCATATAGGAGGTCCTTGGGGATGCGACCCGGGCTCATTCTTTTTACATGCCCTAGCCATCTCAGGCGTCTTTTATTAATAAACTATGGAATCATCAGTTATTTCTTGGTTGCTTGTAATTCTGCGATCAAAGTTACACTTTTGATGCGACTGGGCTGGGTGGATATTGGTACTCACGGTTAAATTCAGATTTTTTTTTGAATTCCTGTAAGTGTGTTCAGCACATCGGCGTCAACATTGTCCAAATACTTTAATGGTTAAACTGTAGGTAGCTTGAAGCTTGGCTTTCCGTCCATACATAATTTCAAAAGGAGTGCACCTAGCTCTTTGAATGGCGACTTTTATTGAGAACTTTCTTTTCACCACGGTAAAGAATCAATCCCTTCTTTTGCCTGAAAAGGCTTTGCAGTTTGTCTAAATTGTGACTTGGCATTTGACCGTTTCTCTGAAGGTTAGTCATGGATCCACTGGGGGTACTTAAATTTCGTTGTAGAATAGAATTGTAAAAGCTGATCATACAGTTGGTCTTCCATGGTTGACAAAGTTTGTGCTCTAGTCGTTTTGGAGTTTATGTTATAGTGACCAAAAATGTGTTTTTAATGTTGCCAAATCCGATTTGTCGACTCTGTAAAGATTGGCCTTATCCAACAAGGTTGCCACTATTCACAACCTTGTGCTACTCATTTTTATGTACGCCTTTTAAAAGAAATACGGCTTGTTTAAAATAAAATAATAGGGCGCGATAAGGTCAGAGGTTCTTTTGAATGCAGATTAAAAGGAACACAATCCGTGCTTCATAACAATAGATGATTTCATGGAAAGCGGACAATCCAACATCGGCGAAATCCAACAAGATTGACCGTACTGTTTTAAGAGTAACACAGGTAAAAATTAATTGCGCTGATTTTAAAAAATTAAAATGATTTGCGCTACTGGAACAAAGGTTTCTTTTGAATGTCTTAAGACGCCGCAAAGGCAAACCAGATAAAGTTTCGAAAATACTACAAGCAACATTAAGGAAATCAAACGATGTTTCCCACACAACTAGTGTTTTCCTATTCTTTTAAGTATTTTGCAGATCAGCGTATATTCAGATAGATAAAAAAAGGAGAAAGGCGCCAAGATAAAGGCGCCAAGATAAAGGCGCCAAGATAAAGGCGCCAAGATATGTTTATTTCAAAACAAAATGAATGTTTTAATCCTTGTGAAGGCAAGAATTTGTTTCTGGGGCCTAGGGCGTCCCTGAGTCCACCCAGCTCCGAATGGGTACCTAACATTAGTTAGGGAAATAAAGGCGGCTGGGTAATGCGTGGAACCCTTATAGCCGAGGCCTGTGAACGCTGCATCACTTGCCAACAGTCCGGCATGGTCTGTGGACGCATTAATCTTCTGTATAGAAGGAGCGTCTGTATAGATAAGACAAGACAAAATGAAGATAGGCCTAAACCGTTGATGCCAGTAACATTTAAAATGTATGCGAGGAAAAAAATTGACATTCATGCATAATATAATTCAATAATTTTTAAAAAATCATTTTTGCCATACTCAAAATAATTAAACATAATGATTTTGATTAATAAGCGAGGTCCACGAAATAAATGTTCGTAAGCGTTTGAAAAGCTGTAACTATTGTCGCTATGGCACTTAAATTATCTTTGAAAATAATAATCAATTCATGTATTGCTTGAATTAGTCAACTTTATAATTTAAAGGAAAAAACCCCAAAGACCACTGATGCCCTCTATAATTGTGAAGACTGTAACTGTAACTGTAACTGTAACTGTAACTGTAACTTTAGATACAATGTACGGTCCTATTAGACATCGTAATAAAATTTATTATTTTCATATTATTATTTTATTGTAAATAAAACATCTTTACTACTTAAGAAATGAGTTTAACGTCTCTGACAAAGATAAAACTTCAATAGAATGTCTTAATAGTATTTCATTCATTTTTTACTATATATCCTCATGTTGTTAAAGGGGTATATTCTGGCCTGGAGGGGTATATTCTGGCCTGGAGGGGTATATTCTGGCCTGGAGGGGTATATTCTGGCCTAGGCCTGTTTAACCCCCGGGGTATATTCTGGTCGGGGGTTTAATCTGGCCTGTTACACAGGGAATAGAGTGAACCTCTTCGTGTGTTTGGAAAACGGAAGATGGACGGAAATATAACGGGGATTTTAATGCTTGGTGTAGATGGAGGATTTAGTAAGTGAGAGAAGTAATCAGACACGTCATGGTGGAGGAAGGTTGAACCATCAGACACATCATGGTGGAGGGAGGTTGAACCATCAGACACGTCATGGTGGAGGAAGGTTGAACCATCAGACACGTCATGGTGGAGGAAGGTTGAACCATCAGACACGTCATGGTGGAGGAAGGTTGAACCATCAGACACATCATGGTGGAGGAAGGTTGAACCATCAGACACGTCATGGTGGAGGAAGGTTGAACCATCAGACACATCATGGTGGGGAAGGTTGAACATCAGACACGTCATGGTGGAGGAAGGTTGAACCATCAGACACATCATGGTGGAGGAATGTTGAACCATCAGACACATCATGGTGGAGGAAGGTTGAACCATCAGACACGTCATGGTGGAGGAAGGTTGAACCATCAGACACATCATGGTGGAGGAAGGTTGAACCATCAGACACATCATGGTGGAGGAAGGTTGAACCATCAGACACATCATGGTGGAGGAAGGTTGAACAATCAGAGACGTCATGGTGGAGGAAGGTTGATCCATCAGAGACGTCATGGTGGAGGAAGGTTGAACCATCAGACACGTCATGGTGGAGGAAGGTTGAACCATCAGACACATCATGGTGGAGGAAGGTTGAACCATCAGAGACATCATGGTGGAGGAAGGTTGAACCATCAGACACATCATGGTGGAGGAAGGTTGAACCATCAGAGACATCATGGTGGAGGAAGGTTGAACCATCAGAGACATCATGGTGGAGGAAGGTTGAACCATCAGACACATCATGGTGGAGGAAGGTTGAACCATCAGACACATCATGGTGGAGGAAGGTTGAACCATCAGAGACATCATGGTGGAGGAAGGTTGAACCATCAGAGACATCATGGTGGAGGAAGGTTGAACCATCAGACACATCATGGTGGAGGAAGGTTGAACCATCAGAGACATCATGGTGGAGGAAGGTTGAACCATCAGAGACATCATGGTGGAGGAAGGTTGAACCATCAGAGACATCATGGTGGAGGAAGGTTGAACCATCAGACACATCATGGTGGAGGAAGGTTGAACCATCAGAGACGTCATGGTGGAGGAAGGTTGAACCATCAGACACGTCATGGTGGAGGAAGGTTGAACCATCAGAGACGTCATGGTATAGGAAGGTTGAACCATCAGAGACGTCATGGTGGAGGAAGGTTGAACCATCAGACACGTCATGGTGGAGGAATGTGAATGTTCATTCTCTTTTGGGTCGAGCCGCTAGGCTCTTAAGACCCGGTTCATTTTATCGCAAGCGAGCCTCATCAAGCGGGCATCGCCGTAGAGGTAACCCTCTGCAGGTACCGTTACTTCATCTTCCACATCCCCGCACAGCTCGGGGCACTCTTCGAGTACGTGGGCCACCGTCTCTTCTGGGTGGCCACACAGCCGACAGGCCAGTTCCCTTCTGGTGTTAAACTTGTACAGGTAGCTTCGTGTGGGACAATGCTCAGTTCTCATTCTAGTTATGAGCGTCTGATTGCTACGTCCAATTTTCCACCAGGAATCGCTTTTGCTCGGTCGCGGCATGTACTGGAATACTTTTCTGGCCGTGCTTCCAGAAGCCCAGCCCTGAAGCCATTTCTCTCGGAAATGGTCTTTAAGCCACGATCTGACCCCCAGCTGGGTCATCGGGCGATCGGGTTGGGGCTGAGCTGAACCTTCTCTCGCTAACTCATCGACCCTGTCTGAATGAGGCTCGCCACTGTGCCCAGTGATGTACTGAAGGACTACTTTTCCGCCTCGTGCTAGGATTTCACCTACTGTTTCCAAAATGACACTGACCGTTTTCGTCTCCAGAGAGGATCGACCCACGGTCTCGAGCGAAAACCGTGAGTCGGTGAAAACTACGACGGTCGGGAAAACCTTTCTTCTTGCTAGACGTCGGCGCACTTCCTTCAAACCCTTGCAAATCGCCTCCAGTTCGGCGTCGTGACTACTGTATGCGGATCCGCACGGCCCTGACAGTTCGATACTGTCAGGTCCAGGTTGAGGGTATTGAATTAGTACTCCGTATCCACTTCTGCCATCCTTGAAACGCGAGCCGTCCGTAAAGACTTTTACCACACTATCGCCATAAGCTTTGATTGTCTTCAGAGTCTCGTCTCGCTGGAGCTCGACGGGACTGGCTTTCGTCACCGCTGTATTTGCCAGTGTCAAACGTAGTTCAGGCAAGTCTGAGCTTTCATGTGGTCCTCGAGCAGGGACCAGTCGCATGCGTTCCCTGTGCTTGGGTATGGGGACTGAGTCTTCTAGTTCGTAGACCGTATCCATGAAGGATGGTCTTTTCAGTCGGGTCCTCTTTACCCATCGGTCTTGTAATTGAAAGCAGGGTTCGTCATGCTCCAACCTACGGTATCGCTCCACCGTAGTCATGATTGCCTTTTCTCGCCTTATCGCCAGGGGTTCTACGTTAGACATAATTTCTACAGCGGCTGTGGGTGTCGTACGCAACGCCCCGCATACAAACCGTAGAGCTTGGTTTTGTATGCGGTCCAGACCCTCTAGTGCCGTACGGCTTGCAAAGGCCTGGACCGGGAGGCTGTAATCAATAGCACCCCTCACACTACCGAGATAGAGAGCTCTCAGTAGTCTTGCATCCGCGCCCCAACTAGTGCTAGCCAGTTTCTTCACCAGGGACAGTTTAGCTGTGGCTTTGGCACACAATTCACGCACATGGTTATGTAGCTGGACCTTCTGGTCCAGTTTGATTCCCAAGTACGTTGGTGTCCGATCCCAATTCAATCTTTTCCCACATATCTGAAGCACCACCTCATGCTTCAGTGCATTCCTTCCATTTGTGAAAATGGAATGGACCGTTTTCTCCGTATTGACTACTAGGCGCCAACGGTTGGCGTAGTCTTCGATTCGATTCAGATCTTCCTGCAGCCTGTTCTGTAGGGTTGCAACGTCCTTTCCGGAACTCCATATAGCCAGATCGTCAGCAAACATGGCATTCTGTGACCCCAGAATACCTTGTAGGTCGTGGACGTAGGCTAGGAACAATGTACAACTAAGGGCGGACCCCTGTGGGAGTCCGTCCTCCAGGCGCTCTTCGTTGGATAATGACTCCCCCACTCGGGTCTTGATCGTTCTGTCCGTAAGGAACGATTTTATCCAACTGTACATGTTCGCAGTGACACCTAACTGCTGCAACTTATAAAGTAGCCCTCCACGCCACACCTTGTCGTATGCCTGCTTTAGATCGAAGAACACCGCAACGGTGTGATTCCTCGACTGGAGTTCATTTGTGATTGTCTGAATTAGTCGGAGAGCCTGGTCCATCGGTTGGCGTCCCTTTCGGAACCCACCCTGAGTCATTGGAATGCATTTGGACTGTTCGAGGAACCAGTAGAGTCGTGCGTTCACTAACCGTTCAGCTACCTTCCCCACACACGACGTGAGGGAAATTGGCCGGTAACTGGACGGGTGTTCGCCTGGTTTCCCCTCTTTGGGAATTGGGGTTATTGTGGCCTTTTTCCACAGCTTCGGCAGCGTGCCTGTTGTCCAAGTTCTATTTATGAAACCCAGCAGTTTCATTCGACCTGTCTTGCCCAGATGTTTGAGCATTTCATTGTGAACTTTATCTGGTCCTGGTGCTTTGCCAGCCTGGCACTTGTTGAGTGCGGTTTGCAACTCTGTCATTGTGAAGGGGGCCGCGAAAACCTCTAGCTGAGGGCCCTTACTTTGTCTCCTTGAGCCTTCTTTGCGCATTCGGTCGATTGTTCGGCTAAAATCAGATCTGGCGCCTTTTTTGTTAACCTGGGCAAAGTGTTTGTTTAGCGCTCGTGCGCGCTTAACTTCACTAGCCCTTTGGCCCTTTGGTGTCGTCAAAGGGTTGGAATTCTTTGTCTTCCCTGCGCCAGATAATGCATCCAGGAGCCGCCAAACTTTTCTTCCGTCTACGAGGTCGAGTTTTTCGCACGTATTTACCCATTTCGCCTTCTTCGCTTTGTCGACAGCGGCCCGGACTTCAGCCGTCAGTCTGTTGTACGCCCTACGAGCTTCGGGCGTCTTCAGCCTGGCTGCCTTTTTCCGTGCTTTTGCTCTTTGTTTCACCAATTCTGCCAGACTCTTGTCCCAGTAAGGTCTGAACTTCTGTTTCCCGTTCGTCCTTGGGATCGTGCGCCTCGCAATCCCAAGGATTGTGTCAATAAACTGCCTGTAGGTGGCATCCATGTTGTCTCCTGCAACATCCAGCAGAGCAAGCTTGGTCTCGCTCTCGGCCTCGTACTTCCGCCAATCGGCCTTACGGAACTGCCAATGCCTTCTTTCAAATCGAGGTTTGCCTGCACCAAGTCCAAATTCAATCAGGATTGGTAAGTGATCGGAACCTACTTCCTTTAATACTTCCAGTCTATGCTTCGACTCTAGGTCAGCGGAAATAAGCGTTAGATCTGGGCGGGACTCCGTGCTGTGCCCCGTGTGCAGTAGTGTTGGTTCACTGTCTGCATTCTGTAGCCTGATGAGATTCGTATTAATACAGACATCCTCGATGTAGCGGCCTGACGCGTTCCGTTCAGCATAGCCCCAGTCAGGAGACTGTGCATTAAAGTCTCCTGCTATTATCGTTTTGCCAAAAATGACATCTTCCCCAACTGGAAGTGCGATAGGGTTTCTGGGCGTATTATAGACGTTCGTGATCGTAAAGCCAACGTCGCCTTTGAAAACTCTCACGGTGAGAGTATCAGTGTTGCTGTAACACTTAACTTCGAGCAGCTCCATCGTTAAATCATTCCGGACCGCTGTGGCAAGACCTCGACATCGCCGGTCACACTTGCAATGGTATAGCGAGTACCCAGTGATATGGAACGGCTTCCCCTTGAGGAGCGTTTCTTGGAACAGTGCCACATCCACTTTCCGTTCGTGGAGTATTTTGGTTACTTCGTGTGCCTTTTGCCTTATGCCACAGACATTCAACTGTAAAACTACCAGGGCTTGTTCAGGATGGCCCTTCGCACCCATACAAGGACGGCCAGTCACCGATTGACCGCTTGGACATGGCCTGTCGTTCGTCACCATGCCTCTAAGAGGGGGGGTAGCCAACCGACCCGACGTACCACCATCCGCCGAGAAGGGGTTTAGAAGGTCCGTTCCGGGACCTGCTTTTTTCGATATATGAACCATAGAATAGAGAGGGGGTAGGCAGAAATCTTCAACCCATTGAGGACGGTCCGAGTGCGTTCCGCCCCTTGCCCAGAGGGTCTTCCTGTCTTCGGCGTTCCTAGCCGGGCACTGTTGGGTATGGGTCTGCTCCCACACCCAGCACCGGGCCTCTCGTTGAGGCCATGCCCCACCCCCCGGTTGTCCGGAGGGTTCCAGTGCGTATGCTTGGCGATTTCGCCGGGGTTAGTCAGTTTCAGGTCGCAGCCACTTCCGCGACCCTACTTATCTCCCGGGCCCCGTAAAGGCCAACCCCTTCCGAGAGCATGGTGGAGGAAGGTTGAACGATTTCTTACGTTTAGTATCTAAACAAACGGGATTAAGGAACGAACACAAAATATAAAAGCTATTATTATTTGCTTTCATATCAAATTATGAAATTTAAACGTTGACACATAGATTTACACAAGCAATAAATCAAAATAAAGTTATCAGAACTTCGGAGAGAAATTGAAAAGAAAAATGAAGAAGACATTGACGGGTTCTTCTATTTCAGGTCAAGCCATGACAAGTCCACAAGACAAGAGTGACCCACAGACCAATGTTTGCAATAGTCCAGTGTGTATCTCTCTAGGTCAGTATCTATAGACAGTGAGTGGCTGTCCTATGTTTGTATCTCTCTAGCTCAGTATCTATAGACAGTGAGTGGCTATCCTATGTTTGTATCTCTCTAGCTCAGTATCTATAGACAGTGAGTGGCTATCCTATGTTTGTATCTCTCTAGGTCAGTATCTATAGACAGTGAGTGGCTATCCTATGTTTGTATCTCTCTAGGTCAGTATCTATAGACAGTGAGTGGCTGTCCTATGTTTGTATCTCTCTAGGTCAGTATCTATAGACAGTGAGTGGTGTGACGTCATGTGTTTATAAAAGAGATTTGACATGTTGGTGTCAGTAGAAACTATGCCGACAAGGTAAACATTAAATAGCAAGAAACATGAATTGATTAGTGGTAGATTTTTCCTATCATGAAGTTTGTGTTATTGTTGTTTTTGTATTGTTCTTTTTTACATTCATTTAACATGTCGCCACCTTTCCTTTTCTTACTTTTTTAACACATTCCAGCATTTATCCTTGCAATAATTTCAAACATGAAATAAAGAACAAAACAACAAGAGCAAATAATTATAACATAAAAACAACAACAATAACAACAACGTCATAATACGTTTCTGAAAACTGTTGTTTTTTTTCCAGCTGCTGAAATGAGTGCCAACCTTGACCTTAGTACCAACCCATGTGACGACTTTTATCAGTTCGCGTGCGGGGGTTGGCTGGAGAGAAATGTACTTCTTAGGGAGCAACCTCAACGAAGTACAACCAGTGTGCTGCAAGACAACACACTTATTGCCCTTAAAAGTATGATAACACATTGTGTCACATTACCCAATAACACATTGTGTCACATTACCCAATAACACATTGTGTCACATTACCCAATAACACATTGTGTCACATTACCCAATAACACATTGTGTTACATTACCCAATAATACATTGTGTCACTTTACCCAATAACACATTTTGTTACATTACCCAATAACACATTGTGTCACATTACCCAATAACACATTGTGTCACATTACCCAATAACACATTGTGTTACATTACCCAATAACACATTGTGTCACATTACCCAATAACACATTGTGTCACATTACCCAATAACACATTGTGTTACATTACCCAATAATACATTGTGTCACTTTACCCAATAACACATTTTGTTACATTACCCAATAACACATTGTGTCACATTACCCAATAACACATTGTGTTACATTACCCAATAATACATTGTGTCACTTTACCCAATAACACATTTTGTTACATTACCCAACAACACATTGTGTCACATTACCCAATAACACATTGTGTTACATTACCCAATAACACATTGTGTCACTTTACCCAATAACACATTGTGTCACTTTACCCAATAACACATTGTGTCACTTTCCCAATAATACATTGTGTCACTTTACCCAATAACACATTTTGTTACATTACCCAATAACACATTGTGTGACATTACCCAATATCACATTGTGTTACATTACCCAATAACACATTGTGTCACATTACCCAATAACACATTGTGTCACATTACCCAATAACACATTGTGTTACATTACCCAATAATACATTGTGTCACTTTACCCAATAACACATTTTGTTACATTACCCAATAACACATTGTGTCACATTACCCAATAACACATTGTGTTACATTACCCAATAACACATTGTGTCACATTACCCAATAACACATTGTGTCACATTACCCAATAACACATTGTGTTACATTACCCAATAATACATTGTGTCACTTTACCCAATAACACATTTTGTTACATTACCCAATAACACATTGTGTCACATTACCCAATAACACATTGTGTCACATTACAATCTTACACATTGGAAAATGTATAAGTTACAGTCGCTGTACGGATGTTAGACAAAGAATCTTAAATGCATTGTCGATGATAAAAACCAAAGTACCCGTTGAGGGTCGGGTAAATCCGAAGCGACCGTTTCGTCCCCCTTAATTTTACTAGCAACGCCAATGAGCAGTGCCGGGTTAGGGCCAGGAGCGCCAGTACGGATTAGCAAAAGGAACCGCGAAGAACGCAGCGGACGCCAGCTCTGAGGAAACCTTACAGTGGGGGTTGCACCCTAGGTAGGTCATTGATGATCCCCCGCATAGTATGATTGTTTTGTGGGAGAAAAGAGGGGGGGGGGCGGACATCAATTTGTTGTTAAACTTTCACTAGGAAGGTTTGTTGCCAAGGCGTCACTATAAATTCAACTGAGTCGTTCACCTGGAGGTATTTGGAACCACTTCCCACCATGCACCTGTGTACTGTAACTCGACATTACACGATCATAGAGAGTCCATTGCAAACATTGTAAATGAGGCTCTGAAACAAACATTGTAATTGAGGCTCTGAAACAAACATTGTAAATGAGGCTCTGAAGAAAACATTGTAAATGAGGCTCTGAAACAAACATTGTAAATGAGGATCTGAAGCAAACATTGTAAATGAGGCTGTGAAACAAACATTGTAAATGAGGCTCTGAAACAAACATTGTAAATGAGGCTGTGAAACAAACATTGTAAATGAGGCTCTGAAGCAAACATTTCAAATGAGGCTCTGAAACAAACATTTAAATGAGGCTCTGAAACAAACATTGTAAATGAGGCACTGAAACAAACATTGTAAATGAGGCTCTGAAGCAAACATTGTAAATGAGGCTCTGAAACAAACATGGTAAATGAGGATCTGAAACAAACATTGTAAATGAGGCTCTGAAACAAACATTGTAAATGAGGCACTGAAACAAACATTGTAAATGAGGCTGTGAAACAAACATTGTATATGAGGCTCTGAAGCAAACATTTCAAATGAGGCTCTGAAACAAACATTGTAAATGAGGCTCTGAAACAAACATTGTAAATGAGGCACTGAAACAAACACTGTAAATGAGGCTCTGAAGCAAACATTGTAAATGAGGCTCTGAAACAAACATTATAAATGAGGCTCTGAAACAAACATGTAAATGAGGCTCTGAAACAAACATTGTAAGTGAGGCTCTGAAACAAACATTGTAAATGAGGCTCTGAACCAAACATTGTAAATGAGGCTGTGAAACAAACATTGTAAATGAGGCTCTGAAACAACCATTGTAAATGAGGCTGTGAAAAAAACATTGTAAATGAGGCTCTGAAGCAAACATTGTAAATTAGGCTCTGAAACAAACATTATAAATGAGGCTCTGAAACAAACATTGTAAATGATGCTCTGAAACAAACATTGTAACAATATTTATAAGACGAACACAAATTATGTGTGTTACTTTACTCTGGTCTAGTGTTTATAAAGTACATATTATGTATTCATTTCATAGTATCATAAATCATTCTATTATAGAGTTACTCGAGGCAGACATTCAACCAACGGAACGGGACTACATACAAAAAGCCAAGGATTATTACGCCTCGTGCGTCAACCAAGGTAAAGTACTGCATGGCTGATATATTACCATTAACAAAGGGTGGAGATTGCTCAGAGGTTAATCTATCGGATACACTAGAGGGCATATCATGCACTAACGACTAGAGATATTCAAAAGTTCATCGTTATGCATGGAAGGGTCATTTCTTTAGAAATGTGTGGGGTGGGGAAGAATAAGTGGCTGCTGAAATAGTTTATGAAAATAAATGGGCTCGCATGTTATTTTAACATAAACCAATTTTATGGAGGATGGGGTTCAAACTTGTCGGCAAGGAATACGCGTCCACAGTCGAGCATTCTGTTACAATGGCGTCACGGTTAGAGGGTGTCACGTGGTGGCGCAGTCCTTTCTATGTTGTTTACTCTTTAAATATTTGTGTTCAACGCTGCTTAATTTGAGGCAAATCTGTGTGAACAACTACATCACCGCCAGGATAAAACTTCCCTTGAGGTTACGAAAGTAATGGGGTTAACCCGAGCTCTAATCTAACGTGTGGATGTAAGGGGTTAACCCAAGCTCTAATCTAACGTGTGGATGTAAGGGGTTAACCCGAGCTCTAATCTAACGTGTGGATGTAAGAGGTTAACCCGAGCTCTAATCTAACGTGTGGATGTAAGGGGTTAACCCGAGCTCTAATCTAATGTGTGGATGTAAGGGGTTAACCCAAGCTCTAATCTAACGTGTGGATGTAAGGGGTTAACCCGAGCTCTAATCTAACGTGTGGATGTAAGGGGTTAAGCCTAGCTCTAATCTAACATGTGGATGTAAGGGGTTAACCCGAGCTCTAATCTAACGTGTGGATGTAAGGGGTTAACCCGAGCTCTAATCTAACGTGTGGATATAAGGGGTTAACCTGAGCTCTAATCTAACGTGTGGATGTAACGGGTTAAGCCTAGCTCTAATCTAACATGTGGATGTAAGGGGTTAACCCGAGCTCTAATCTAACGTGTGGATGTAAGGGGTTAACCCGAGCTCTAATCTAACATGTGGATGTAAGGGGTTAACTCGAGCTCTAATCTAACGTGTGGATGTAAGGGGTTAACCCGAGCTCTAATCTAACGTGTGAATGTAAGGGGTTAAGCCTAGCTCTAATCATAACCCGTACATAAAAAGTCCAAAGCTGGAACCCCGAAGGTGCTTTGTGCTTTTAAGAATAACCATTTTTTGGTACCTCATTGGCTCAGAGATGAATAAACTAAATAGTTTAACTTTGTGTATATATATATATATGTGTGTGTGTGTGTGTGTGCGTGCGTGCGTGCTTGCGTGCGTGCGTGCGTGCGCGTGCGTGTGTGTGTGTGTGTGTTTTTTTTTGCAGGGCCGGAGTTTGCCTATGAACCACTCCGTGCAAAAGTGAAAAATTTCGCCCGTATGTTATACAGTTTCAGAATTCTAAAAAATTGTTAATGGCTTTTCATATTTTTAGCGAATATACAAAAAAAAATTACTTTAACTCAGGGTGTGAAAACTACGGCCCGCGGGTTGCATGCGGCCCGCCAGAGTATATTATGCGATCTTTATTATATCGATGTTAATTTTCTTTGTTTACAAATTTTGCTCTCTTTTAAAAATGTTATTCCTTTTATTTAACTCGAATCTTGGGATATTTAATCGGTTTTATGACTCCAGAACTAATTAATAATCATTAGTAATTAATTGTTAACATCCTAATTCGAAAGAAACTGCGTTTCAACTCAACCGCAAGTGGCTTTTGATTACGATTTACATATTGGCAATTTTTAAAAAAAATTAATTTAAAAGTGAATAGTCGTTGATTTAAACATGATTGCTTCACACACACACACACACACACACACACACACACACACACACACACACACACAAAGAGGACGAATTTCGTGTTTTTAATGACGAATGGACGTTGGCAGTAAATCAGTCTGCTTGCTGTGCCGTGAGTGTGTGAGCGTCTTTTAAGGATTACAACTTAAAAAGAGACCACCAAACAAAACATTTGTATTTTGGGCACAATTAAACGAACGAAGAGAGATAAAATGAAGAAAAAAAAACTTTGTTTAAAAAGATAAGGTCCAGCTCATAATTATATTAAAAATAATAATTTTTATAGTCACAAACCAAGTAGTGACACAGTAAGGACTCAGAACTCTAAGTTTTATTGATATTTACTGTGATCGATTGTGGGATTTAATGTGAGATATAAAATTTGATCAACTAACACAAACATTCTGAGTCCCCCTGTGTGACTACTTAGTTTGTGACTAAAAAATTATTTCCCTACTTTTTCATGCAAGATTCTACTTTCCTCACTACAGCTAGGCCTCATCTTTTTAAAAACGTTGTGTTCATTTTATTTTCTAATTTTACGCGTTAACAAAAGATTTGTAAAACTTTATTTCATTCATGAAGTCCTATTAAATGTCCTGTTAGTCAAGTTCATCTAGAACGAAATTTGTGAGCAAAATTTGAAATTTTCTATAAATATAAACTTACACATTTTTTAACTCCTTTCCGTATTTGCGCTGATCCACTTAGCAGAAAAATATTTCTTCGCAACACATGGATTGTCTATATAAGACGTTCTATGATTTCGCCTGCTCTATCTGGAATGATTTTCTATACACACTACACATGTCATACACACAACACGACTATTCATTACGGGAAGTGTGTCATTTTTTACTTTTGTTTTTTCCGCCCGACCGACCGCCTGCGAACCCAAGAGACGACGGTGAAGTTAATATAATGGATTGAATTAAACAACCCGTAAAAACAAAGATTTTGACTATAAATCCCTTATATATGAGACATAACTAAAAAGTATTTATCATGCTTAAGCGCGACAAACATTTATAGACTGAGATTGACTTAAATACCCTTTGTTGTAAAACGGAGGGGGCAGGGAAAATGTTTGGTCATGGATGGCTGAACGTAACTCAGCGTGATGCATAAAATGTCAACAAAAGCTGGCCGCTAGATATAGAGATAAACTAAAAATGCATTAATTTATTTACGGTACATTAGATCGATCTGAAAAATTAATAGCTTTATCCTCCCCACAAGCCAAACCTACTGTAAAAATTTCAGCTCTCTAGTAAGTCATAAAACGTGTTTACGAGCGTTTTGAAAAAGTTGATGACAGATCCGGAAGCGTTAAATCGTTGAATCCGGAATCCTGCACGAGTTAATAGGATAGGGGCCTCAAAAACTAAACTGCCAGGAGTTGGTTAGTAATTTAAAGAAGCATCAAACTGTTTTCACCAAACAATCTTTAATGCAAGATGTTGCAACCGAAGCCAGTTTGGTGCTGTCCCAGGGGCGGATTAAGACTGCATGGGGCCCCTGACTGCAATTCAAACTGGGGCCCTATTCAGCCAGCGTCCCTTTAAATAAAATGATTGCTAGCATCTAATATAAGACTGTAACGTGTAACTAAATAGTCCATTGGTTCCTTGTTCATGCTTTGTCTATACTACGGGATCGGCCTTCCCAGCTAAAAAGATTATTCTTTGAACGAACACGAAGAAATAACTGTTTGCCGGTATCCTAAATTTGAGTGTAAAAATACAAATTTAAAATTGAAAAAAAAATCCGGGAATCGAGCCCTACATCGCTAGCACCACAAGCCTAACAGATGCCATACGACCAGGAGAGCTTAACAGAAATTTTAAATTGAAAATATATAAACAATTTTCTTTAATGTTTATCTATTGAGCCCTAAATCATCGGGGGCCTCTGGCTTTATACCCGTTTAGCCCCCTCCCCCTTAATCCGCAATACTGCTGTCCCATAAGATTGTAAAACGGAACATGTCTTTTTCTGACAGCGATTTCATCAAGGAATGCTTGTCAGGTGCAGCAAGCATTGTGTTCAGAACATAAAACAAATGTTGATAGCATTTCTTTATCAAGGAGAACTGTAGTCAGGCGTGTTGAAAAAAATAGCGACAATCTGATGCACCAACTTCAATATACAAACAAAGACTTTTTTGTGGTGCTCTCTTGCATTGGACAAAAGTACCAATGTACAGGACACAGTACAATTGTTGGTATTTATAAGGGGAAATAAACACTCGTTTTGAGCTTACCGAAGAATTACTTAGTGTTGAGCTACTCAAAATGGCACATCGCGCTGCACAATGTTCCCTTTACGCTGCGTGGCTCCGCGGCCGCGCAGATATCTGACCGACTCCACGCAGCAGTTTAGAATTTCCGCGGAGTTAATTTTGTAAAATATAGCATAAAAATGGTTTCTGTTCAACTTTGCACATTAAATTTTTTACTTTGCAAACGGACCAACGAACCTTAGAGGGAACATTGATCGCGCATGCGTAGCATGTATTAATGAATGCAAACCACGGGATACTAAAGGGGCCGTCCATACAGTACGTCACGCTCCGAGGGGGGGGGGAGAAGGTCTAAGAAAGTGTGACACTTTGTGACAGGGGGGAGGGGGGGTCAGGCCATGTGTGATGTCACACATTTATTATTTTTAGAATTTTTTTCTAATTTATTTATATTTTTAGTAGAATTTAAATAGCTTTAAAAATAATTTTCAAAATTTTGTGAAATATTAGAATTGTTTTTATGTCAAAATAGCATTGAAATGCGTATCTCCTGAATGTGTTGCTCATAAATCTGAATTGGATACAGCAGGACTGATATCGAAGGATCAGGAATGGTTTGACAATCATGTTCGCACCAGCCAATATTTCACTCAAATTGTTATTAAATATCAGGACATGAAATGTTGCGACAAAGCACGAAGCTCATATTTTAACGTTTTACCTTAAAGATTCTTCCCTCCTCCAATCCCAATCAACCAAACAAATGATGGACTCAAAGCTTAAGAAAGAGCAGATGCAGATTCTCATAAATTTCCTTCCTTGTTCGTAGCACAAACTCTCAAATTTGATGAAATTATGCTAAGATCAACAGGAGCTTTCAAAGTACAACCATATGATTACCAGCTTATTTGATCGACTTTGCAAAGTATGTCACTCATATTTTGCCTCACAAACAATGTTGAAGAAACATACAGGACAACACAGAGCTCGGGCTCAGGAGAATGTGCCCATCCCACACTGTTCAAGAATTAACTCAGATAAAACGCACCCGTCCTTTGAGAATCACTTCTAGAAGTCAAAGAGAACCCATGGCAGTTATTGCCAGAGGAGAAAATGAACATACAGAGGCTGTTGACTGGCTAGATGAGGACAAGTTGATCTGTCTGCAATTATCCTTCCAAGAAACGATGATTGTGAAAGATCGATGTCAGTCGTAACTATGGATGAACACAGATGATGTCCAGTGAATATTTTTGAATGAAATATAATTCATAGGACCATAATAAACAGATTAAATATTGCACAAGATTTGGTCACATAATTTGTCAATCTAGTCTTTTTTTTTAGTCAAATTGTTTTGTTTCCTTTTTATTATGTAATTTTAAAAATCCGGCCCCGGCTTCGGCAGGATTTCACTTCATAAATCCGGCTGGCCGGTAGATCCCTAATTTATATATATATTCATAATCATAATGGCCCCGGAAAATCCGGAATCCGGCCATTTTAACAAATCTGATTCCGGCTCCATCCGGATTTTAAATAGTTGTATTTACGAAAGTAGTCCAGGTGCTTCATGTCCTATTGAACTATCGATATCTTTGTTCTCGTAAATGCTAAGCGATGCATAAAAAATTTGACCGATTTTATACCTCAACGACTTTCCCACCTGGTGTCACAGCGACCTTCTAAGTTTAGTTCTTTAACCTTCTTCAAATGAATGGGGCATCTGAAAGTCGGTGAAGAGAAACATAAGTACAATGTTTAGACAATATCAAATAAGTTGGCTCCTTCTAATAATGATTTGATCATATCATTTATGATCAGGTTAAGTGAGTGGCTACCATTAGTCACATGACTAGGGGATTTGGGGGAGCGTCGTTAGCGAAAATGCTACTGGTGAGTTTTACATGCATGACAAGTGTCTAAAAATGATCTGAATAGGATTATGTGTATATATTTTCAGTCAAAATGACAGGGAATATCCTTTTTCTTTAAAGAATCTATTTGATAGAATTAAAAACGTTTTAAGTTTGATATAATTGTTCGATGGGTTTTTGGTCAAACGCCCCTGGCCATTCTAGGCTTCTAGATCAGTGCTTCTCAAAGTGGTGGTCTGCGGACAGGTGCCGGTCCGTGAGCCATCCGCTGCTGGTCTGCAGATGTTCTCAAAAAAAAAGGACAGAAAAAATAGTCAGTGCCGGGAAAATAATGTACCGGTCCCTGGTGCAATGGAAAAAATTCTTGCCGGTCCGCCCTACTAAAAAGTTTGAGAAGCATTGTTCTAGATATAAATGTAAATGAGCCCATTTAAAATTAGTCAAGTATTCATTAACTTTATTGAACGCATCCAATTCTTGACATCGCAATTCGAGAGGAGCACAAAACAACTTTTCTTCTTAGCTCAGTTTTTAAGGCATTAATTTTAAATATCACAGAAATAATACGTGATACAGACAAGTCATGTGGATTAAGATTATTGTCACTCGTGTCAATATAAATGAAAGTAGGGTAGATTTAGGTGTCTTCGTATAGTACGTAGGTAAGAAATCTACATAGTTGTCAAACTTTTAAAAAATGCATTTTCTGGAAGGAACCGGTTCAATAATGGACATATGTTCCAGGCGTACACGTTCACATGACGTATTTTAATTATCTAGTGGATTGTAGTGGATGTTATATGTCCCAAATGAGTCTGCATTACCCCCAAGAATTCCCTTTTTGACCCCAGATGAGGTTATTTACTTTATTTTTTAATCCCTTATATTAACTTCACCGCCGTCTCTGTCTCTCTGTCTTGGGCAAAAACAAAGTTTTTGGCTATAAATCCCTTATATATGAGACATAACTAAAAGTATTGATTATGTTCAAACGTGACAAACATTTACAGACTGAAACCGAAATTATCTCCCCTGGCTTTAAAACTGGGGGGAGGGAGTGTGGACATGGACGGGTGGCATCAACGCATTAACTCAACTCCAGGTGGTTTACCTGGTTAAAACACGAGATGTGTTCACCGAAGGCGGGGGTGAAGTCAAGTGACCCGTAAAATGTAAACAATAGCGACCGCTACATACAGTTTATATAGATAAACTAAAAATGCATTAATTTAATAACTGTACGTTCGATCGATCTGAATATTTGATACGATGCATTGTTAGGTGACACGGGTCCGTGTGCCAAATTTCAGCTCGATGGCATGACGGGAAGTGGGGTCATTTTTACTTCTGTTTTTCCGCGGTGCCCGCCCAAGAGACGGCGGTGAAGTTAATATAAGGGATTTAAAAATGACATACTTCCCGTAATGCCGTCGAGCTGAAATTTCGCACATAGACTCGTGTTACCTAACAATGCATTGTATCAAAATTTCAGATCGATCGAATGTACCGTAATTAAATTAATGCATTTTTAGTTTATCTCTATATATAGCATGTTTAGTCGTCTGCTAGAGTTGACCTCCACGGTTCAGTGGTTTCACTTCAGCCTTCGATGTCTCGAGGTCAGTCACGGTCTGTTGCCTGTTACGTATTATATTGAAAGATATTAATACTTTTAGTTAGCCCTCATACCTAAGGATCTATAGTCCGAAACTTTGTTTTTATGTGGTTGTTTTTTTTTAATTCATTTTTTCGGATGGCTCCTCCGCATTTCCAAAAATGAATTTTGCGGAGTGTTAGTCCAGCCCTGGTGTGGTGTGTTAATTACTAGTGGCGACGTGAAAATGGTGGGCTGTTGTATAGCAAATTGATGTAGATGTTTCACCAAACAATTATACAACACTTCTCGCAGATTTAACACTTGTTTTGGTTGGATATATTACATTTTCATTGCAAAAATTTTGATTTGGGTGCCCCGCGCTTGATATAGCCGAGGGGGGGGGGAGGCAATGAGGGAGTTCCGAGCTCAGTCAATGTATGGTACTGTCCAGCAGCCAATGTTGTATGGTACTGTCCAGCGGTCAATGTTGTATGGTACTGTCCAGCAGGCAATGTTGTATGGTACTGTCCAGCAGCCAATGTTGTATGGTACTGTCCAGCAGCCAATGTTGTATGGTACTGTCCAGCAGCCAATGTTGTATGGTACTGTCCAGCAGCCAATGTTGTATGGTACTGTCCAGCAGCCAATGTTGTATGGTACTGCCCAGCAGCCAATGTTGTATGGTACTGCCCAGCGGTCAATGTTGTATGGTACTGCCCAGCGGTCAATGTTGTATGGTACTGCCCAGCAGCCAATGTTGTATGGTACTGCCCAGCAGCCAATGTTGTATGGTACTGTCCAGCAGCCAATTTTGTATGGTACTGTCCAGCAGCCAATGTTGTATGGTACTGTCCAGCAGCCAATGTTGTATGGTACTGTCCAGCAGCCAATGTTGAATGGTACTGTCCAGCGGTCAATGTTGTATGGTACTGTCCAGCAGCCAATGTTGTATGGTACTGTCCAGCAGCCAATGTTGTATGGTACTGTCCAGCAGCCAATGTTGTATGGTACTGTCCAGCAGCCAATGTTGTATGGTACTGTCAAGCAGCCAATGTTGTATGGTACTGTCCAGCAGCCAATGTTGTATGGTACTGTCCAGCGGTCAATGTTGTATGGTACTGTCCAGCAGGCAATGTTGTATGGTACTGTCCAGCAGCCAATGTTGTATGGTACTGTCCAGCAGCCAATGTTGTATGGTACTGTCCAGCAGCCAATGTTGTATGGTACTGTCCAGCAGCCAATGTTGTATGGTACTGTCCAGCAGCCAATGTTGTATGGTACTGCCCAGCAGCCAATGTTGTATGGTACTGTCCAGCAGCCAATGTTGTATGGTACTGTCCAGCAGCCAATGTTGTATGGTACTGTCCAGCAGCCAATGTTGTATGGTACTGTCCAGCAGCCAATGTTGTATGGTACTGTCCAGCAGCCAATGTTGTATGGTACTGTCAAGCAGCCAATGTTGTATGGTACTGTCCAGCAGCCAATGTTGTATGGTACTGTCCAGCGGTCAATTTTGTATGGTACTGTCCAGCAGGCAATGTTGTATGGTACTGTCCAGCAGCCAATATTGTATGGTACTGTCCAGCAGCCAATGTTGTATGGTACTGTCCAGCAGCCAATGTTGTATGGTACTGTCCAGCAGCCAATGTTGTATGGTACTGTCCAGCAGCCAATGTTGTATGGTACTGCCCAGCAGCCAATGTTGTATGGTACTGCCCAGCGGTCAATGTTGTATGGTACTGCCCAGCGGTCAATGTTGTATGGTACTGCCCAGCAGCCAATGTTGTATGGTACTGCCCAGCAGCCAATGTTGTATGGTACTGTCCAGCAGCCAATGTTGTATGGTACTGTCCAGCAGCCAATGTTGTATGGTACTGTCCAGCAGCCAATGTTGTATGGTACTGTCCAGCAGCCAATGTTGTATGGTACTGTCCAGCAGCCAATGTTGTATGGTACTGTCCAGCAGCCAATGTTGTATGGTACTGTCAAGCAGCCAATGTTGTATGGTACTGTCCAGCAGCCAATGTTGTATGGTACTGTCCAGCAGCCAATGTTGTATGGTACTGTCCAGCAGCCAATGTTGTATGGTACTGTCCAGCAGCCAATGTTGTATGGTACTGTCCAGCAGCCAATGTTGTATGGTACTGTCCAGCAGCCAATGTTGTATGGTACTGTCCAGCAGCCAATGTTGTATGGTACTGTCCAGCAGCCAATGTTGTATGGTACTGCCCAGCAGCCAATGTTGTATGGTACTGTCCAGCAGCCAATGTTGTATGGTACTGCCCAGCAGCCAATGTTGTATGGTACTGCCCAGCAGCCAATGTTGTATGGTACTGCCCAGCAGCCAATGTTGTATGGTACTGTCCAGCAGCCAATGTTGTATGGTACTGTCCAGCAGCCAATGTTGTATGGTACTGCCCAGCAGCCAATGTTGTATGGTACTGCCCAGCAGCCAATGTTGTATGGTACTGCCCAGCAGCCAATGTTGTATGGTACTGCCCAGCAGCCAATGTTGTATGGTACTGCCCAGCAGCCAATGTTGTATGGTGCTGCCCAGCAGCCAATGTTGTATGGTACTGCCCAGCAGCCAATGTTGTATGGTACTGGCCAGCAGCCAATGTTGTATGGTACTGCCCAGCAGGCAATGTTGTATGGTACTGCCCAGCAGCCAATGTTGTATGGTACTGCCCAGCAGCCAATGTTGTATGATACTGCCCAGCAGGCAATGTTGTATGGTACTGCCCAGCAGCCAATGTTGTATGGTACTGCCCAGCAGGCAATGTTGTATGGTACTGCCCAGCAGGCAATGTTGTATGGTACTGTCCAGCAGATGGAGCTGGTTCCCCAGGTGTTAGCCAAAGATCTGAAAGTAATCTCAGTTGGTCAAGATTATGTATATGTTAGTTAACCATTCACTCAATGGTTGTTTTTTTCGGTTCTTTGAATAGCGATAATGAAACTAAAGTTATTTAGATTAGCTTTACTTTCTGAAGTGTGTGTATGTGGGGGGGGGGTGTGTTTGTCTGCAGTGAGTCTTTGGGTGGAGTTGAGCAAATGACGTCACGAACACTTTTTGTGGACACTGTTAGATTTATTGAAAATATTTGTTTACATAAAAATGCACCAATCTTTAATTAACTACAGTGAAAAATCTCTTTAATTACTTTCGTTATTGAGATTTTTTTAAAAATCAGTGTGGTGAAATAAGGTGTTGTTCACTGACTCTAACAGTCAGTTCACATTGTAGAATATTCCAAGATTGCTCTATGAGATGATCTATGTTGTGAACTGAAACGTAAATAGAAAATATCAAACTAAAGCAGACTAACGGCATCTAAATATTCACCTCATGTGGTTGTGTGTGTGTGAGGTGTGTGCATTTGTGCGTTCGTACATGCGGTTGCATGTGTGTCTATACTATAAGCCACTGTGAACGAGATAAAAGGTTACTTTAAAATACTATCTCGGTTTTATAATGATTTTAAAAATCTCTCCACTCCGCATCGCAACCGATTTACTAGTCTACAAACTTCCGTGACGATTGTGTGGTCTGAATGATAGTGACGTCATCCACACAAGTTTTAACAATTATTTCCCCTTAACTCTCTAGGCAATGACGTCAGAGGTTACAAGCCACTGGTCGACCTGATCAACACAGAATTCGGTGGGTGGTCACTGGTCAGCAACAAGTGGAATGAATCTGAGTTTGACGCCGAGGAAATGGTGGCCAAAGCCAGTCGTCTGTCAGTGGACACGATCTGCACCTTTTCTGTTGTCATTGACAACCGGGACAGAAGAACTCGTGTTTTGAGGGTCAGTTGGTTAGTTGTGTGTCATGACGGTCAGTTGGTTAGTTGTGTGTCATGACGGTCAGTTGGTTAGTTGTGTGTTAGAGGTTGTTTGTCCAAGAGCTAGTGTCCCGAGGGTCAGCAGATTAGCTATTTGAGACGTTGAGTCCGAGAGCTAAATTTTCAGTTATCAATTTAATGAGATGACATAATATTTTATATTAATTGTCTAAGTCGCCCTAAGACCTTTAGAATTTGATTTGATTGAACTCACGAAGTGAGGTAGGGGCTGTGATGTAGTGGGGGAGGGGATGTGACGTAGTGGGGAAGGGGATGTGACGTAGTGAGGGAGGGGCTAACACGGAGTGGGGGAGGGACTGTGACGTAGTTAGGGGCTGTCCATAAATTACGTCAACAATTTTTTGGCGATTTTTACCTCCCCCCCTCCCCCTTGTCAACAACTTGTCAAACTTCCAGAGACCCCCCCCTATAAAATTACGTCAACATTTGATAACCCCCCCCCAAAATAAATAAATAAATAATAAAAAGAAAAATGTTTAGAAAAACAAAGTTTAATAAACTTTTAACTTATGACATATTTCCAATTCATAACTACAAAGGCTTACACTAAACAGAAAAGAGATTACAGGGTTTACAAAAATGTTTACACATTAGGGTAAAGCAGGGTAAAAGGCCCCGTGGGGCAATAGGCTCCACTTACTGGGGTCATTGAGTAAAATGCTTGACGCCATTTTTTAAGGGAAGAAAGGCATTAAGGTCTACATGGTGGAAAGAAACAAAATAATCTGGGAATCATTTAAAACAAAACTTGGGTTTCTAGCCTATGGCATTGACTGTAACTTTGCATTATATTTGTATGAGTGAATTTTTTCTGCAGTTTCCTGTTTTATTCAAACATGTCTTAAAATTTTTGCTCAGTTGGGACATCTTTGTTTTGGTAATAAAAGAATATTTTTAAGCTGAGATTTTCAAATTTCTCTCAGTTACAAGTACATCTATACTAATTAAGTACATTTTTTCACCTTTAACAATCTGGGTATGTCATTTTTTAAAGTAAAATTACTGATATTTGTATACCAAGTGCTGCTACAAAGGAAGCAATGTTTAAAAAATAATAAAACTTAAAACGGGTCTTAGGTGAAGGATTTTTCCTGTACTATTTTGAATGGAGAGCATTTTAAGAGGAATTTGGTCAAACTTTTTAGTATATTTTTGCTATTTTGCTTCATAATTATGTTGAATAAAAATTTTCCCTTATAGAAATATAGGTTGCCTATGACTTAAAAGCATTAGTTGTTTGAATGTAATAATATTTTTTGATTTCAAAGGAAAAAAAGAAAACATGTTGAAAACCTGAGGCTTATTACCTCTCTTTACCCAACATCTTTAAATTATGAACATATTTCAAATTAATATAACATTTTAAATTTTTAAGACAATTAAAATATTTACAAAGACTTGTTCTAACTTCAAGCAGAAATGAGATTAAAAATTTAAACTCTAAATACACCTTTAATGTATATATTAAACATATTTTTTTACAAACAAATCCAAATCCTATATCTTAGCCTCTATATCTTCCCATGGAGATGTCAAATGTTCCTCAATTGTTATTATTGGCATAGATTCTGGCTGAATTCTTTCTTGTGGAACCGAAACACCAGACAAGTCAACATTTTCTTCATCTAGCCATTCTGCACTGAACATCTCTCCATAAGCAATAATTGCCATGAGCTCTCTCTGTCTTTTGGCTGCCACTCGCATTGGACGAATTATTTGCTGTTGGGGTGCATGTAGTATTTGACTGGGCCCAAGGCATACAGCGTTGGTGCTGTTGAACGTGCTTCTTTAACATGGCTTGCGAAGCAACATAAAGGTGACATATTTTACAGATCCATTCAAACATTAGCAACTGAATAGATGGACAATATATATCATATGGAAGAATTTTGAATGCTTTTGCTGATCTAGGTAGTATGTTTTCAACTTTCACAGACTGATTGAAGAAAAGAGATGGAAATCTATGTGAGTTTATATCAGATACTTCTGGTGCTTTAAGGCCCTCATTAGTTTGGCAGATTGGAATTGGCGGGGGGATAAATCGATCAGCAATAATATCAAAGTATGAGCTTCTAATCGGTTGGCAACAAGTTAAATCACAACATTTGACAATTTGTAGAAAGTACTGACTTGTCCTTACATGTTTTTGGTACCAAACTTGATCTTTGATTATTACATTTTCAACTTCAAGTTCAGACTTTTCAGGCACAATATATTCTGCCACTGTTGGAAAATTGTCTATGCTTACTTGCTTCCATATTTCTGACAATGTTTCGCCAGCATATTTGAAGTTTAATTTTTCCAACTCTTCATCAATTGTTCGACCTTGTGTGTCGAGGTGGCTTCCGAAATGTTCATGTGGCAAAATTAGTCCCGACAGTTCTCGACTAAGAGGAGCCATTCGCCTTTCTACTCAATTATACGCACTTCTACCAGGCGCATTAGTTGCTACAAACATTGCATCAATGTTCTGCTTCACAAAATGATGGATGGCCACATCAATAACTTTATCTGACTCAGTAATTCACCTTGTACTTTTGCTTTGTATTTTACAGATTTTTCATCACAAGTAGTACTTAATGGACAAGCTTCTAAATCGATTTCTATGTGGTCTTGTTGAATGGTTTGTGTTTGATGTTTCACAACTTCTTTTTCAATTTTTACATGTGTGGCTGCTTTTTTAGGAAGAACATTTACACTCTTCATAGACTGGTCTGCCCAGAAGCTCATTAATGTTGCCTTATTTTTCTGTGCTAAGGCGGCATAACTATTCAATAACGAATCTACTTTTGTTGGCAAATCATCCTCTTTTTTCAATTTATTCCAAATTTCAGTTACTTCTCTTTGAGAGTCTTGCTTGCGCTTGTTGGGAAATGCCTTCAAATATCCTTCATACAACAACTAGTGAAAGTTTGGTTTCTCCATTGTACATCTAAAAAAACAAAAATTAAGTTATTAATTCAATTGTTAATAAATTTGTTATTTAAAACAAAAACAAAAAACACAAAACCAGGGAAGAAAAATAATTAGGCCTAGGCCTATTTAACAATATTTCATAATTAATGATAATTCTAAACATACTAGACATGTACTGTATTTTTAAGACTTCTAATAAGGGCCGGGATAAGCCTGCAGTTTTGGCACGTATATTATTTCGCTGCTAATTTTCTTTTCTCCTGAGAACTTTCATTTTTAATTATTAAATGCATTAATATATGTTATATTTTAACTATAACAGCGCTAATTTTTTAGTTTTTAAAATTTCTTAGGCATTTTTTTGGCTCTTGTAAATACATTCATTTTGTTTATCTAGCACCTTGCTAGCCAGATTTGTTACCCATGCTAAAATTAATTTACTTACTGAAGAAGTTTTTTTAAAAATTATCCAGGAACCATTCATCTACTTTATTGTTCTAAGAAGATCAATATATATTTTATTGTTCTTACAAGATCAATAAAGATTTTACCTGATATTTAATTTTTTATTTCGTTACTAGACGTTTGATTCTTATTTTGTTTGTTTGTACTTGAGAACATTTTATTTGGCATCTTACTGTGACAACTCGGCAAGTAGGGTGATACAAAAAAATAGTTGTATAGTTTATCGTTCGTATCGAGTTCGGACTATGACTATGTTAACTATGTATTGTTTAGAGCCGAAAAATGCCTTAGAAGTTAAAAAAACTAAAAAATTAGTACTGTAATAGCAAAAATATAATATATATTAATCATTAATTCGCTGCAAAATAATATAGGTGCCAAAACTGCAGGATTACCCTTTAACTTTAATCATTTAATCTTTAACTTTAGACTTAGACCGTTAGACCTAATCTAATTTCACAGTGAAAGCCAATGATTTCTAATACAGTCTAGTATAACCAATAGTGCATTTTATAATTTATATATAGACATTCAAATAGTATAATGTAGACTGTCTACTTACTTTTTTTTTGCACAGCAGACCAACAAACAACAACTTTGAAAAATAAGTGTTACCAGTAAACATCTCGTGTGTCTATATTGAATTGTGTGGGGTCTCTAAAAGCACAGCACGGTTTTTAAAAACTAGGAATAGGGTTAGATCAATTAAAATACTGAAGGTTGGGCGAGTGTGTAACACAGGACTACAAACGCTGTCTAACTTTCATTTGTTAAGTGAACTTAAGTTACGTATTAAATTTTTTTTTAAAGTAACATTGTTGACGTCAACTTTTCTTGACCTCCCCCCCTCCCCCTTGTCAACAATTGTCAAAAATTTTCAGACCCCCTCCCCCCCTATTTTGTTGACGTAATTTATGGACAGCCCCTTAGGGATGGGTTGTGACGTAGTGGGGCGCTGTGACGTAGTGAGGGAGGGGCTGTGACGTAGTGAGGGAGGGGCTGTGACGTAGTAGGGGAGGGGCTGTGACGTAGTGGGGGAGGGGCTGTGACGTAGTGGGGGAGGGGATGTGACGTAGTGGGGAAGGGTATGTGACCTAGTGAGGGAGGGGCTAAACGGAGTGGGGGAGGGGCTGTGACGTAGTTAGGGATGGGTTATGACGTAGTGGGGCGCTGTGACGTAGTAGGGGAGGGGCTGTGACGTAGTAGGGGAGGGGCTGTGACGTAGTAGGGGAGGTGCTGTGACATAGTGCGGGAGGGGCTGTGACGTAGTGCGGGAGGGGCTGTGACGTAGTGCGGGAGGGGCTGTGACGTAGTGAGGGAGGGGCTGTGACGTTGTGGGGGAGGGGCTGTGACGTAGTGAGGGAGGGGCTGTGACGTAGTGGGGGAGGAGCTGAGACGTAGTGGGTGAGGGGCTGTGACGTAGTGCGGGAGGGGCTGTGACGTAGTGAGGGAGGGGCTGTGACGTTGTGGGGGAGGGGCTGTGACGTAGTGAGGGAGGGGCTGTGACGTAGTGGGGGAGGAGCTGAGACGTAGTGGTGGAGGGGCTGTGACGTAGTGAGGGAGGGGCTGTGACGTAGTGGGGGAGGGGCCGTGACGTAGTGGGGGAGGAGCTGTGACTGTGATGACTTGAGCGCAATATTCGTGGGTGTAAAACTACTGACAACAAATAAAATAACCCTGACGTTATCATGATCATCTGGATCAAGGGAATTAAATCTATCCACTAGCCACAAGTAAAGGGCGAATCACACTTACCTCGCTATGACTAAAGCTACGCCACTGCAGAGTTGTGAACGAAACATCCTTCACTTGCAATTTCCTCCATGTCTCCTCAGGTCGACCAGCCCAAGTTTGTCCTGGGAGAGCGAGAGGCGGCGCTGGATGAGAAGAAAGTCAGAGAGTACCAAGAGCTCATCACAGAGATGTCTGCAATATTCAATGTCGTTAATGAGACGGCCACCGCGTCCCAGATTTTAGATGTCGTGCTATTTGAAAAGAATCTCTCTATGGTGTGTCTCTTTTTTACTTCCCTTTATTAAAATATGTATATGGTGTGTGCCTTTCTTACTAATCTCCCTTCCTCAAAATTCTTTTATAATGCATGTCTTTGTTACTTACCATATTATGTCAATCAAATGTTTCCTCTTACATTAGGTATTATTATCTGACTTTTCTGCTTTTTTGTGTTAATTTATTAATATAGTTGTAAAATAATAAAAATTTCCAGATATCTGCCATCAGACCTTACGGTACCAACAATCCTTTTGCCATCAGCCGCATGCAAGAACGATATCAAACTACAGTAGGTATAGTGTAGACTTGATGACTACAGTAGGTATAGTGTAGACTAGATGACTTCAGTAGGTATAGTCTGGACTAGATGACTACAGTAGGTATAGTCTAGACAATATCAATATTTTATTGTATCAGTGTCTCATTGACTGGTCAGTTGGTCAGCTCTGGACGGACCTTCTATTCTTGTGGAACAGTTGCTCTTTTCTGCGTGCAATTTTAATGGTTTTGGAAATAAAGGGGCAACAATTCATATAATTGACGCCCATTTGGATCCTGGATTATGTCACCCTTTTAATACGACTACAACAAAACATGAGAGACCATCAGACCATACATCAGACATTTAAACTCTTTTCACACGTAGCCTACTGGGTCATGATTTCTGCCCCTCGCCACCCAATCTTCTTGTGGACATTCTACAGTGTATCAACACAAGGGATGTTCGCTAACCTTTGATTTGTTGTAGTCGAATAAAAGGGGCGCCACAATCTAGGACCTCCATGGCCATGGGCGTCACAAACCCTAACTCCTTCACAGCATAAATTTACAGCCCCTCTCCCCGTTGTTTTATTCGTAAGGTGGTAATGACATTTATTTAACCAAAATTAATAATTATTTTTAATTTTAAAGATTTTTGCTTAAAGTTTCTTAATGATAATAATATCAATTACAAACAAATCAACATGAAAATATTTATATGCTTGCTTGTAATGAAAAATAATTTTAATATTAAGTGGATATTTATAATAGAAATATGTATTAACATAAAAATTATTAACAATAAAGGCTTTAATTATTTTTCAAATGTCAAACTTGTCTAACACAAAAGAATAACAATAACAAAGCCAAAGAGATCAAATCTATGTTACTGTTTCAAATGCAATTTCAACACTGTGCTCATCTTTCCTTGCAGGCCTTTGATTGGAGGAAATTTTTTATATCTGTGACGTCAGCACCAGAGATTGGTATCTCTAATATAACAGATGACGAAATTATATTTAGAGGACCTAATGCATACTTCCTCAGTCTAAAGACATTTTTACTGGGTGCTTCTAAACGGTGAGTCTTCCTCTACACAATTTGACAGTCAATCTTCCTTATCTACTTACCCATTTTGGTTTTGTTTTGTTTAACTTTTGTCTACCATAAACATTTTTTAATGATTTTTTAAAATAATAATTACCCTCTAACTCAACCCTGAAAATAGACTAAAATTAGAAAACATAAATCTTTATCCTAACAATCAATTGATTGATCAATTTATTTAACAAGCTCTAAGACAATATGTCAATGTTACAATTATTCAATACGTTTGTTTTTCCTTTTTTACAGAACTTTATCAAATTTTATAATATGGAGAGTGCTGTTGGCTTACAAGCAAATTATTGATTTTACAAACAGAGATGCAAATGTAATTATTTTTTAAAATCTTTCAGCACTTGTATGATCTATTTATAATATGTGTATATGGGGTGTCCATAAATGAAGTCACGCACGTAAGGAGAAGGGGTCCACACATTTGTGACAAGGAGGAGGGGGAGTGAAAAATCTGCAAAAATCGTGTGACATCATTTATGGACGGCCCCTATAGGCTTTTTTATAACTTGATATCTGCTTCAATGGAGACCAAAACTTGTCACCATTTTGATGTGTGCATTGTCACACTTCATTTGTGATCAAATGACAACTTGTGACGATGTTGATGTGTCCTCTAACAGAGACTGAGGTTGGTGACCATGTTACCTGATAATGAAATGTTATGTTTGGAGTCTATGGGAATCTATGAAAACATGAAGTGGGCAACAAATGGAATGTACGTGCATCACACCATTCAACCATCAGACAGACAACACGTACGTTTATTTTTTCACTCTTTGATTTGAGAGAAATTTTGATAAATTTTCTTTTGGTTGAAGAGAAAAATTGTGAAAGTTTTCACTTGACTTGATAACAGTGGCGTCACTGGGGGGGCAGAAGGGGGGGCCGCCCCGGGTGACACAAACCCTAGTGACGCCTCTGCTTGACAACTATATTGTTCATTGTGGATCAACCAGAAAATCAATCAGATCTTTTTATTATGGGAACATGAGACAAAATTAACAAGCAATTGTTTTTGTTCTCTAATATTAAGCATGATCGTATGAAACAACATGTACGTTTATCTGAGTATGTACAATGTATGCATTTAAATTTTGTTTTGATCAGGTGCTCAGTTTAATCTCAAGAATACAGGCGGCCTTCAATGAATCTGTTGATAACCTCCACTGGTTAGATAACTCTTCTGTCGAATGGGTCAAAGAAAAGGTAAGGTCAAGGGTTATGTACATTGTTTCTTCATCATGTTTATGAGTCATGTTAATGACTTATTTGATTTTTGAGATTTAATATGACTCAAGTTATAGTGCAGTTCAAAATCCTAGACTTTTTATAAACTTGAAAACATTAATTAAAACATGTTGAGGGTCATCCATACCAAGTTCTCTATCATCATGATCAATGATTACTTTCATTAAAGTTTAATTGTATAACTAACAATATAATAATATAACTATTTAAGTATAACTCATTTATGTATATAAATATTTTCCAGAATGCAAATATGAAGCCCAAGATTTTTTATCCTGAACAGATATTTAATGAAACAGAATTGGATAATTATTATTTTAATGTACGTTTAAATGAAATGTTTAACAAGGATTTTTTATTTAGTCACTAATAAATGACATTAAATGAATATAACAATAAAAATAACAATAGAAATAAAATTAATAAATATTTAAGGTTGATCATTTAATATTCAGTCTCTGATTCAGATGCAAAGAATTTGTACAACTTTAGAGATGCTGAGTTCAATTTTTTTTGTCTTATCTTATCTTATCTTATCTTATCTTATCTTATCTATACAGACGCTCCATCTATCTTATCTTATCTATACAGACGCTCCATCTATCTTATCTTATCTATACAGACGCTCCTTCTATCTTATCTTATCTATACAGACGCTCCTTCTATCTTATCTTATCTATACAGACGCTCCTTCTATCTTATCTTATCTATACAGACGCTCCTTCTATCTTATCTTATCTATACAGACGCTCCTTCTATCTTATCTTATCTATACAGACGCTCCATCTATCTTATCTTATCTATACAGACGCTCCTTCTATCTTATCTTATCTATACAGACGCTCCTTCTATCTTATCTTATCTATACAGACGCTCCTTCTATCTTATCTTATCTATACAGACGCTCCTTCTATCTTATCTTATCTATACAGACGCTCCTTCTATCTTATCTTATCTATACAGACGCTCCATCTATCTTATCTTATCTATACAGACGCTCCTTCTATCTTATCTTATCTATACAGACGCTCCTTCTATCTTATCTTATCTATACAGACGCTCCTTCTATCTTATCTTATCAATACAGACGCTCCTTCTATCTTATCTTATCTATACAGACGCTCCTTCTATCTTATCTTATCTATACAGACGCTCCATCTATCTTATCTTATCTATACAGACGCTCCATCTATCTTATCTTATCTATACAGACGCTCCATCTATCTTATCTTATCTATACAGACGCTCCATCTATCTTATCTTATCTATACAGACGCTCCATCTATCTTATCTTATCTATACAGACGCTCCATCTATCTTATCTTATCTATACAGACGCTCCTTCTATCTTATCTTATCTATACAGACGCTCCTTCTATCTTATCTTATCTATACAGACGCTCCCTCTATCTTATCTTATCTATACAGACGCTCCTTCTATGCAGAAGATAATTGCGTCCACAGACCATGACAGATGATCTGTTGGCAAGTGATGCAGCGTTCACAGGCTACGGCTTTGTGGGTCCCACGCATAACCCAGCCGCCTAACTACATGTAGTGTTAGGTACCCATTCGGAGCTGGGTGACTCAGGGACGCCCTAGGCCCCGGGAACAAATCCTTGTCTTGACATGGATTCGAACCCGTGACCATTGGTACGCCAGTCGAGCGCACTGCCCCTCGACCACCGCGTCCCCCTCAATTGAATTAATTCATCTTAAACAGTTCCATTTAAACGTGGACTCATGTTATTGAGCTTACAGCTTTGAAAGAAGAACAACTTGTTTATAACATTAGAACAACTTGTTTATAACATTAGAACAACTTGTTTATAACATTAGAACAACTTGTTTATAACATTAGAACAACTTGTTTATAACATTTCCTCCTTTTTAGATGACCTTCACCAGACAGAAATATCTGGAGAATGTTGTAACTTTGAACAAAGAAAGTTTTGATAACATGGTTCGACTTCTTCGTGTTCCACACAACCCAGATGACTCGTGAGTTAATTGAACATAACTTTCTTGACTTGGTCTTCCTTGACATGGTCAATATTTCAGTCATATTTTGTTCGCTTGAATTTTTAAAAAATATAATATAATAATTAAATACAGCCAAGTAATTACCAAACTATTTCTTTTGCTTGATACTTGATATAATTTTGTGTTAATGACTTAAACAATATTTTTGTCATGTTTGCCTATTCTTTATTATATTTAAGGTGGTCGTTTTTACCCATCATTATAAATGCTATTTACAAAGAGGACATGAATGCTATTGGTAAGATTTTCATAATGTTTTCATATTAAGTAATACTAGTAAGACAGAAATGTAACTCATACTGAAAATATTTTTTCTAAAGTTGGACTGTACTAGAAAACATATTATATTGTCCTACTTTTCTCTCTCTCTACTGTAATCATTGCTGTAAACTTTGAATGATAACTGCTATTAAATCAAATTTTATTTAAGTATGCTAAAATAACCGATCACTTTTTTCAAATTAACAGAATTTCCTGCTGCATTTTTTCAGGCTCCATATTATAGTCGCCATTTTCCAAAGTAAGTATAACTTGATTAGAATAACTTGATTAGTCCACAGATTTTCATATTTTATTCTTTGAACTGAAAATAAATGAGACATAACATATAAATAAAGATAGCATGTATTACTTTTAACTTTTAATATGGCGAATGTTCTACTTATATAATTGTTTAATCCTGTACAGCTATATCAACTTTGCTGGCATTGGCACTGTCATAGGTCATGAGATGACTCATGGATTTGATCCTGTAGGTGAGTTCTGATGATGGTCATCATTGGCACTGTCATAGGTCATGAGATGACTCATGGATTTGATCCTGTAGGTGAGTTCTGATGATGGTCATCATTGGCACTGTCATTTGTCATGAGATGACTCATGGATTTGATCCTGTAGGTCAGTTCTGATGATGCTCATCATTGGCACTGTCATAGGTCATGAGATGACTCATGGATTTGATCCTGTAGGTGAGTTCTGATGATGGTCATCATTGGCACTGTCATATGTCATGAGATGACTCATGGATTTGATCCTGTAGGTCAGTTCTGATGATGGTCATCATTGGCACTGTCATAGGTCATGAGATGACTCATGGATTTGATCCTGTAGGTCAGTTCTGATGATGCTCATCATCTCAAAGATTAATATTCCCATTGGTCAATAATATTAACATAAAAATATGTGCTAAAAGTAAGTTTTTACCGTTGTGTGATTTAATCAGAGACCTTGTGTAGCATCTTACCTGCACGCACATAACATATTTAAAGAAAGGTTATGAAATAGATGCATATTCAATATTTTGTATCCAGGGTACTGACAAATACAGGCAATATTTCTGGATAAAATTTCAAGAACCCACTCCTTTATTGATTTAAAAAATTTTGCCATGAATAATAATATCATATGACATTGCAAAAAAAGTTTAACACCAAAATATATTTTAAGACTTATTTTTCAAATAATATTGATTTTCTTTCAGGAATTAATTATAACAAAGATGGCTCCATTGGAATGATATGGAACCAGTCATTTGTTGACAATTTTAAAAACAGAACTCAATGTCTAACAGATTTTTACAATAACATTTATGTGAAAGATGTAAATAAGACAGTAAGTAGATCCAGCGCCCCCCCCCCACTACAAACCAATAAAAATAACTTAATCTATGTATGTACTGAGGAATTCTAAAATCTGGCAGCTTATTTATTTCATAATGGGATAAACCATTCGTTCCAAAATACATCTGATACTGATTTCATTATAAGTTAAACAATGCAACTACTGGCACTGATTTAATAACCTTATCTAACATAAGACACTTTGCTATTTTTCACTACTGTGTCATTCATCCCTGATGTGTTTACAAACATTGTTTACTTATCTCTGATTAAAGCTCAACGGAACTACTACACTTAATGAAAACATTGCTGATAATTCTGGAATTAGACAAAGTTTCCAGGTGAGTTTAATAATTACTTCTCGTTTTAGACATAGCTTGATTGTATTTGTATATGTAGACTTTTAATCATTGGGTCAGTCCATTAGAATAAAGCAAACATCAAGGCTTGTCATAGCATTTAATTTTGTTATTTAACTGTTAGCATTCTTGAAATCTTTTTTATTTAAACAATGTTCATAAAATTATCTGTGGGAATAAATAAATGTAACTAATTTTAATATCTATTGACATTACATGTTTCTTTAATTTTTTCCAAATAATTTTATAAAATATTTCAGGCTTACAAAAATTGGCAGACATCTTCTGGGCAGCAGGAAGCTATTCTTCCAGGCCTCAATTACACACACACACAGCTTTTCTTTATAAATTATGCACAGGTTAGGAATAACCATCTATTCTTCATTAAGAAAAATTTAATACTAATTAATAACAAATTGAAATATGATAACAAATAAACATCAATACAAAGACATGTGTCCAGACATTTTTTTAAAATTCTAATAACACATCTCTGTATAACTCTAATTAATGATGAAATAATAAATCCAAAGAGTTAACTTATTGGTTTGAGATCATATATCTTCATATTTTATTTTAGAGGTATCAGGTCCATGACTTGAAATCTTAATTCAACTAAGCTTTCCTCATTATCTGGTCTTGTTTTCTAGACTTACTGTACTCAGGTTGAGGGGACAGAACTTGTTCAACAAGTTTTAACAAGTGCCTGGAGTCCTGCACGTTACAGGTTTATATTGTATTTCTTCATTGCTTTTCAAAAGTCTCACCTAGAAAGCTTTAAGTCATCATTATATAAAATCAACCAATGCAATTATCCTACTCTTTAGACTTTAGTAAGTGTATAACATATAAACAGGGTATTAGTTAGCCTGACAGGACGTAAAAAAACAGCAAATGTTTTGGCAAAAAGCCTTCCTCAACGAACAAATAGTACACAAATAAAACGAATAAAACAAAAGAATAAAAAACTTAGCTGCGGTGAAATCCAATTAATCCAGTAGAGATATAGTAAGGAGAGAAAGTAGAAGCTTATATAGGAAAGGAGTGGGTGGGCCCTCCCATCTGGGCACCAAGTCATGTGGCCGTCCTCCCATCTGGGCACCAAACCATGCGGCAACCCTCGCTGTAAGACATGTCCCTTTGTCACCCAGATGGACCAGATTGTCTTCTCTAAGGGGATATTCAAGATTAGGAATGGCTTACTTTGTACCAGCCGCAATGTGGTCTACACCATTGTTTTTAAGCACTGTTCTTTGAAGTACATAGGTGAGACGGGGAGGTTACTCTCTTGCCGTATCGCTGAGCATGTACGTGCGATTAAACAAGAAAAACAGTGTCCTGTCTCCCGACACTTAAATGGACGTGACCACATGGGCGTCGATGACATGTCTGTCACCACCATTGTTTCTTGTACAAACACACCCGGCCGGGTTACTCTGGAGAATAGACTGATCTAAGAGTATGGGACCCTAACATCACATGGGATAAATGTGGTGTTTGCACTGACAACCTGATTTATTGGCCACACCCACCCACTCCTTTCCTATATAAGCTTCTACTTTTCTCTCCTTACTATATCTCTACTGGACTAATTGGAATTCACCGCAGCTAAGTTTTTTATTATTTCGTTTTTTTCGTTTTATTTGTGTACGATTTGTTCGTTGAGGAAGGCTCTTTGCCGAAACGTTGGCTGTTTTGTTACGTCCTGTCAGGCTAACTAATACCCTGTTTATATGTTATACACTTACTAATTTAAAAGCCTGGTTGCAGTCTCACCCCAATTATTTTCTTTAGACTTTAGAAACTCATGACATTCAACACTTTCTTAACACAGAGTTTTAGGTCCACTTCAAAACTCAGGCGAATTCGCTTCAACTTTCAAGTGTCCGACTGGATCCCCTATGGTGTCCCAACACACCTGTACAGTATGGTAGGGAGCTCTGGTGTACACACCTGCACAGTATGGTAGGGAGCTCTGGTGTACACACCTGTACAGTATGGTAGGGAGCTCTGGTGTACACACCTGTGCTGTGTGGATGGTTTGGTGTACACACCTGTGCTGTGTGGATGGTTTGGTGTACACACCTGTGCTGTGTGGAAGGTCTGGTGTATGCACCTGTAATGTGTGGAAGGTTTGGTGTACACACCTGTACTGTGTGGAAGGAAGGTCTGGTGTACACACATGTACAGTATGGTAGTGAGCTCTTATGTACTTTGTGGTAAGAAACTCTAGTGGAACAAGACTGTGATAGACCCTGTGTTGTGATAAAGTAAAACATGTATGTATAGATGTATAATTAACATTTCTTTTCCAATCATTGGTTTTTTTTACTTTTACATGTAAAATTTCCAATAATAAATGATATTACCATCACATTTTATTTGTAGAATTTTTTTAATCAGTGTAATGTGTGTGTGTGTGGTGGCTGTGTGTGTGTGTGGCTGTGTGTGTGGTGGCTGTGTGTGTGGGCTGTGTGTGTGTGGTGGCTGTGTGTGTTTGTGTTTGCTGTGTGTGTTGGCTGTGTGTATGGCAGGCTGTGTATGTGTGGCTGTGTGTGTTAGCTGTGTGTGTGGTGGCTGTGTGTGTGTGGTGGCTGTATGTGAAGCTGTGTGTGTGTGGTGGCTGTATGTGAAGCTGTGTGTGTGGCTGTACATGAAGCTGTGTGTGTGGTGGCTGTACGTGAAGCTGTGTGTGTGGCTGTAAGTGAAGCTGTGTGTATGTGTGTGCTATGTGTGTGGCAGTGTATGTGGTGGTTGTGTGTGGCTTTATGTGAAGCTGTGTGTATGTCCTGGCTATGTGTGTGGCTGTAAGTGTGGCAGTGTGTGTGGCTGGGTGCGTGACTGTGTGTAGCACCTTTTATCTACTAAAAGTAGTAGTGTCTTAAGGGATTGAGGTCTCATTTAAAAAATAAAAGTGAATTCAACATTGTTTTGTTGCATCAGTTTGCATTATTGGAATATAAAACAATCATAAGACAATTTTTTGTTCAAACTTGATTTATTAGATGATAAAAAATATACAGATGATAAAATTCACAAGAACCAAAAACAGTGAGTAAAAACAAAGACCAAAAATGTCTTGATTATGTGGAGGCCACTGCAGCAAATTCTTGGCTAGAAATCAGATTTACACAGCTCATCAATAACTTAAGAGTTGTTTTTTTTTATAATGAAAGTACAGGTAGAGAGTTTTAAAATAATATTAAAATAAGAGTCATAATCATTCTTCAAAATTATTGAACTGCTAGATAAACAGTGTTTGGTTTTACCTCAATTTTAAATATTTAAATTTCTCCTTTTGAGCTAGTAATATTAACATATTTTGATTAATTCAATACATTCTACTAAAAATCGTACATTTGAAAAAACAAAAAAACTGGGTACAACAATTTGTTTTTGGTATTCCCAAATAGAAAATTAATTATGTAGGAACATGTTGGAAGAAAAGTGTAGGTAGAAAAATGTTGGTTAAAATTTGTTTGTTAAAACATGTTGGAAAAAATTGGGAAATATTCATGTGTTACAAGTGACATCTAACAAACAAAATTAAGTACTGCATATATTATCAGAAATGAAAATATTCAAAATCATAATTCTAAACCATATCCAGTTTAAAGCAAACATATACATGACCAGTTAATGGGTAACCCAGAGTCACTTCATTAAAACTCCTTACCTGAAATAAGTTTGTGCAAATATTGTGCAAGTTTGCAGTCCATCTTTGTGGTAGTAACTCAATCAATGTGTTTATATGAACAAAGGCTATTAAATATTAACTTTCAAATGTAAAAAATTACTAATCAAATGCATTTTAGCGAAACAAAACAAAATGATAAGCAAATTAACCCTTTGAACCCAGCATTTCTCCCCCTTAATCCCCACTCTCCTGGGGAAAACTTGTTCTAGGGTTAGTGTCTTATACCAAAATATACTGGTCTGGCAGGCATGGATTTTAACACACAGATCAAAAAGTGGGATCTTGGGTTCAAAGTTTTAAGTTACCAACCAAGAAGTTTTTTAATTAATTAAGAAATGTTACAAATAATTCAGAGTTAACTTTGTAGGTGGGATAGTGCAGTGCGTTATTGCTTATAAACAAAAAATTTATTTATTTGTCATTTATTTTATTTTATTTTAAAAAATGTCAATTATGTTAAATTTTCAATATGATGTTAGGGAAGAAGGATAATTCATGTCCTAATTTCCCCATAAGACCAAATTTTGAAAAGAATACTTGCTTAAGAAATAACATCAATCATCAGAAACAAATCAAACAAATAGAACTGGAAAAAAAAGATCAACTGTAGAGCTGTTGATAAATAACAACTAAAAAAAAGTCATAATAGCCATAATGTTATTCTGCTGTTTTATTTCCATGTACATTGTGACAATGACAGACAAGGCAACAGAACTTCTAGGGTGAATTCTTGTAGGTTTATTAGACATTTACCATACAATGTACTTTGAAACACTATCACATATTTATCTACTAACACTATCGCCTCAATGAAACACTTTAGCTCGTGGTTCAGATTTTGCTCTGGTAACACCAAAGTTGGAATATTGAAATCTTAATTATTAACAAGATAAATGTGACCATAACTTGTACAATTAAAACTTTATTATTTTTAAAGCAATATAATTACATATAAGCACTTTTTAAAATTTCATTTGGTCAATTTCTTTATTTAATAAAAGCTTCAAGTTCAAGTGTTAAGAGTTCTACAGAAGGAAAAAGAAACATACCACCAAGTTATTAATTTAAGTTCACCATTTAAAGATGGCAAGTACGTATTACATTGAATAGTAATGTAATTCTTTGTGCATGCCACAATTTGTAAAAATGCAAAGCTGAAAGTTTTTTTTCATGAAGAGTTTGCAAATATCTAGACTAATTCTTCAAAAGTTTCCTCCTAGTTCTTATAAGGCCATGTTACTCTTTACTGGTGAGCTGTTGGGTCAGCGTGAATACACAACAAAATAAGGTGGTGCTTTCTAGTGTTGTCTCTCTGCCCCCCGCTGCCTTGTGTGAGTTCTGGCTACACTAATGGAGAGATTAAAACTACCAAGATGAACCAATGTAAACACAGGCTAATCTAGTGAGAAGATGATGATAAACATAGGCTTGCAATGATTGGCAGATGGTGACCAAAGGGTTGCAATGATTGGCAGATGGTGACCAAAGGGTTGCAATGATTGGCAGATGGTGACCAAAGGGTTGCAATGATTGGCAGATGAAAGCAGCACAAGACAAGGGCTAAGATGTGCAAGGGAGGCAACCAGATTTGAATAAAGTGTCAGCTGTGCTAAGATAAAGATGCAAATATTGAGTTTTAAAAGATAAAGTAATTAATCCAAAACAAAAACATTTTCTTTATAACATAACAGTGGAGAAATAGCTTCTTTTTTTTTACAATGTCTGCAATCATCTATTTTACTAACAAATTTTTGTTTTTTTAAAAAGAAAACTGAAATAAAATGTTCTTAACGAAGCAGAGACTCCTCATTTCACATAGGAAAATAATGTTATATCCATAATGTATAATCTCAAGGCAACTTGCCAAGCACAATCAAGATAAGGTACTTGACATTCTAACATTAATTTTAAATTGACCAAATTGTTCAGACAGGGTCAAAGAATTAACTGTTCCTAATCCTTTAACAACAAAATTATTTCACTTCTTAAAATGAAGAATTTGATTGCATCCAGGACAATAACTTGAGTGTTCAAATGCCTTATTGCTCAAATTATATGTAATTGTAACCATCATCTATCATCAATTTTTAATATCTAATTCCTTCATTAATAATATAATCAAATATACCAGTTTATAATAGAACTGGTAGATTAAAAGAAATTAGTGGGTGACATTAAAAGCACAAACATTTCCTGAAATTTTGGATTTTTTTTTCATTAATGCTAAGACAACAAACAGGGGGGCCTAAAATGGTGACTGCAGGGGGGCCTAGAATGGTGACAAACAGGGGGGCCTAAAATGGTGACAAAAAGGGGGGGACCTAAATTGTGACATTTCCTTGAGATTCATCCCAGCCGCAGCGAGACATGTCAGCTCCGAGGATTCAATCAAGCTGTCATTTTTATTGCTTACAATTGTATTTTTTAACTATGCTAAATGTTGATCTTCTCCAATGTTTTGTTTCAGTAGTCCATAAAATCTCATTGTTTGCTGAGCTAGTGGTACCACCGGGGCCAAGTGAATTCTAATGATAAAACCAAGAGATAATCCTAAGGGTTGTAACCTCTCAACTGGTCGTTTCCAAGACAGGTTCGTTCTCACACTCTGGCTCGGCAGGGGTCTCCTCAACCTTGTCTCCGCAAGCGTCTGCCGCGGCGGCATCCCCGGCACCTTGTGTCACATCCTCGTCTATGCCGGCGAGGTCTGCTTGTGAGATCTGCTCAAAGTCATCCTCTGATGAACTGGCTTCTTCTTGCTCATCGTCAGCCTCATCTTCAACGCCAAGAGGCGACAGATCCCCAAGAAAGGAACGAATCAACTGAGCTATTCCTTCATGTTCACTGCACAATAGAGAGGTTGTCATAAACATGTTAATACACCAGTCATCATTCAAAATAATTCATGCTATTATCGACAAAATTAAACAAAATTATTCAAATTTTCATAGGAATTTAAATTTCTTTTAGATTTGGACATGTTATTTATGCTTTTAAAAATAACTGTGAGGAATAAATATTTGAAATCCCAGACTGCAAAAAAAAATATTTCAGTAAATTAATAGAATATTCTAAAATTTCAGCCTGAAATACTCCATTTCACTGGATATAATTTATAGAAAATGCTCTTGACCTATGAGTTTGTTGTGACCAAATAATTAGGTCAGAGGTACCTAATATCGTCTGTTGTAAAAACTTCGGTAACTCCCAGCTGGACCCCTGTGTCCATCGAGAGGATGACTTGATAGGCTCTCCCCCCGGTAGGGCCGCCTTGTTCCTCCACACGAACATCTTTGATGTCTTCTAGCTTGGCCTTCACTGCAGAGTCAGACAGTACATCACATACACAGATATTTGGCAAGTCTTCACCAGCTTAAACATGGCTAACAAGTTAAACAGGGCTAACAGGTTAAACATGGCTAACAGGTTAAACATGGCTAACAATCAGGTTAAACATGGCTAACAATCAGGTTAAACATGGCTAGCAGGTTAAACATGGCTAACATGTTAAACATGGCTAACAGGTTAAACATGGCTAACATGTTAAACATGGCTAAAAATCAGGTTAAACATGGTTAACAATCAGGTTAAACATGGCTAACAAGTTAAACATGGCTAACAAGTTAAACATGGCTAACAATCAGGTTAAACATGGCTAACAGGTTAAACATGGCTAACATGTTAAACATGGCTAACAGGTTAAACATGGCTAACAATCAGGTTAAACATGGCCAACAGATTAAACATGGCTAACAATCAGGTTAAACATGGCTAACAATCAGGTCAAACATGGCTAACAGGTTAAACATTAAACATGGCTAACAATCAGGTTAAACATGGCTAACAGGTTAAATATGGCTAACAGGGTAAACATGGCTAACAGGTTAAACATTGCTAACAATCAGGTTAAACATGGTTAACAGGTTAAACATAGCTAACAATCAGGTTAAACATGGCTAACAGTTTCAACAAAACTCAGTTTATTCAAAGTTTTTATCCTAAGCTCAGACCAGTCATCAAAACTAATAATTTTTATAATTGTCCAACAAATGTTTCCATCAGCATGTGCTTTCACTACCTCTTCTATTTTAATCCTATGAAAATAATACTGCCCCCTGCAGGATGTTTAATTTTATACTTTGACTAAAGACGACATGAAAACAAATGGATTGTTGACCTACCATAGGGTGGCGATCCAAGGGAGATAAGTGTATTCAACATGTATTGGCACCAGTGTAGACGGGTCATCCTGACCTCTGACCTCATTTTGTCAAATTCACAAATCTGTCCACAAAATAATTCAACACAAATTATTGGCATTGATAATCAAGGCCTCACATCCTATCCCAGACCTTTAATCCTATGGATATAAACTAATCCTATGGATATAAGTTAATCCTATGGATATAAGTTAATCCTATGGATAAAAGGTATCTGAATAAGCTTATTGAGGATTATACCACGTGGGATGAAAGTGTTGATCTAGTCCGCCCACCCTACCCTTGATCTTTATAAACCTATGTCTTACTATATTCCTTCTCTTTCTGCTGATGTCTTTAACACTGCAGATTCATTTTGTTTTATTTCATGCTTTTTTTTTCCTTTTTTTTGCTGAAGAAGGCTTTTTGCTAATAAATACTTTGTTTTGTTGCGCCTTTTCAGGCTCACTAATAAACCATTTTTTTTGTAATCCCATGTCAGGCCTGAAATACTATGCCATGTATGTACCTAATTATTTCTCAGGCCTGTAAACCCTTGCCAGGGCCAGTAATCATATGCTAGAACTGTAATCCAATTCAGGGCCAGTAATCATATGCTAGAACTGTAATCCAATTCAGGGCCAGTAATCATATGCTAGAACTGTAATCCAATTCAGGGCCAGTAATCATATGCTAGAACTGTAATCCAATTCAGGGCCAGTAATCATATGCTAGAACTGTAATCATATTCCAGGCTATTAATCATATGCTAGAACTGTAATCATATGCCAGGCCAGTAATCATATGCTAGAACTGTAATCATATGCCAGGCTGGTAATCATATGCTAGAAATGTAATCCTATTCCAGGCCAGTAATCATATGCTAGAACTGTAATCATATTCCAGGCTAGTAATCATATGCTAGAACTGTAATCATATTCCAGGCTAGTAATCATATGCTAGAACTGTAATCATATTCCAGGCTAGTAATCATATGCTAGAACTGTAATCATATTCCAGGCTAGTAATCATATGCCAGAACTGTAATTATATTCCAGGCTAGTAATCATATGCTAGAACTGTAATCATATTCCAGGCCAGTAATCATATGCTAGAAATGTAATCCTATTCCAGGCCAGTAATCATATGCTAGAACTGTAATCATATTCCAGGCTAGTAATCATATGCTAGAACTGTAATTATATTCCAGACTAGTAATCATATGCTAGAACTGTAATCATATTCCAGGCCAGTAATCATATGCTAGAACTGTAATCCTATTCCAGGCTAGTAATCATATGCTAGAACTGTAATCCTATTCCAGGCTAGTAATCATATGCTAGAACTGTAATCCTATGAGAAGAACCTGAGAACCTATGCTAGGCCTAGGAAGCATGGTTGACATTAATGTATCATCCTCTATTAGATTGCAGAAACATTTCAGTTTTTACTTCATAAAGTTTACTTTTCATTCAAAAATTGTATTCAAAACAAACTTTATACAAAAATATTTTTAATGGACTGAAACAATGAAGTAGCATTGAATAGCCACTTTTACAGAGATGAATTAAAATATGTGAGTAAGGTTGTAGTTCATAACTTATAGTGAAAAGAAACACAAGTAATGTGGTAGCCTGATTATTAAAACAATCCAATAGTATAAAATATTCAATGGCACACACCTCATAGTTGTCAACAATCAAACAGCTCAGACCAGCGGCACACAGTCCTATTAAAACTTTGAATATAAACGACTCTGTGGAAAAAAACATGATTACAACAAATGTCATTTATATGCACACATGAGAACAACTATTTTATATATATATATATACAATCTGATATTTAACAATTACAAATTAAAGAATAAGAACAAGACAAGGAGCTCTTATTAAAAAACAATCATGTATTACCAGGACTATGTAGTTTTTTTTTCACAAGATTACCTTTAAATCAAACTACTGACCTGATCCAAATAAAAATATACCAATGAGGCCAGCAAAAAAACCTGAGGAAGAAAAAAAATGAAAGTCACATAATTTTTATCCTCATGAACACAATGATGCAAGTAAATTATATGTTAAAACAACTGGTCAATGGTAGTATTAAGATGATGTGAGCTTTTGTAAATTGAGAAGAGGTGAATGTCATCCCCAAAAGTAGTCGATAAAAAAAATGAAGACAACAATTATCAAGTGACAAAGAAAAGAGAGTAATCATTCTTAGTTATAATAATTGTAGCAGAGTGACTGTGATCTGTTACTTACCAACAAAAACTGTATTACATAATGTAATCATTCTTAGTTAGAATACATGTAGTAGAGAGACTATGTGATCTGTTATTCAACAAATACTGTATAACATAGTGTAATCATTCTTAGTTATAATACATGTAGTAGAGAGACTATGTGATCTGTTACTTACCAACAAAAACAGCTTTAGAGAGAAAGGTGGGCTCTCTGAGTAGACGAAGCTGAGAGTCTGTTTGTTTCTCTACACGCATGTATCCCATGGTGCATCAAAGAGTGTTGCAGTAACAGCTACAAGTCAAAAATAGTCATGTTACTTAATACTATTCAGCTCTATGTATACAATTTTCTAATATAATCCATTATTTCAGTGTCTGAATGGCTGTAGTGTTGTAGTAAGGAATTCAATAAAAATTTGATCATTTCAAATGGTTAGAGTTAACTTTTTTTTTAACCTATAAACTTAGTTTCTCTTGGGGTTGCTGAAAATGGTAAAAATAAATCAGCAGCATGGAGCTGTTTTTTTTTCTCAGCTTAAAATTCCCAACCCAGTGACAGGGTCATATTGATAGTTCACCATTTAACAGGTAAATATGACATTGACATGGTACTAATGCCTTTTAAAACAATAAATGCATCACAATCATTTTATAAAAAACAGTCAAACAGATAACAAAAATGATCAATGCTAAAACAACTATTAGAACTCATATGATGGTAAAGGATGTTCAATGTAAATTAAGCCAAGATTACATTTTTGTAAGAAAATGATATGAACTTTTCATTTGCAGATAGAACTTTGACCTATTTGGTTTGATGTAAACAATGTTCTTTATAGAACAGCTGACATTTTCTACAGTAGCAATGTTAAAGCTGAGAAATGAAAAAGAAACTGCGTAATTCAACATGTGCTTATCTACATAAACAGTACAGGCTGCAGATGGCCAGTATTGATGTGCACAGCTGTGTTTGTAAATAAGACTTGACTGATTTTACAAATTCAAGGGAGCCTGGCATTTGATAACCAATGATTAAGATCTTATAATTGTTCTCAAGGGAGATAAGACTGAAAGTTGACAAAACTTTGATCCCTCTAACAAAACCTTTGAAGATCTTTCATCTATTGTTATCTTCATGATAGTCTTAGTTTTGAAACAGGGGCCCGACATAAATTTAACTTGGATACAATATCATTTTTAAATCTTTCAAATTTTAGGAGGAGGTCCAAAATAAATACATAGATAAAATAATTACAGTAGAACCCACTTAACTCGAGCCCGGTTAACCCGTCAGCTCTATTAAGTTGACGTTTTTTATTGGAACCACCAAATTCTCTTTTTGTCTTTGCATTTTCGGTTAATTATTTTAAGTGGCCAAACCCTAATACCTCGAGCACAAAAGAGGGCCAAATTTGCCACTTAGCGTTGGTTATCTCTATCACCATGAGCAATCGCCAGCTTTTGAAAATGTTAGAAGTGATTTTTTATAACCAAGGGAAGGCACTGAATTTCTGCCTCGCCAGGTCTGCTGGTGACATCACAGCCCGCTTGCGTTCAGCTCTCAGCGTTGTGTTGCTTCTGGTACTACATGTATACCAATCGCCAGCTTTTGAAAATGTTACTTATCGATAGGGCTGAACCGATCGGTTCGGCTACTCTGCATCTGCCGATTTTCGTTTACTCAGAGATACTCGACAATCGGCCACGTAAGTGCTGCCGATGCCGAGTATTACGTAATTGCTCCAATAAAAAAGATGCACGCAGAATCGTATGTCTAAAACATTTCGTTTCGTATGGAATAACAAAATGTACCATGCGCAGACTTGTTGTCATTGGCAACCATTCATCCTTCAACCTCATTTTACTCTATTACTATTGCTTTGTTCTCTTTGTTTCATTCATAAGAAGTGTGCAAAAGCCATTTAACTATTGGTTAGAATTAATTAAAATGTGTCAAAGTTGAAGGTTCAAAAGTTCAAAAGGAGTTCCTAATTTATTTTTGTACATTTTTATAGAGAAGAATTCGCTTTGTCATGAGTTATATATAGGTCATGATAGACAAACAAATAATGGCAACGCCTTTGTGTAAAAAAAAACTCCAAAAACATGTGCATGTACATTCTCATTTATTAACGCTAGTGATGGGACGATACTAAAATCATAGGGTGCTTACTATAAACAAGGCTCCCCAGATTTTAAAATATATAATATAACAGACTACAAACAGTTTACCCATCCCCCACACTCAATCTCCCACACCATTGTTGTTGGTTAGTCCAATTAGCATCAAGTTACCGAAGGAATTCTGAGTCCATTGTAAGCTGAGGGGACGGACCCTAGGAAGATGGTTTGGAATAGAATGGTTCAGGGACAATGAGGGGATGTGTAGGTTACATGGGAGGGTTATTTATTTGTGTAGCTTGTAAGGAAAGTCACGCAAATGCCTTCCAAGGCACAGTATCGTTCAATCTGGGAATCACCGCAAGACAAAAATACCATGTCACTAGCGGACCCGCACGCGCGCGCGCGGCGTGGTGGGCAGGAGTAGATGAATTCCTTATAGTTATGTACTAGGGAAAAAAAACTGCGCTAACGCAACAAAGGATTATATTTAAACTTAAATGGTCCTTAAAAACGAACGGTCTTAACAATCTTAGGAAAGAGTGAAGAAATAGGGTCCCGATATTCCAATATGATTCCGATTAATCGTCCCATCACTAATTAACGCACATCATGTACATAAAGAAATTTCAAGCGCATGTTAATATTTTGCCCCCATATTGGTTTTCGTTTAACTCGATGATCGGTTATCTTGGCGCCATTTTTCATACCCCGAGGTCGTCGACTTAACCGGGTTCCACTGTATGTCAAATATATTTTAAAATTAATTAAAGTTATTTGTGTTTTTTTTCCTTGCGGTATAACCACTTAATAAACATGATGAAATCAAATTTTTCATTAAAAATTTTTTTTTACATGTGATGACTTAGTTACTTACCTAACAGAGATTTGATTATTAACTCTGATTATGCTTACCTATATGAGGGAAATTCAAGATGGGGAATCACAATAGTCACAAATAGGATTAGCTTCCCTAATGAAAAGCAAACATTTTAAATGTTGAGTTCCTTTTGTCCATCAAAGACACACTTGCTGAGCTGCTGACACTCTGTTAGGAGGATGTTACGATCAGAAGATGTTAAGCAGCAGAGATGTGGTCCTTTTTGTGAAGATACCTAAGGAATAAATAAACATGCTACAGAAAATTTTGATATAAATGGTTTAAAAAAAACTAGCATAATGTTGGAGAAAGTGCTTGACTTGAATTTGTTAAGTATAGCAAAACGGAGAGAAAATTCTTCCTTGAAATGCAACAGAGGCAACCACATTGCTACAAAGAACATTAACTTTACACCAGGTTCGGTGGAATGGACATTTAGGTCGTTAATGTATTATTCATAACACTCTGATTTTTTAATTGTGTCAACTAGGTTTATTTAATTTTTACCCCAGAATTATGGTCAATATATATACCTTCCTCACTAAAGCATAGACTCTTGTATGCTCTATATACAGACACTCATAAGTGAGTAATATAAAACATACAACACAAACACTCTAAAATAAACCCATATAAAACTGAATGTTTAATGATTAAAGACAACTTAAAACTAACACATTCTGCAGTGTAAAAGGATGTGAAAATTTAATAATATTTATAGATTTCATATTTAGTACTTGACTTGACTTAATTACTTATTTACTTTTAGCAGATGGAAAGTTTTTGCAACTGGGAGCTGGGTTATATTATTATATAAGCCAAGACTTCATAGTTGACAATTATCAAACAGATATAACAACACGAAATGAAACAACAAAAATTATTTTTTAGATTAAAACTGCTGGGTTTCTTTGTGTTATTTTTTTGTGTACAGTCTTAAGCAGTGATTCTCAACCTTTTGAGGTTCAAGGACCACTTGAAAAATGTGTGTCTCAGCCACGGACCACTACTGAAAATTATGTTACTGCCGTGCTGGAAATTTATATATAATTATACTTTTTATATAACTAATTACTAGTATACATATTAGTAAGTAAAACTAAACTAATACGTTACCATTTGCGTGCTCCCCCCAAATACTTGAATGGAAACAGATTGTAATGGCTTTCTTTTGTAATGAACAAATATCACTTATACTAGTCTTATACTTATGGTCTTATTCAATTCGTATTGCTTACTATAATAAAAACTGTAAGTCATAAACAGTAGTTGGTATTAGAAAGACTGCTATATTAGTTTATTTAATGCGAGCCTTGAGCTTGCACATTTAAGCACAGCAGATCCAAACGAGGGGTAATACTTGAAAGACTCCATCGTAGTTCATCTTTAACTTCAAGTTGGGAACGGGTTAGGGTTAGCCATAAAACGAACATAGTTTACATAGTCGAGAATGAAATTATGGTTAAGACTCAAGACTCTTCTATTGTAACTATTTTATTAGATTCAACTAAATTTAATAAAGAATACATGACCAATAAATAAGACGGTCTAAAAGACTATGAAAGAACAAGACTCTCACACTTACAGTGTCAGTGTCCCACATTAGCCACATAATCACAGTGAGTCACTACCACTCAACAGTAACAATCAGTAATAACATGACTAATAATAACTGGGCTAATAAAGTTTTAAAATGCAAAACATAACTCATACGGATAAGCATAAACATTAATACTGAGCTGTGAATAGCATGGCATAGAGACAGAGAGTATAGAGGCAATCTTAATAAACTTAATTGTGGCTCACTAACTAAAACTAACTTAGAACACTTTTAGACATTAAGGCCTAAGTGTCAAGATTAAAATTGGTAGTCTAACTGAAAATGGTGCCATTCAAAATAAATTCTTCTTCATTTATTAAGTTACATAATAATAATATATATTATTATATATAATATAATATAATATATATATTAATATTACCTCTGACTCTGGTAGTAAGTTTAGTGGTAGTAAGTTGATGGGCTAGGAATGTCTAAATACTTGTTTTATGTTTAGAAACAGTAATAGCTCTTAGTTTGAGCTAGTGTAATAACTAATATATAAGATATTGATTTGAATCATTAAAACGATAAATGATTCATACTGAAGAAAAGAAAGAAAAAAACGGTACACTGCAGAGTGAAAGAGTACAAGTACAATCAGTACAGTAGTACAGTGAGTTAGCCCACAGATTTCTTGGTCGTGTCATTTGCTAAGAATAAATATTTGAAACATGAAATGTAGTTTAGAAATATTAAAGCTCCTACCGAAATGAAATGGCTTGTTAAGGTTGGAGAATATTATTCGAACGCGACGAAAATACTGTTACGATTCTTGTGCTCTTGTATCCTAAAAATAAGAGTAAGCTAAGTTATTTTTAGCTGTCATCTAGTGTTTACAAACATCCGGGCGATACTCTTTATGAAAGAAGATCAATAAACTATTTTTAGGTTTGTAAGGGCAAAATGAATTGAAAATAATTTTTCTTGGACTTCTTGTTTATCAGTTTCACAAAAAATATGAAAATCTTTAAATTAGATTCTAGGACATATTAAAAATGTCACCACTGCATATTTTTCTTTCTCCTCTCTCCCCCAATCGGCTATAAATCTCATCGCCACCTGAGAAAGAGACGTAACCTTTTCTAAGTAATGACTACTCTCCAAGGGTAATATATCAGTAGTCTGCCTTTGTTTAATATGTAGGTTCAGTGTTAACTATTGGCACATATCGTGTGTGTTTTTTTTTGTTTTTTTTTAATTATTATTGCTGTTACTTAGTGAGGCAATGATTTGCAAATGATAAAGTTTTGCCATATTTCGTCACTTGCCTGTTTCTCTTTATGTTTTTAACAAAATAATTATATTGTTTTATACTGCTATTAGTGCTATCCGTTAAAATAAAAGTGAGAGGAAATTCGCGATTAGGCACTTTGGTGGGTAAAAAAAGATTGCACAAATTTGGTTTAATTATAATTATAGTTAATCTCGAAACCGTCAAAAGTTAGCACGATTCAAGTGGACATTGAGGTTTAATCTTAGTGCGGGTCTCTTCGTAAGCGATGGCGACGTATGGAGCTGCAGTTTTTAAATCATTTCACAACACTGTGTTTCAAATATGTCAATTATTTTATTTTTTAATACTATATATTTTTTTAAAAAAATATTTATTGAAAGAAATGCTACATGCTCCTGCAAGACATTTTGTTACAATCATCCTTTAAATATCATTTATGCCAACCCCATACTACGCCGAATACTTATTAACTTCTTGTAGCTATAATTAGCCTAAACACTTCAAACAAAGTATAATTAACAAGGATACTGCTGGTACATTTGATATGCATTTAAACTGTTAAATAAATCTGATCAGGGAAATGATAATACAAAACATATTTCCTTAAAGATTGAGGAGGCATACTCCTTCCATGAACCCTTAACTTTAACTTAGAATAGAAACAGAGCTGAAACGCAGCAGAATTATCCTTATCCATGGCAGAGCGCAAAAGGAAAAAAAAAGGGGGGGGGATAGGTATGCTTCTTATGCTTAGTTGTTGTTTTTTTTAAAGTAATAAACCATGGTAAAGGGCGTGAAAGCGGTAGGTCTGGTGGCTTGGTTTTGTTTCCAGTGGTAGCCCTACAGCTTCAAATATTATTCAATCCATTGCATTATTACTCATAACTTATTGAAGCAAAATTCACCAAATAATAGGAGGCTTTAAATTACATGAGGATAGCTTGAAGACTCCCCCCCCCCAAACCATACACATAATTTTACATGTTTAATCTTTAAACTATAAACATTTTGTACCAAGGTTTAACTAAAGGGATTGAATATTATTATTGTGAATGGGCATTCTGCAGTAATTCAAATTTGAAAGACGTCTTTATAATAAATATAATAATGCGGTGAAGAATCCGTGGTGATGGATGAGTAAAGATCAAAGGTCATGTCCAATACATGTTTTAATATAATAATTACATTAAAACATGCATTGAATTGTAATAATTTATAATACAGGCTTTATAGTATATATAATATAAAGGCAAAGGCCTATAAATTAGAAATACTAATACACTGATGATTTCATCAATAATAAGATTCAATTTATTTTAATGAAGCCAATATTTAATGCAGTCTCAATCTGTAATTTTTTTTTAATGCCAAGTTTAAAATAGAAGAAATGATTGAGTTGTGCGCATAACTCACCCTATTGTCTGTCTATCTCTTACTGATCCCCCCAGCTAAAAAAACGATGGTCGCCTCAGAGTGTAGGGTTTATTCTATTCTATCTATGCACAAACTGCTGACGTCATGACAATTCTATGGCAATGTTTTGATTCACGTTAACGCAATTTTTATTGAACGCACCGAGGTCCAATGAACACGTGTAAATAGGAACTAAAATATAAAAAAAAACGTAAAAAACCAATTTTTTAAATAAATCCTTTATGTACGAGACGTAACTAAAAGAATGTTCATTATAATACGCAGCGCAAGACCATCCAAAAAATACAAAAGTGTAGTTGTGTCGTAAAACAGGTTTAATATAATGCACACCGATCAGGAATATGTTTATGAAAAGTGTTGTCAATAAAATACGCACCTTATTGCGCGACAGAAAGGTTGTTCAATATAATACGCACCGCGACGCTCTATCTCAAAAAATAACATGATACATAGGAATAAATAAAATAATCTAAAAAATCAATAATTTAATTACGGTACATGCGATTGATCTGAAATTTTGACACATTGTTTTTATCATCGGTACGAAACTGCCTGCAAAATTTCATCTCGCTAGCTTACGAGGAAGTGGGTTAAAAATTGATCCAAAGTTTTGGCGACAAACAAGGGTGCAAGGGTGCAACTAGACACCACGAGTTAATATAAAGGATTTAATAACTAGGGAGTCTGCGATTATCAGGGCCGCCACCAGGGGGTGAATCCACGAATTTATTCAGGGGCCACAACGGAAGGGGGGCCCCGTCAGCCACGCTTAATTTTTATAATGCTGATATATATTCGGACAATTATTCAAGTTACATATAACAAAAAGGGTAATCCCTTATTTCAGCGCATTTTAAACTTTTAGAACAAAATAAATAAAATAACTTACTTTTACTAATTTAAACACTTAAATCAGATATTTTAAAAAAAGTATTTAATCCTTTTCAATTAGTTTTTCGTGTGTTTTGTCGAGTTTAAAGGGGTTTTTAACTTAGAAAAAGGTTTTTAAAAGCAGACTTCCAACAAAAACAATGGCGCCGTTAGTCACAGAAGATAGTGAAGTATATTAATTTTTATTTCGTACAAATCGTAAAATAGTAATTTTATTTCAACAAAAAATAGTGTTTTAATTTTAAAATAGATTTCATAACAATAATTAATGAATTAAGTTTGAAAAAAATGTTTTTTTGAAGACTTGAAATATAAAATGCGCTGAAATAAGGGATTACCACAAAAAAGTTTTTAAAATTAGCTCACCGCGAAAATTGACGGGAATTTTTTTTTGCACAATGAACGGTTCGCTAAAGGTGCTCCTCGGAAATTCGTGTTTTACGTCACAGTTTTCAAAAAAAATATTATATCTTAGTCATCAAATACGTCACATATATGTCTTCCGGTGACTCTCTCACTTATTCGAATAGATGTAAATATTAGAATTTTTTTCTTCACTTTTACGACCCGTTAAGCTGTAAATAAGACATAAATATTTTTTTGTTTGAAAAAAGGCACCGATCGTATTTTCTTCGTTGTGTTCATGGAGTTCCCGTGGAGATTCTCAATTATTTTCAATCTCTAAACAAAAGATGAATACAAATGTTTAAAATTTCAATCTCCGTGTGCAGCTCACACACTGAATCTGGTCGGGGTAAATGCTGCGTCATGTTGCAGAGATGCAATAACATTCTTTTGGAAACGTGAATCGCCTCTACAAATTATTCAGCTCTTGTCCAGAAAGATGGAATCTCTTGCTGGAATCAACAAGATGCTCCCTGCATAATCTGAGTGACACGCGCTGGAGTTCAAGAGTTGATGCCTTGCGTCCAATTGCTCAGAGGTTGCCTAGCATACTTCCTGTTCTAGAGACAGTGATGTCCACGACTAAGTACACAAATGAAATAAGAAGCGAAGCACGTGGACTGAAAACCTATTTCTCTTCCTTCACCGCAGTGTTGATGGCAGCATTCTGGCTAAAAGTTTTGACGTGCATCAATGAAAGAAATCTGATGCTCATCAAAGCAATCTCACTTGAAATCGCGTCACGTAAACAACAAGGATCTCTCAAATGAATTGCAGCAGTTGAGAGATAATTGCCACACGATTTTCACAGAAGCACAGCATGTATCAAAAGAATTGGGAATTCCTACAGAACTGAAGACGGCGCGGCGTCGCGGCAAAAGATCAAGACCTTTCCGTTCAGATTACGAAACGTCCAACAATTCCCAAAACGTCACGGGTGTTGAGGAATCAGCAAAAGCTAAGTTCACTAAGGAAGTTTTGTATCTCAATTTTGATTCTGTGATTGGGCAGATGAACCATCGGTTCAAAGTTTTAGACAAGATCTGGAAACTGTTCAATCCAGTTCTAAATTTTAGAAGTGTGACTTCTGAAGAAATGTCGTCCTCTTGTGCTGATTTAGTGGTTAAATATCCACGTGATCTTTCCAGCCTTTTGAAAGATGAGTTGCTTCACTTGAAGAATGTATACGGTACAACATTCACGTCAAGGAAGCGTATGCCTCTGCGTTATCTGATCCTTTTGAACTCAATTTATTTACACGGGCTAGAAGGAATATTTATTGAGTGTGTATTGCCCTGAGGATTTTTTGTTGTCTTTCTGTGTCGGTGGCTCAAGGAGAACGATCTTTCAGTAAACTGTCTATTATAAAAACTATTTGCGTTCTACCATGAGCCAAAAAAGATTGAATGGATTGTCTATTATTTCACTTGAACACGAACTTACCAGTCAGATAAACCTCAATGAAGTTATACGTGATTTTTCTAATATGAAAATAAGAAGGTGGTCCTCCTCATCACAGTAAATATACAAACAGCCCTCTTACACTTAGATATTAATAATATGTTGCGTTATCCACGGTTGTTACTATATTTCAAATTTCAAATTAAAATTCCATTTATAAACATGGATGTTTCCCTTGGTATGTAAATTTTTTTACACATCAAATGATTTGTTATTCAACAATCTAATTTTTAAAAATGTGCTTCATATGAGTGAATAGAACACAAACTTATTACTGTTGTGTAACTATTGCTTTTGTTGTTAATTTTTTATATGAATGAAAAAAAAACTACTTCTTTTGTTGTTGCAAATATGTGGCGTTTTTGTTATTCAGTAGGAAATTCTTGCTCCCTAGATCGCTTGTATTGGTATTTATAAATGCAGCCAGCACTGTCGCTATCGGATCTTATCTTATCTATACAGACGCTCCTTCTAAGCAGAAGATAATTGCGTCCACAGACCATGACAGATGATCTGTTGGCAAGTGATGCAGCGTTCACAGGCCACGGCTTTGTGGGTTCCACGCATTACCCAGCCGCCTAACTTAAGTTAGGTACCCATTCGGAGCTGGGTGACTCAGGGATGCCCTAGGCCCCAGGAACAAATCCTTGCCTTCACATGGATTCGAACCCGTGACCATTGGTACGCCAGTCGAGTGCGCTGCCACTCAACCACCGCGTAAGCATAAGCTACATTTTGGTCATTTTGTATACATATTGATGTTGAGCCCAGAGCGGCCCAACGTATCCAGTTTTCATGGGCCCAAAAATTTCTGGTGGCGGCCCTGTGCGATACTTAGTTGTTGATTTTCAGTAGCGTTGGAACACGTGGCCAATGAGAAATATAAGTGAGGTTGGACATGCACATTTGTATATTTAGATTATGCTGTGTAAAACTAGTAGAGTAGGTCAGTGTGTAAGTCAAACACTAGTGTGAGTAGGTCAGTGTGTAAGTCAACCACTAGTGTGAGTAGGTCAGTGTGTAAGTCAACCACTAGTGTGAGTAAAAAATGAATGAAAATGACCCCCTTTCCAGTCCATGATGGACTATGGGGCAAGTGATGTAGCGTTCACAAGTTTTAGCCACCACTAACGAGCAGGGGAATGTGTGGCCAGCACAATACCCAGGGGCCTTGCCAATACCTGGGCTCGAACCCGCGACTCGGGATCTGCCTCGGATCGATAGTCCATTGCGCTACCACTTAGACTGTCTTAGACCATCGCAAGTCAACTAGTTGTGGGAGTAGGTCAGTGTGTCATTCAACCACTAGTGTGAGTAGGTCAGTGTGTCATTCAACCACTAGTGTGTGTATGATATATATATATATATATATATATAGAGAGAGAGAGAGAGAGAGAAGGGGAAAAAACAAAACAATAAACAAGTTTCACAAAGATGGGGGCGCCAAAATCGTCTTTTTATGCCATTCCATGAGAGGCACTTTTATTTTATACACCGCCGGATTTAGACTTGATAAGGCCCTAGAGATGGCAGGGCCCAAGGCAGCAAACGACGAGCAGGGCCTAAGGCAGCAAACGACGAGCAGGGCCCAAGGCAGCAAACGATGAGCAGGGCCCAAGGCAGCAAACGACGAGCAGGGCCCAAGGCAGCAAACGACGAGCAGGGCCCAAGGCAGCAAACGACGAGCAGGGCCCAAGGCAGCAAACGACGAGCAGGGCCCCGGGCCCAAGGCAGCAAACGACGAGCAGGGCCCAAGGCAGCAAACGACGAGCAGGGCCCAAGGCAGCAAACGACGAGCAGGGCCCCGGGCCCAAGGCAGCAAACGACGAGCAGGGCCCAAGGCAGAAGACGAGGAGCGAAACCCATGAAAAATTTGCATTTTACATATAGAAAAACAATGGGTGGAAAATAAATTACTTAATGTATATTCTATAACAGCATTGACACGTCAATAATTACGGTTTTTTTCATTTACTTGAAGATCCTAAAACTCATAAAAGATGTTAATAAATAATACTTTTAGTTTTGGTATGCTAATGCTAATTGACAGTATGTAGTCTATATATATTAGGGTTGTTAACGATTAATTTAAATTTAATAGTTAACTTTTGAAAAATTAACGATTAATTAATCGTTAATTTCAATTAAAGCCAAAAATTAAAATTCATGATGTCATAAGTAACACTTATTAAACGTTCTTGTTGTAAATCTAAATAACACTGGAATTTGTCCTTTATATGTCATATTTTAAACAACTACGCAAAAAGACAAGTGTGATGACATTATTTGGTTCAAGTGATGAGCGGGTTTAATTGACAATATAACCAGCCGAGCTCAACAATCATTCACATGGAACTGAGGTAACTGGTATGCACAAAACGGTAATGGCCAGGAATGACATTATCGGATATCGGTGTTCATAAAGTTTTCACCATTGTAGAGGGTTAATAGTTTCAGGAACTTTCATCTCCATTTTGTAATGGGGGGGGGGAGTGGGCGAGAAAATGGGGGCCCTTAGCCATAGCTTGTGTAGCTTATACTTAAATCTGGCACCGATTTTCTATGTTTGAAATAATATTTATTCACCGGCTGGCAGTTGGAATGACTTTCTGACAGCAAGGAGCGTCGTGTTTTCTTAGGTCAATTCTTGTTTAAAACAGACGTTATACACGTTCTATTCAGTGTTGAAATAATTTCTTGTTCTTTTAAATTTAGAAAATCAAACAAGTTTGCTTTTTAAATAAAGAAAAGGGAAAAACAAAATTTTTACGTTATAATTTATTAAGGTCGATTCATTTATTTATTTTAAATTCTGTTCAACTTTTTTTTGTTACTGTTGTTTTTAAGTTGATTGACTCTGGTTATTATTATTAGTAATATTAATGACTATATCGACATTAAATCTATACATATAATTCACCAAATCAAGAGCGGGTATGTGCAAATAAGCATGACGAATGGCCCTCGCTGGGGTCGACCAATCAGTTTATGGTTGGCAAGCAAAGGTGGTGTAGAGGGGGAGGGGGTTGTCATCGAGACCAACAATGCTTCTTGAGTTCACTTTCGTTGTTCCTATACAGAATAAGATGCATGTCGTAGTGTAGTGGTTATTACATCCTAACACGTGGAAGGTCCTGGGTTCAAGCCTCAGCTGAGACATTATTTTTTAATTTTTAAAAATGTTTATCTTTGTGCCCGTTCTTTTCCCTCTTTCTTTTATCTATAATAAAGGTGGACAAATGTTTGCACGAATCCCTAAAAATATCATAAATTAAATAAATTAATAAAAGCTTATCTATTAATCAGATCGCTATTCGGACCCGATGGCCTCAGTATCGAAAAACTTGATTTGATTGGCTCAATAAGAGAAAATATTAATGAATACTATTTATATCTTTTAAATCTTTTATATTCGTAAGGATCTCGTGGTCTTGTGACTACGTATTGGCTTCTAGCGCATCGTTAGTGGGTTCGATTCCCAGCGGGGGAATATATTTTTTTCTTTTTTTTCCTTTTTTAAATTTTAAATTATCTTTTTACACTCAATTTTAGTTTCAGGCAAACAGTTATTTCTTTGTTTTCGGTTGTTTTTTTTTATGAATCCGATCCCGAAGTACAGACAAATTATGAACAAGGAACCAATCGATTATCTAGTTACAAGTTACAGACTTATATTAGCTGCTTGCAATCATTTTATTTAAAGGGTCGCTAGCTGGATAGGGCCCCAGTTTGAATAGCATCCAGGGGCCCCGTGCAGTCTTAATCCGCCCCTGCGCTCAGTACATGAATACTTCAGGAGTATATGGTGACAAAGCATTAATTGTGGCGATGTCCGAAATACTTCCCAAAAAGGCTTCGATGGTCCCCCAACGTTCACTCGCGTTGTTCTCATTTGTTCGTGCTACTTTTTGTGTCCGTTCTCCCCCTCCTTTTTTTTTAATTTGCACTATCTATGAGCAAGACTGTGGCGTATGCACGCCACGGGGCATCTAGTATAATTTACTAGAACACGCACAAGACGAGGGCAAATAAGCTTGAAGAATGGCTTTCGTCAGGGTCGGCAAATCACAGTTTATGGTTGGCATGCACGCTACAGGGGTGGGGGACAGGTACAGAGGCGTAACTAGGTTTTTGGCGCCCTTGATAAATTGACAAATTTCAGCTTCGCTATTTTGTCATTTTTTAGAAAAAATAATTGAATTTCTATTATTTTATTTTATTACAATAATTACGTAGTCTGACAGTGACAGTCATACAACGTGATTATAACAAATGCATAAGACAGGAACAATACTAATTTGCAGTTTATTATCATCAACATACATAATTCCCTTAATGGATGTAATGCATCTTGGATGTAATGCTGATTTGTTCAATAGTGCGCACCAAAAATTACTGCACCAAATATAACTCTTTTCGAACGTTCCGCATAAAATTGTTCAATATGATAATAAATGAATCAAATAAAAATAAATGAAATTTCTGTATTACGTTATTTTTTAATCTGATGTGTATTTATTTTGAAAACTTCCGTCATTTTTTACGGGTGATACGCTAGTTTACTAAATAATACCAAATAAATTGGTGGATAAAACGGGATATTGTTGCGTTAATAAAGACTATAGCAAAACTTGAAGTAACGTGTATTATAAATAAAAACAATAGTGTCAATGTTTCATACTCATTATCTCATGCATAACGATAGAAACTCACAATTAAAAGTAAATAATTTAAGTAACACTCCAACGATCCACTCCATATATCAAAGGTTCAAAGCTTAACTTTTGTTGCTTTAATGTTTGCAAAATTAGTGATTATTTCATCCAAGTTTTTTTGACTGGTAAGTTCACTTTCGATGGAAAGAAGAGCAATAGATGATGTGCGTTGTTGACCTGAAGTCGATCTCAAGTAATTTTTGATAATTTTTAGTTTTCTGAAACTCCTTTCAAAAGTGGCTATTGTGGTTGACACTGAAAGAAATGCTTTCAGAGCTAGTTCGATATTTTGGTACGACTCATACAATTCCCATGTAGCGAGAACATTTAGAAGATCTAAATGAAACATGTCATCGGGTTTTTTTTTGGTGTTTTGCAGTAGTTCAATCATTTGGTTTTTAAAGCATTTTATTTCAATTATAAATTGCTCTTTTTTATTTCGGTTTTCCAATTAGGAAAACTGGCGTAATAGGAGCAAATAGGGAGTAAAGTGGGGGAGGGGAAGGAAGATGTCACCTCTCACGGGCTTGTGTTGGCATGTCAAAGCAAGTTGGCTCCTTTAATGTGGAACATAGACACTGCCTCTCTTTCCTATCAAGTCGAATAGCCGGTATGGCTGTTCCCCACCCCCTCTCAATATCTACATTGTCCTTGATTAATCGGCGCCTTCTACGCCATTTTCCCTAACTACAAAACTCCGTAAGTCGAATTTCTTTTTCAGGTCCTTTGAGTTCGACTTAGAGAGGTCCGACTGTATTTATTTAAATGCAAATTTTAAAAAAATGAGATTTAGTGGCGCCCTTTTGAGCTGGCGCCCTTGGCAACTGCCCCGATGCCAACCCGTTGCTACGCCACTGGGCAGGTAGCTAACGGCAGTGCGCATGTTTCGAGACCAACAATGAGTCGGCGGTGATGTAGTTTGTGTCCGTTCCCCCCCCCCTTTTGTTTTTATTTCTATCTATGAGCAAGTCTGCGGCTTATGCTACGCCACGGGTCACATTTAGTACTAAATAAATTCATATCATTTAAAAGTATTTTTTTCCTCACTTTCTTTCTTTTTAAACTTCAAATATTTTTTGTAACGGGGGAGACTACTCTTCTTTTATCTGTTTCCATGCTAAACAACATGGCTGACTATTCCATAAATGACATTTCTTCGTTTTTCTTAACTTTGTCGACAATTTAATACTAATTGAGTTCAAGCGTAGAGCACTTTATTCCCTTGGGGACATTAAAAGGTATTTTCTTAATCTTGACAACTGTATAATGAAATAATATCTAACGTAGCGCATTCTTTTATTCCCAAAGATTTAAAAATAATATTTTAAGTTCAGTTTTTAATAAGAATCTTGGACTACTTGAGTCTTGAGTTTAATCTTGCATAAATAACATTAATTTATCAGTATCATCAACGTAAATAAAATATTGATTTGAATAGCATTTAAAAAGATAAAACCAGTAGTTAACATTTACAGTTCTCACTGCTATGATCTTCATTTTACTTAGTTCAAAGTGACAGGTGTGGACATGTTATCCCACTCTTCCCCATTTTCCTCCCTTTAAATCTCAGGCTCTGGTCCATTGATTTTTTAAATAATTTATGTTTGTACACAGATTTAATTTATGTTGTTTTTTTTAATTTTCATCAAACAACATGGTAGGGAAATGAAATAGGAGGGAAAAAATAATATTTTTTATTAAGTTATGCTAGGTACTTCGACAACCTGCGCGCGCCGACCATTTTCGGGGCCCGGAAATCGGCTATTTTCAATCGCCCCGGTCAATTCCGGTACGTCACAGAGTCAATCGGTAATCTTGTTTCCATTGTCTATATAAGATGGAAACAATAGGTTTTCAAGTGCCATTTTTGTTAATTCGAGGACGGCTCCTATTCTGATCGCGCTTTCATAATCAGATTCTTAGCGCTTGGTGCAGAAAAACTTGACCTTGTCACTGGTAAGTAGTAAAAACATTTTTTTCTTAAAAACTATAATGAAGTTCGCGCATGTTATTAAATGTTTGCGATTATTATCCAATTAAATAGCTATATTTAAAAAATGAAGTCAATCCGATGGTGGCATTTTGTTTAAATCATTCCTCTAAAGAAGGTATCCTTTGTGTGTTTTTTTCCCCGAGCTGGGAGGCATGACCCGGAAGTGATCTGCGTTGTTGTTTCTTAATGACTTAAAGGGGCTTACTATTAACGCTTTAAGAATGCTTTAGGAATCCAATTTAAATCGATTGTTTTTTAATGCAATCTATCGATTTTGGGTGGGATTTTAGGAACACAATAACTAATAAATGAAAATACACAAACAGCGCCATTTTAAAATTATAAATATAGATTTGCAGACACATTTCATAAGCGGTATATCGGTTAATGTCATTATCATTATTAACTGTCATTGGTTACGTTTGTGTATTACAAAAATAAAATGAATACATTTAATTTTATTTTAATAATGTTATTATTATGGACAGTTTTAATATTCACCTTGACCCCCATTTTTTTTGTTGTAAAGTTTGTTTGTTCTATATTCTTACTCCACCAAAAGTATTTATTTACTTTTACTTATGCCTATGCCCATTCTTTCTCTAACTCTGACTAGCTGACTCTTATTAATATTATTCTTAAACTTACTAATACTAATTCTTTACTATTAAATATTATAACTAGTTAATAAATTAATATAAATTAGATATAGTAATAATGACCAATTAAAGAACAATTCAATTGTGGTAAATTACATAGCATTGATCATAGTTATAATTATAAATACGTTATTTCATTTTTCTCTTTCTTTTTTTCTTTTCAGAGATTATTCTACTTCTTGCTCTAGTCTACAGTTACAGACCATCAATTTAAATAATTTATATTATATAATTAATTTCATTATTTATTCAAAGTTTAAACTTATCTTTATTGATTTATTTCATTATAATTGACTAGAGATTTGACTTAAACTATTTTTTATCACACATACTTTTTGTATTTATTGTCAATTTTTGCATATACTTGTACTAATTTTCTGCTTAGTAATATTATTTTTTTTAGGTAACAGCCATGTCTCCACCACTTATTGAAGCACCTGGCACTTCTGTTGCTGCATCTGTTTCTACTACTTCTTCGGATGCCTCCCAACCCAGGCCCAGTGTAGTGAATTCCTCAGCGCATCCGAAAGAAAATACTGCTCAAGATTATATGTCATATGTTAACACTTTTACATCTGATGAAGGAACACCATTCACTAATGGCTTTGTTGATCATCACATCGTAACATCGTATGATGTGTTGTCTACATAAAAAAGTTATTTTCACCTAGCCATCATGATAATGTAAGTTTATAGATTAATATTTTCTTCAAATTTATTCTTATATACACTACAGTAAATTGATTAATAATTTTTATAAACAATCTGTAATTAAACTTTAAAAATAATTTGTAGATTTTAAACATTATTTACATTTATTTCAGGAATGTTTAAATATTTGCCTGAAAGAAGCAAAACTGAGGTATACATTTAATGCTGTGAACATGCACATGTAAGCAAATATTTTAGAAAAATAACGTTTCATATTGACAGCACATGATTTGTAAAGAAAATTTTTAAAAAAAGATGCCATAATAATATAAAAGTCATTAAAAAATTAGTTCTAATGTAGATGCATTTGCTTTTCTAGAAAATCAAATTTATCCTGAAAGGCAATTTTCTTCCTGGACTTGGAGCCTGCACATCGGAAATCTACTTAACCACTTTATTAATTCAAAAGACATGTTTGGACAACTCTACATTGGACTTGTCGCTACTTATGATGAAATAGCTATTTTCTGCATTTGGAGAAGTATCTATAAAATAAAAGGGACGATTTGTTATTTCGAAATTGGATTGCTTATTTTTCTACTTTGAGGAATAATTTATCTACATCTACACTGAGGACCACTGGTAAGTGCTTTCACAATTCTTGATTAGTTTTGTTTGTTCTATTAAAAAAATTTGGGTTAAAAAAATGTATATAGACGTTTTATAAATATATCCAATATCCATTGCAGGGTATCACAACTGGATCAAACATAAAAGGAGGACTTTCTGACCACTACTTCTACATGGGAGGATTACTATACCATTTGATAATTTATGAACATTGGTCAGTTTATAGGTTTAAATTTAATTTGCATAAAGTTATGTAACGCTAGTTATTCAACCTTAAGCCTTAAAGATAAAAAAACATTTAAACATTTTTAGTGTAAATTTATTTCTATATAAATTTATTTTTCAGGACATCTTGAGCAGTGATCATTTTGCAAATACAAAACTGGACACTAAAGGACAACCTTCACACTGGACATTACAAAAGCTCTTTGGAAAACTTTTAAAATACTTCCACAATTCACTAGGCTATTTTGGACAACTCACTTATCTACAATACACACTTGTTATTTTTAAATCGGACTATACTCATTTGGATCATTTGGATCAGTTAAAATATTTCTACATCAAACTTGACGCTTCCTTGGATTACTGTTTTTTTCTGCATTGGACTTGTATTTAAAAATAGGACTATTGTTATTTCTATATTGGATTACAATGAGGAATAATTCATCTACACTGACAACAACTGGTAAGTACTGTAACTGTTTTTGAATCATTTTGTTCTTCAATTAAAATATGATTTTCAAAAATAAAGCTAAATTTAAGATAGCAGCTTTAGAAATGATTCCATCGCAGGGCACCACTATTGGATCAAAGAAAAACTGGACGACATTCTGAAGACAACTTCTACATTGGAGGACTACTACTGGATACACCATTTGATCATTTATAAGCATCGGTTAGTTATTGATAGGTTCAAATTTAATTTACTTACATTTAGGTTGCCCTAATTATTTAAACATTAACATATTACTTATTACATATCTTTTTTTTAAAATATAGCATATTTGTATACCTTGTATTGTAATTGTAATGTTATTTCTATATTAATTTTATCCTCAGGACATCTTGAGCACAAAAAATTTCGCAAATACAAATTTGGAGTGAGATACTTATGTGTGTGTGTCACTAGTGCCATGCAAACCTTCAGTAACTTCGGCAAAGCAATTTTAACAAATTATTACAATATTTTGAAGTATTTATAACATATGTATAACTGAAAGATCATTTAGTTTTATAATTATATATATATATATATATAACTTTAATTAATTTAATAATTTTCTAAATTTTTATTATTGGCTTTCCTCGTCGATGAACCTTTTTTTTCTTCTTTCTTTTCAGATTTCAATTGGTTCACTAACAAATAAACAGCAAGCAGTATCATTATAATTATTAAATTATATCATTAAATAAATGAGGGAATAATCCCTGAAAGATATATGTTAGAAAGTTTGACTTTTATTGCTTTAAATTGATGCATGTTTCAATTTTTTAAAAAGAAATTACTTACCTTCTGCTAAAACAATGTCACCTTAATGCATGAGTCATTGCTATTTTGCTCTTGCAATTAGTTATTCTTAAAGCAAAATGAATCATGCAACTATGCTGAAAATTTGACGGGTTTATCTCAAACGGTTACAAAGTTATGACATTTTTAGTGACAAAAGTTTCGATTCGCGGTCACAGATTTCGGAACAATTATATAAGGAAAAACTCAGGCACTAAAAATGCCATAACTTTTTAACCAATTGATGTAGAAAAAAAATCTTGGTAGTTCTGAATTGCAATTTGCACGCTCTTTCTAATGGTATAGGTTTGATTGAGATCAGACAATTTTGAATTTTTTGTCAAAGTACCTAGTTATGCATTAATTTATGTTTCATAGTTATTTTTTAAAATAATTTATACAGTGGGGTCCACTTAACTCGAGCCCAGTTAACTCGTCAGCTCTATTAAGTCGACGTGTTTTTTTTTGAACCGCCAAATTCTCTCTTTGTCTTTGCATTTTTTTAATCGGTTAATTCGATTTTTTAAAGCCGCCGAGCCCTAATATTTCGAGCACAAAAGAGTGCCAAATTTGCAACTTAATGTCGGTTAGCTCGATCCCTGTCTGTTTGCCTTGCAATGCACTTTGGCATTTTTAGTTCAAAACAGTGTTGACATCTAGCTTTCTTCGAGACTTCCGGCTATTGTGTGATTCTACGAGATTTCAATAAAAATTACCGGATGTTTTACTTTCAATATGATTCCGATAGATGAGTATGTATTCACCAGAGGTACTCGAAAATCACGTTAGTGGCCTTTAATCCGTCATTATTTCGCTGTGCATGTTATATTATTATTAAACTTAATTCATTTTCTGATGCATTAATCATTTTATTTTTTAAGATAAACGAATATCTTTAGAAAAGAAAATAAAGGTTTGTATCGAGAATCGACGGTGGTTTTTATATAATTAAATAACAAATTATTATTATTCTTTTAAAAGTTTGTTGTTGCTTTGTTACCAGTAAGATACGTGACTGTGACTAACACGCGTGTGACGCTGAAATCAAATCATTTTCTTAATATTATAGTAGATATATAATATACACGTCATCACTGTTGTAGGTCGAATTCTGATAAGGTCAAGGCCACATTTGTTACTATTTATATTACAAGTTACATGTATCATTTGATTGACGGAGGAAATTCGAGTGCGGTCTCATAGTGACAGATATCCTGCACGTCAAAAGCATTAAACTTAAAATTACCATATTGATATGTTTTGTTTTTTTTAAATTCGCCGATTCGACTGGCATTGCAAATCCGAGCGGCGGTTACATGCGATGCCACGGGACGAGGCGAGGTGAAAAATTTGACCTTTAACGAATGCGCAGACAATTATAAACTGGTAACTTTATTTTTTTATTAAATGGAATCGAAACATGACTACAGAGATGTAATCAAAGTCATTTACTTCGGCAAAAAAATATATATATATAAAAATTCCCGACTAGTCATAACTTTTCCCGACTATTTCCCATATTTCAAGACTGGGAAAATTATTTTAAGAATTCCCGACTGAGTGGGAACCCTGGGTTATATTTAAACGGCCCTTAACATGAACGGTCTTAACCTTAGGAAAGAGTGAAGAAATATTAGGGTCCCGATATTCCGATACGATTCCGATTAATCGTCCCATCACTAATTAACGCACATCATGTATATAATTATAAAGAATTTTCAAGCGCATGTTAATATTTTGCCGCCATATTGGTTTTCGTTTAACTCGATGATCGGTTATCTCGGCGCCATTTTTCATACCCCGAGGCCGTCGACTTAAGCGAGTCCCACTGTATATTGGCAACAATCTTGTTTATATTCATAATTCATAGTAATTTGTATTCGTAACTGATATGTATGTCATCCAAGTAAAGTAGAAATGATGAATATTAACCTTTAAGAGATTTATTTTTTAATTAAAAATTTCTTCTAAATGATTTTTAGCTCAACAAAAGTTGTGACGCTTTTAATTGAAATCCAAGATAAACTTTCAATTGTTGACACATGCCATGTAAAGTCTACAAGTCAACTCAGGTTTCCAAAGTATTATTTCCATAAACCGCAGAAGAACCTTCTTTTACTGAATTCTTTTGCCATGGAGAGTGATGGAGAAATTGGTTTCCAGCTGGATCGAGAATTTGACAAACATCTGGCTGATATGAAACCCTTTGTCCTCAAGTTGCCACATAAGACAGGTTAATATTTACTTATTTCTAAATAATTTACACCCCCTTAATCATCTGCTAGAATAAGATAAATACATAATATTACATAAACTACAAATTTTTAAAGAAGTCAAGTTACATTAATACACTGTTTTACAAAATGTTTAATATCTTCATTTATTAATGTTTTACAGATAGACAGAAATTTGCTGTTTGGATTAAAAAGCTGTGTGAGCCAAGTAGGTCAGGGAATACTGCCAGGTTAGTTGTATTAGTCCAGTAGGTCAAGGAATACTGCCAGGTTAGTTGTATGAGTCCAGTAGGTCAGGGAATGCTGCCAGGCTAGTTGTATGAGTCCAGTAGGTCAGGGAATACTGCCAGGTTAGTTGTATTAGTCCAGTAGGTCAAGGAATACTGCCAGGTTAGTTGTATGAGTCCAGTAGGTCAGGAAATACTGCCAGGTCAGTTGTATGAGTCCAGTAGGTCAGGGAATACTGTCAGGTTAGTTGTTGTAGAATTAGACAATTTAACATACATGTTCTTAAATCCAGATTAACCCTCCCATGATGTTGATAGGAACATATTAATTAATGAATAAAAGGTGCTTCTAATAGAGTTGATTTCTTTAGAGAAATTAAACATTTCTAGTTTCAGCTTTTCTTTCTACTACAAATACTTAAAGAATTTCATACTAAAAGTATTTAAAGAATTTACTAATAAAAGTAATAAAAGCATTTAAAGAATTGCTACTAAATGTATTTAAAGTATTTCCTACTAAAGATATTTAAAGAGTTTTTTACTAAAGATATTTAAAGTATTTCCTATTAAAGGTATTTAAAGTGTTTGCTACTAAAGGTATTTAAAGTGTTTGCTACTAAAGGTAATTCATGTCCCTTCCAACTGCACTGAGAAAATTTGTCTTGTCACAGGAAAACTAGAAACACTTACGCCTTACTGATGGTACAGATGTTAAAAAGAGGTTCCATATCAGCTCCCTTTGACCAGAAGCCAGAAAATGGACCTTTGAAACCTCTGCCTGCATACTTGGTAAGTTATTTACCTCCCCAGTGTACATAGACATATGATGACCTGTCCATTGCTACCAGCTACATAGCTACCAGCCGCATTGCTACAACCCAAATGGCTACCAGCAATGTTCCCGCTAAGGTTCGTTGGTCAGTGTGCAAAGTGAAAAAACTAGTGTGCAAAGTTGCACAGCATCCATATTTTGTGAAATATTTTACAAAATTTGCTGGGCGGTAATTCTAAACTGCTGCGCAGCTTAAAGGGAACATTGGCTACCAGCCACATTGCTACATGATGAGTAGACTGTAGCACACTTCAAGTACGACTTATCTTACTGTTGGGTGAGGTTTTCAAGATGATGCATGTTTTTTTTAAATTACAATTGTTGAAGGATTCTTTTCTTTAATAAGTATTTCAAATTTGGAATAAACAGTCAGATGTGCTTCTAAATACTAATTGACCTGTACAATGATATAAGACTTACAGATTGGCAGATTCACATGTACAATGTAGTTAGATTGACTTATTGTCTTATTTGACTTTTACCTTGCACTTAGACTTACAGATTGGCAGATTCACATGTACAATGTAGTTAGATGACTTATTGTCTTATTGACTTTTACCTTGCACTTAGACTGACATATTGCCTGATTGGGTAGAAGGTGAACTGGGTGACACTATTGGGTCATCCATATTTCCAAAGTCACTTGGGAACCCAGCGGCCACGTCCACATGGGTATCCAGTATTGGAGAGTTCCGTGAAAGGTCAGGAAAAACTTAAATGGTATCTTTATCCGCAATTATTTATCTTTTAGAATAAAAGAAAATGATCTAATACAAATAGTGGACAGGAATCTGAAATCCATGTTTTAATCTCTTGATGTTCTCATACAGAGACCCAGAGACAAAATCTGTTCAACTCAATATTGTAAGATATAAATTTCATGATAAAATATATTTATATTTTCTATGCATTAATGTCCCAATGATTCATCAATGTCTGTGCTATTATATGTTGTTATTGGGTTGGAATATTAAACAAAAAGTCTGTATTAATTTCTCACTATATAATTAGTGAGAATAGGTCACCATTCAGTATTTTGTGGAGTTAAGCTGCTAAAAATCCAAATATTCAAATGTCACTTCCAAGGCTTTGAGAAAATGCTAATCTTTAGTGATAAATTGTCAACAATGTTTTATCACAAGTAAATTTGTGTGTGCACAGTTTAAAAAAATGTAATTTATTATTTTAAGTACCTGATATTATGATGTAAACTTGTGGTGTGATTGCCCACAGACCACACAGCAGCATGGGCCACACAGTAGAGAAGGACCCGTCTCTGTCTCCCATCAGACACTCGGACTTTGTCCACACCAAGGGATACTCAGCCGTAAGTTGAATCTACAGCCCTTCTTTATGTCCTACCCTTAAAATGTTTTATAGTTGAGCGATATCTTCCCATGCATATTTTAATGACAAACAGTTGCACAGGAAAGCAAGATTTATGTTTTTGTTTATCTTAAATATTTATTTGTGTTGCTTTGTTCAATATTTCATATATCTTAACATCCATATGTTGTGCAAACTTAGAGGTTTGGTTTGGTAATATGTAAACTTTGATCATAGAGTTTGTTGATTTGCTGTGATTAATTCTGATGTGATGCTTTCGTTTCAAATACTTGATGTTATCATTGTGTATAGATTTAGACTTTGTAAACTATATCACAGTCTATATGAAATTAATGGTGTTTTTATATTATACCATTGCTAGTCCTTCCTCCTCAATGCCTCTACACTATACACTCAAACAAATTATTTGGTATTTCTATGTTTATTTCTTGATTGAAGCTGAAAGTGTGTGCATGTATGTACATATATTTAATATGTTTTTATTATTTGTATGTGATATCTATAGTCTCTTAGTCGCAATTGTCTTAAAATTATTGATTCAGAGATCAATAATACAAATAAATGGTTAGTGTCAGTTTATTTTGTCTCACTTAGGACGACATGAGTTTGTCAGTTTATTTTGTCTCACTTAGGACGACATGAGTTTGTCAGTTTATTTTGTCTCACTTAGGACGACATGAGTTTGTCAGTTTATTTTGTCTCACTTAGGACGACATGAGTTTGTCAGTTTATTTTGTCTCACTTAGGACAAACATGAGTTTGTCAGTTTATTTTGTCTCAATTAGGACGACATGAGTTTGTCAGTTTATTTTGTCTCACTTAGGACGACATCAGTTTGTCAGTTTATTTTGTCTCACTTAGGACGACATGAGTTTGTCAGTTTATTTTGTCTCACTTAGGACGACATGAGTTTGTCAGTTTATTTTGTCTCACTTAGGACGACATGAGTTTGTCAGTTTATTTTGTCTCACTTAGGATGACATGAGTTTGTCAGTTTATTTTGTCTCACTTAGGAGGACATGAGTTTGTCAGTTTATTTTATCTCACTTAGGACGACATCAGTTTGTCAGTTTATTTTGTCTCACTTAGGACGACATAAGTTTGTCAGTTTATTTTGTCTCACTTAGGACGGCATGAGTTTGTCAGTTTATTTTATCTCACTTAGGATGACATCAGTTTGTCAGTTTATTTTGTCTCACTTAGGATGACATGAGTTTGTCAGTTTATTTTATCTCACTTAGGACGACATCAGTTTGTCAGTTTATTTTGTCTCACTTAGGACGACATAAGTTTGTCAGTTTATTTTGTCTCACTTAGGACGGCATGAGTTTGTCAGTTTATTTTGTATCACTTAGGACGACATCAGTTTGTCAGTTTATTTTGTCTCACTTAGGACGACATGAGTTTGTCAGTTTATTTTGTCTCACTTAGGACGACATGAGTTTGTCAGTTTATTTTGTCTCACTTAGGACGACATGAGTTTGTCAGTTTATTTTGTCTCACTTAGGACGACATAAGTTTGTCAGTTTATTTTGTCTCACTTAGGACAACATAAGTTTGTCAGTTTATTTTGTCTCACTTAGGACGACATAAGTTTGTCAGTTTATTTTGTCTCACTTAGGATGACATGAGTTTGTCAGTTTATTTTGTCTCACTCAGGACGACATGAGTTTGTCAGTTTATTTCATCTCACTCAGGACGACATGAGTTTGTCAGTTTATTTTGTCTCACTCAGGACGACATGAGTTTGTCAGTTTATTTTGTCTCACTTAGGACGACATGAGTTTGTCAGTTTATTTTGTCTCACTTAGGACGACATGAGTTTGTCAGTTTATTTTGTCTCACTTAGGACGACATGAGTTTGTCAGTTTATTTTGTCTCACTTAGGACGACGTGAGTTTGTCAGTTTATTTTGTCTCACTTAGGACGACATGAGTTTGTCAGTTTATTTTGTCTCACTTAGGACGACATGAGTTTGTCAGTTTATTTTGTCTCACTTAGGACGACATGAGCCTTGAGATAAAACGGTCACCTTCACCGTCACACTACAGGCTCAAAAGTCATCATTCTCCAACTGGTGAAAGAGAAAAAAGACATTTGCCAGGTTAGGCACATTTGGGAAACAGTTTCCTGTTAATAATGAAACTTGCCTGCATATCTACCATTTAATAATATAATAACATGTTTGATTTACCTCCATATTCTCAAATGTCATTTGAAGTTTAATAATATCAGAATTAACTTTATGTTTCAAATGTTTAGTTCCCTTAGCATGAATACTTTATTAATATTATGTATAGAAGGAGTGTCTGTAAAAGATTGGATAAAAGACAATGTACCCACTTTTCAGGAACACAAACAAATAAAAGCCAGTTATGTGGTTTGTTATTGTTTCAGTTAATCTTCACATGGTAGATATTTAATTCAATCTTTTTGACATGTTTATATTTCAATGGAGATTTAGTTTAAAAATAATTGATAGGCTGGCAGTGAGATATGAACTTTTCTGTTCCCATTACTTCTCTTACATATTTACCCAGAAGTCATTACTTCTCTTACATATTTACCCAGAAGTCATGGGCAAGGATTCTAGAGACAATGAGAGAGCAAGGGATGTAAGTCTAATTGTGCATGTTTAATTCTAACACCAAAGTATTCTTTTTTTATTATTACAAAATTCGTATTCTATATCTCTGTATATTTATCTAGCATAAACATTCTCACTGTAGATAAAAGAGTGCTCAAAGATTGTTTTATTGATATGCCATAAAAATAATCAAATTGCAAGTGCTATCATTCTTTACAATGTTTTTCTTCTCAATAACTTTGTTCGGTTTAATGACCATATCCTATCTATTAAATGAAATTATATTATACCAAAAATTGCCATCCCATGACAAAGATGTGAACTAACCACCCCATACTCCCCTGCACAATAGGCCAAGTTGCTATTTAGGGGCTAGACAATGACAAAAAACTTGGAAATAACATGTTTAAAATAGTAATACAAAAACAGAACTGTAAAAGAAATCAAATGATGAATAAAACTAAATGGTTGTCAAATCTATTTTATTTTGATGTTAAATAAATTATCTGGTTCTTAAAATTAAAAAAAAACATATATCATTTATCTACATTTATGACTTCTTATGGTCTTTCTTGGGCATATGCATCTGTCAATTCACTAAATTGACAAGTCACTTTTTATCAAATACACAAATCAAAGTCATAATTAGCTACAAAAACACCTTTTTATTGTGAAAAGATGCTGACTTAAATGAACATTCAAACACTAAAGATGTAAAGATAATAACTTTTCTTCTTGCCAAGATGTTGTGTGTTTTTTTTTATTCAATAATTTTATGCTTGTATTTTAACTGAAATATTTGATGAGTTTAAAGCTTTTCACTATTTTAAAAAAAAATTCTGATTTTTTTCCTCACAGCTTCACATAGATTATAAATATTATCATTTTCTTTCCCTCAATGCAAGCATTGCATTTAAATTACCCAAAAATTTCAAACAGAAAAAATAAATCTGATAAAATACATACATTTTTTTTTCTTCCAAATGTAAAGTAGCTAGTTACCATTATTTAACAGTAACATATTTTGTCTCATTTCTATTAATCATCCTAATACCTAACATTACCAATCTTTAAAATATGCCTTGTATGAGAGCTGCAGTTATGTTTTGTCATGTGATGTCTGAATTTGTTAGATATTTAAAATAAAAAATTATTTTATTCAATTTTACGTAAATGTATACATTTCCTTGTTTTAAAGCAGCTACTGTCATAATTTCACATCTCCCAGCTGTAAAGTAACATGCAATGTATTATTCACATTTCCTAAGCTTACTTACTTATGCCTTTCTACCCCGTCTGGGGCATAGGCCGTCTACAAGAACTTTCCACTCCTCCCGGTCCTGTGCTTTCCTCTCCAATTGCTTCCAGGTGTATCCCATATTTTGCATGTCAGCCTCTAGCTCGCGTCTCCATGTATTTTTTGGCCTTCCTCTCTTTCTCTTTCCCTGTGGGTTCCATGTTAGGCATTGTCTGGTGGTGCTACCTGGGGGTTTTCGGAGCGTATGTCCTATCCATCTCCACCTCTTTTTTATGATGTCTTCATCAATAGGCACCTGGTGTGTCCTTTCTAGTAACTCTTTGTTATTTATAGTATTTGGCCATTTGATTTTCAGGATCTTTCGAAGGCATGTGTTTATGAATGTCTGCACTTTCTGCGTAAGGCTCGCTGTTGTTTTCCAAGTTTCTGCACCATATAGGAGGACTGTTTTGACATTTGTATTAAAGATTTTGACTTTGGTCTGCAGTTTCAACTCCTTCGACTCCCATATTTTCTTTAATAATACAAATGCTGATCTAGCTTTTCCAATCCTAGCCCTTACATCTGCATCGGATCCGCCATTTATGTCTATGGTGCTGCCTAGGTATGTGAAGGACTCCACTTCTTCCAGTGCCTTTCCTGCCAGATGGACATGCTCATGGTTGGATGGGTTTATCTTCATGATTTTTGTTTTACTTTTATTTATGTTGAGGCCAAGCTGTGCCGAAAAGGTGGCTACGTCTTTTGTCTTTTCCTGCATTTGTTGCTGGTTGTGGGACAGAAGTGCAATGTCGTCCGCGAAGTCTAAATCATTCAATTGTTCCCAGAGTGTCCACTGTATCCCATTCCTCTTTTTGTCTGTGGATTTTTCCATTATCCAGTCAATGGCAAGGATGAATAGTAAAGGGGACAAGAGGCATCCTTGTCTGACTCCTGTTTCGACTGTAAAGGAGTCTGTGAGTCTACCTTCGTGGACCACCCTGCATGTCATTTCTTCATAAGAGCTCTGAATGATCCTCACTAGTTTCCCTGGTACTCCATAGTGTCGGAGAAGTTTCCACAAGGTTTGTCTGTCCAGGCTATCAAAGGCCTTTTCATAGTCTATAAAATTTATATATAGAGAGGAGTTCCATTCGATGGACTGTTCTACGATGATTCTCAGTGTTGCTATTTGATCTGTGCAGGATCTGTTTTGGCGGAAGCCGGCCTGTTGATCTCGTAGCTGCATGTCGACCTTGTCTTTCATTCTGTTCAAAATAATTCTGTTAAAAACCTTTCCTGGTACAGATAGCAGTGTAATTCCTCTGTAATTTGCACAGTTGCTGAGATCCCCTTTCTTTGGGATCTTGATGAGGTATCCTTCTTTCCAATCTTTTGGGACTCTCTCTTCTTCCCATATCTTCTCAAACAGAGGGTGCAGCATGTTGACTATTGTGTTTATGTCCGCTCTCATCATCTCTGCTGTGATGTTGTCCGGTCCCGGTGATTTCCCTAGTTTGAGCTGCTTGATGGCCAGGGCTATTTCTTCCTTATTTGGTGCGCCTTCTTCTATTTGTAGGTCTTCATTTGCTGGTTGTATGTCTGGCGTGTCTGTGGGTGGGGGCCTGTTTAATAGTTCCTTAAAGTATTCCATCCATCTTTTTTGTTGCTCTTTCTTTTCTGTTATAGATCTCCCTTCTCTATCTTTGACAGGTCTCTCCGGCCTTTTGTATCTCCCTGACAGTTTTCTTGTTATGTCGTAGAGCTCTTTCAAGTTGCCCTTCCTGGCTGCTTCTTCTGCTTTGGATGCTAGGCCATCTATGTGGGCATTTTTATCTTTTTTAATGCTGTTTTTTACCTTTTGGTTTACTTCTTTATATCTCTCTTGCGCTTTCGTTTTCTCAGCCCTGGTGCGGCTGCTGTTAACTATATTTTTCATTTCTTTTCTCTCTTTTATTTTTTGCAGTGTGTTTATTGAGAGCCAGTCTTTTTGTTTCTGTTTCACTGATCCTAAGACTTCTAGGCAGGTGGATGTTACAGACGTCTTTATACTTTGCCACATATGTTCTACTTGGTCATCTTCTGTTTGGTCTTCTGTTTGATCTTCTAGCACTTGGAACTTATTCCTCAAGGTGGCACTAAATTCTTCCCTTTTCTGATCATTTGCCAGAAGTGCTACATTGAATTTGGTTCGCTTCGCAGTTGGCTGTTCCCAGTCTTTCTTTAGCTTTAATTTAAGTCTTGCACAGACCAGATGGTGATCGGATGCTACATCTGCTCCTCTTTTTGCTCGTACATCTTGTAGAGACTTTCTAAATTTTTTGCTAATGCATATGTGGTCTATTTGGTTTTGCGTTTTGTTGTCTGGGGATACCCATGTTATCTTGTGAATGTTTTTATGTTGAAATTCGCTTCCACCAATAACAAGCTCGTTTGTTGCGCAGAAGTCCGCTAGTCTTTCTCCGTTCTCATTTCTCTCTCCTATACCGTGGCGTCCCATGGTTTCCTCATACCCACTGTTGTCTTTTCCAATTTTGGCGTTAAGGTCTCCCATTAGGATGTTCAGGTCTCTATTTGGGAATTTTTCTATTAGTGCTTGTAGTCTATTGTAGAATGTTTCTTTCTCTTCTTCTTTGCTGTCGTTGGTGGGTGCATAACACTGTATTATGTTCATCTTTATTTTCTTTTTCTTGGTTCGGAAGGTTGCTGTTATTATCCTTGGTCCATGTGCTTCCCATCCAATCAATGCTTCCTGTGCCTTCCTTGACAGCATCAAAGCGACTCCTTGCGTGTGCGGAGCATCTTCCTCCTCATGCCCCGAGTACATTAGCATTTCTCCAGAGGCCAAAGTTATTTGCCCAGCTTGTATCCATCTTGTTTCGCAGATACCAAGCAGTGTAAGTTTGTAGGATCTCATTTCTGCTGCCACCTGCGCTGCTTTCCCTGCTTCATACATGGTTCTGACGTTCCACGTGCCTATATTTGTTTCCTTAGAAAGGAGGGTCTTCGGCTTTGAGGCTTCCAGTATAGCCTGGGTTTGGCCACAAGGCTTCATAGCTCTTCTTGGAGAAGAAGAGTCCTCTCTTCTCAGGACTGAAATTTGTTTGTTTTTTCTTGTTGACGTTTCTGTAGCAATTTGTTTTTACGGGTGAGGTCGCTGGCCTCACGCCAACCCTCCTCCTTTTGCACCCGGGCTTGGGACCGGCCTTGGCGGAGTTTTTCCTAAGCTAGTCTTGTTCAAATCTGTTTCCAAAATAAATGAAAAAATTTTTTTGTATCTTTTCTTTTAAAAGTTTTTCTATTCCCAGCCCACCCCCAAAAAACATTTTTTAAAAAAAAATCCAGAAACTTGATTATGATTAATTCTAGAAACTTGATTATGATCAATTCTAGAAACTTGATTATGATTAATTCTAGAGAAACTTGATTATGATTAATTCTTGAAGTTTTATGTGTACAAGTCTCAGGCACTTAAATACATTTAATTTAATAAAATCTTGAAACACTTTCTGATCTGTACACTGTACATTGTACATCTATCTCTTTATATCAAGACAAACTTTGTCCCCCGTACAGACCCCACTCCACCCTCACTGTGGTTTAGGATCTTTTACTAGAAACTTTTATCACGTGAATACCTCCCCCACCCATTCCCTCCCTGACATCAGAGAGATGAATAGCTCCCCCACCCTCCCTCCCTGACATCAGAGAGATGACTAGCTCCCTCACCCCTCCCTCCCTGACATCAGAGAGATGACTAGCTCCCTCACCCCTCCCTCCCTGACATCAGAGAGATGACTAGCTCCCTCACCCTCCCTCCCTGACATCAGAGAGATGAATAGCTCCCCCACCCCTCCCTCCCTGACATCAGAGAGATGAATAGCTCCCCCACCCCTCCCTCCCTGACATCAGAGAGATGAATAGCTCCCCCACCCCTCCCTCCCTGATATCAGCGAGATGAATAGCTCCCCTACCCCTCCCTTCCTGACTTCAGAGAGATGAATAGCTCCCCCACCCCTTCCCTCCCTGACATCTAATACACAATGTATTGACCCCATGACCACCTCCCTCCCTGACATCTATAACACAATGTATTGACCCCATGACCCCCTACCTCCCTGACATCTATAACACAATGTATTGACCCTATGACCCCCTCCCTCCCTGACATCTATAACACAATGTATTGACCCCATGACCCCCTCCCTCCCTGACATCTATAACACAATGTATTGACCCCATGACTCCCTCCCTCCCTGACATCTATAACACAATGTATTGACCCCATGACCCCCTCCCTCCCTGACAGATATAACACAATGTATTGACCCCATGACCCCTCCCCCCTGACATCTATAACACAATGTATTGACCCCATGACCCCCTCCCTCCCTGACAGATATAACACAATGTATTGAACCCATGACCCCATACCTCCCTGACATCTATAACACAATGTATTGACCCCATGACCCCCTCCCTATCTGACATCTATAAGACAATGTATTGACCCCATGACCCCCTACCTCCCTGACATCTATAACACAATGTATTGACCCCATGACCCCCTCCCTATCTGACATCTATAAGACAATGTATTGACCCCATGACCCCCTACCTCCCTGACATCTATACGCAATGTATTGACCCCATGACCCCCTCCCTCCCTGACATCTATAACACAATGTATTGACCCCATCCCTCCCTGACATCTATAACACAATGTATTGACCCCATGACCCCCTCCCTCCCTGACATCTATAACACAATGTATTGACCCCATGACCCCCTCCCTCCCTGACAGATATAACACAATGTATTGACCCTATGACCCCCTCCCTCCCTGACATCTATAACACAATGTATTGACCCCCTCCCTCCCTGACATCTATAACACAATGTATTGACCCCATGACCCCCTCCCTCCCTGACAGATATAACACAATGTATTGACCCCATGACCCCCTCCTTCCCTGGCATCTTTAACACAATGTATTGACCCCACGACCCCCTCCCTCCCTGGCATCTATAACACAATGTATTGACCCCATGACCCCTGAGTGACCAAGTGTGTCTGACTGTTTGTTTCAGATGACTGGCTATGACACTGATTGGCTCAAGCCGCTCTCCTCTACAACTACATCAACATTGTCACTGCCCAAAGGTCAGTCAGATCTCTCAGTTACACATATCTTCAATGGAATTTACAATATCTTTAATTTAACATTAGAGGAGACTAACTTTATACTAGTAAATAATGTCAAACATCAGTTTGTTGACAACTTTTATACTAGTAAATAATGTCAAACATCAGTTTGTTGACAACTTTTATACTAGTAAATAATGTCAAACATCAGTTTGTTGACAACTTTTATATATCAATAATATCAATTTCCCCACGAACTAAAGGATCGTGATCTGCAATGTAAAAATGTCAAATTTTATTTTTGCAGGTACAACATTCTACGATGATAAAACTTACCTCAAGCCAGCTGACAGGGAGGTAAGTCATGACATGATCAGTCAATTATCCCGATGGGAGGTAATCAGCTGAATTGGCTATAGTGAAACATTTAATATGTGGTAATTAGCTGTGGCTATAGTGAAACATTTAATGGGTGGTAATTAGCTGCTGCATCTGGGGGGAAATGTTCAATGTCAGGTAATCAGGGGCTGTAACCATATTAAATGGGAGGTAATAGATGCACTGGGGTGTAATTAAGTAGATTTTGCTAGTAGTAAAGTAGTATATGCTTTTCCTACATTTATCAATCCATGAACATGTTTGAAAAAGATTTAACAAATGCTTCTCTCAACAGGTTGCTGTCAGAGCCAAAATGATTGAAGCAAAATTTCATGAAGAAAAATTAAAACTGCAACAGAAACATGACGTTGATGTTAAGAAGGTGAGATCAGATAGAGCATTGAGTTGATTAAAGTGACATTCGTTATCGTAGCCGCTTCTCATAATTACACGATGTCGATCTTAATTAAGAAGGTGAGATCAGGTAGAGCAGGGGTGGACAATGTACGGCCAGTGGGCCGCATGCGGCCAGCCAGAGCAAATTATGCGGCCCGTAGGCTTGTACATGTTGCTATCTTATGACGATGACCATTCACTCATACCTCTCCACTGTGTCATTCATCAGGAAAATCTGTGTAAAACTGCATTGAATATAAAGCACGTTATTGACCCAGTTGCCAGTCTGACAAACCTTATCAGAGCTAGGGGCCTTAACCACAGGCAGTTCAGGGCCCTTAACCACAGGCAGTTATGGGCCCTTAACCACATGCAGTTCAGGGCCCTTAACCACAGTAAGTTCAGGGCACTGTTTGAAGATTTGGAAACTGAATATTATGAGATTATTTACCACACCAGTGTCGGTTAGCTGAACCTGGTCAAGATTTTGAGGCTTGGGATCTCAAGGAAGAAATAGTTATATACTGCATATGTTAGTTATGTTCTTGGAGATGAAGGGTTTTGTTTGTGATTTTGTTACTGACATTGTTAATGAAGAGTGGAAGTCAGACTTCATGTTTGCTATTGACATTATGGAAAAGTTGAATGAACTGAATGTCAAACTTCAGAGCAATGGCTTGTTTGCACATGAAATATATGTGCATGTTAATTAATTTCAGGCAAAGCTCTCCTTGTTCTCCAGGCAAGCAGGGGAAAACAGGTTTTGTCATCTTCCTTTGCTGAAACTGTAAACCACTTCTGGTGAAACGCCTGACAAGTACAAGGCTCAGTTGGATGCCTTTGCTGTGGAATTTGAAAGGGGGTTCCAAGACTTCAAGAACCTGGATCAACTCTTCAATATCCCGTTTGCCATTTAGTGCAGAAGCTGATTCAGCCCAGAAGATATACAGTTAGAACTGATTGACCTACAAGCAGATTATGACCTGAAGAAGAAGTTCAAGTCAGTTCTTCTGCTGGAATTTTATGGATGTTTGCCAGCAGCAGCATTTCCACACTTTAAAAAACTTTGTGGCCAAACCTGTATCACTAGTTGGGTCAGCATACATCTGTTAGCTTTTTCTTGTATGAAAATAAGCAAGTCTAAACTAAGAACAGATTTGTGTTGAATTACTGCAATTTGAATGCAGTCATGCGAATCACAACCAGTAGTAACCTGGTTGCACAGTTCAAGAACATTATCCAAAATTGTGAACAGTTACATACTTCTCAGTAATAATAATTGTACTCTATGGTCAGCTTATATGTGAATTATGTTCTTACTTCTTCATAGCATTGTGACAGATAACAATAAACATTTGTTGAAGTAATTATGAATATTAATATCTTATTATCAAATTAGAAACTGTTTCAGTTCGTATTTTAAAATGTAATGCATGTAATAGTGGAAGAAAATGACAAGTACATGGTTATAAACAATTTTATAAGTTGTAAATTGTAATTGAAGTAGACAAAATATGTATGCGGCCCGCCTATAACAATAAACTTTTCAATGCGGCCCGCCCCCGGCCCTCCGTAGAGAAAGTTTTCCCACCCCTGAGATAGAGCATTGAGTTGATATGTCATTCATCAGTTCCTTGTCATGACCTGAGATAGAGCATTGAGTAGATATGTCAACCATCAGTTCCTTGTCATGACCTGAGATAGAGCATTGAGTTGATATGTCAATAATCAGTTCCTTGTCATGACCTGAGATAGAGCATTGAGTTGATATGTCAACCATCAGTTCCTTGTCATGACCTGAGATAGAGCATTGAGTTGATATGTCAATCATCAGTTCCTTGTCATGACACATTGACCTTAAACAATAGTAACAACTTTGGAAATGTTTGGAAGAAAAATCAAGAAGGTTTCATTCTTTTTTTAGATTAAATAGAAGTATCCATGCATAATTTTTTTAAGCTTCTGCTTTCTTCCCAAAGTCCATACACATCTGGTGGAGATTTTACGCCACAATTTTTTATTAGGTAATTATAATTATTTATTGAATAAGAAATCATAAGGGGCCTCTGTTAGAAGCACTGCATTTACATTGTAATAACATTTATTTTCATGGCCCCAATTCATTGCCTGATGTGATAGTTTAGTGGTAAGATATATTGGACTACTGACGTGATGAAAAGGCCACCAGTTCCTGGGAGAGAATCTTTTTGGTGTCTTATACAATGATGGTGAAACACAGGCCCCTGGTTTTTTTATCCTTGGTTCAAGTATTCACTTTTTGTTGGGGTGTGGTCCATGTTTTTATTCATTGTGGCTTCAGTATTATAATACTTTGTATGGTCCCCAACATCAGATACTAGAACGTAAAATGCTGTATTATAATACTTTGTATGGTCCCCAACATCAGAGACTAGAACGTAAAAATGATGTATTGTAATACTTTGTATGGTCCCCAACATCAGATACTAGAACGTAAAAATGATGTATTGTAATACGTTGTATGGTCATCAACGCCAGATACTAGAACGTAAAAATGCTGAGATCGAGGAAGTCAAGAAGACCTACAGAGATAAGAGTAGAGACTTGGAGGACACCATTGACAAGCTGGAGAAAAAAGGTAGGGAACTCTGGCAGGAATGTATGTCACCAGGGATGTAGGCCAACTAGAATGTTAGCCATCTTGAATGTATGTTACCAGAGATGAGGTTATCTGCTTTTTCGGCCACTTGGGATGTTTGGTAATGAATTTTAGCTATTGACATAATGATACATTCATTGACATAATGATACATTCATTGACATAATGATACATTCATTGGCATAATGATACTTTCATTGACATAATGATACATTCATTGACATAATGATACATTCATTGCTTTCATTTTAAAACAATACTCAAATAGAGTTCATCTGTGTAATGTGTCTGAATCTGTCCTCACAGTACAAACATTACTCAAGGAGACAGAGTTCATCAGACTTTCAAAAGACAAACAGATCAGTGAGCTGAAGAAATTGGCAGAAGATTCTCATGAGGCTAGAAAAAATGAATTTGAGAAAAGGGTGAGCACGGTTTACATCTCTATCTGTGTATTTCTACATCTGTTTAAATTTGATTTTTCTATATATGTGTGTCTACTAATGTATAATTGTATCTCATCTAATCTACTACTGCAACGGTGGCCAAACTGCGGCTCGCGAGCCACAAGCGGCTCTTATGTCTTCACTTTGCCACTCCCAAAGAATTTATGAATTTATATTTTTGAAGTATATATTTTAAAAAAATGAAAGTTGGTAAAAAAAAATTGACAGAAACAAAATAAAAGGTGGGCTTGGTTTAAATTGTAAAAGTTGATGGAAAAAATTGGTTTCTGGTTGGTTACTGCTAGTTACTGCTAGTCCTACTAATTTAGTAACTTATTATCCAAAAGTTTAAATCAAGTATGGGAAAAAGTTTCAGATAACAAAAATATGAAGAAAAAAATAGAAGTTGTCCGCCAGAATTGGAAGAGGACTTGGCATTTATCAATAACATCATTTACTGCTATCTGAATTAAGAAAAATCAAGCTTGCTGAGTTGAAATTTGGAATGTGTTAGCAGCAGGCAATATTTCCTGCTTTCAGCAAAGAATGTGTCACTTTAACTGAGGCAAGCTATAACATCACTTGGAATTTTGCTAGTGCTAAACAACCTTCTACGGTTACAGACTTCATTAAGAAGAATACTGATGAGTAGTTTCTATATTTTTATCCAAATAATTCCAGATTTTGACATATGATAACACAAATTCCAATGAATCTTTGTACTCCACAATGAAGTTCATAAGTATGGAGAAGTAACTAGTTCATAAGTATGGAGAAGTAACTAGTTCATAAGTATGGAGAAGTAACTAGTTCATAAGTATGGAGAAGTAACTAGTTCATAAGTATGGAGAAGTAACTAGTTCATAAGTATGGAGAAGTAACTAGTTCATAAGTATGGAGAAGTAACTAGTTCATAAGTATGGAGAAGTAACTAGTTCATAAGTATGGAGAAGTAACTAGTTCATAAGTATGGAGAAGTAACTAGTTCATAAGTATGGAGAAGTAACTAGTTCATAAGTATGGAGAAGTAACTAGTTCATAAGTATGGAGAAGTAACTAGTTCATAAGTATGGAGAAGTAACTAGTTCATAAGTATGGAGAAGTAACTAGTTCATAAGTATGGAGAAGTAACTAGTTCATAAGTATGGAGAAGTAACTAGTTCATAAGTATGGAGAAGTAACTAGTTCATAAGTATGGAGAAGTAACTAGTTCATAAGTATGGAGAAGTAACTAGTAACAAGTAACTAGTAACCATAGTAACCAGCATCTGAGAGAATTCCTTCATACAACACAACTACTTGATACAAAACAAGATTTATAGAAACTTGGTAGTTGAAAGACTTCTCAGCAGAATCATAACAATTAATGTGCACGATAACTATGAGTCTATGTGCAGTGTGTTTCTATATGATAACTATGAGTCTATGTGCAGTGTGTTTCTATTTGATAACTATGAGTCTATGTGCAGTGTGTTTCTATATGATAACTATGAGTCTATGTGCAGTGTGTTTCTATATGATAACTATGAGTCTATGTGCAGTGTGTTTCTATATGATAACTATGAGTCTATGTGCAGTGTGTTTCTATATGATAACTATGAGTCTATGTGCAGTGTGTTTCTATATGATAACTATGAGTCTATGTGCAGTGTGTTTCTATATGATAACTATGAGTCTATGTGCAGTGTGTTTCTATATGATAACTATGAGTCTATGTGCAGTGTGTTTCTATATGATAACTATGAGTCTATGTGCAGTGTGTTTCTATATGATAACTATGAGTCTATGTGCAGTGTGTTTCTATATGATAACTATGAGTCTATGTGCAGTGTGTTTCTATATGATAACTATGAGTCTATGTGCAGTGTTTTTCTATATGATAACTATGAGTCTATGTGCAGTGTGTTTCTATATGATAACTATGAGTCTATGTGCAGTGTGTTTCTATATGATAACTATGAGTCTATGTGCAGTGTGTTTCTATATGATAACTATGAGTCTATGTGCAGTGTGTTTCTATATGATAACTATGAGTCTATGTGCAGTGTGTTTCTATATGATAACTATGAGTCTATGTGCAGTGTGTTTCTATATGATAAATATGAGTCTATGTGCAGTGTGTTTCTATATGATAACTATGAGTCTATGTGCAGTGTGTTTCTATATGATAACTATGAGTCTATGTGCAGTGTGTTTCTATATGATAACTATGAGTCTATGTGCAGTGTGTTTCTATATGATAAATATGAGTCTATGTGCAGTGTGTTTCTATATGATAACTATGAGTCTATGTGCAGTGTGTTTCTATATGATAACTATGAGTCTATGTGCAGTGTGTTTCTATATGATAACTATGAGTCTATGTGCAGTGTGTTTCTATATGATAACTATGAGTCTATGTGCAGTGTGTTTCTATATGATAACTATGAGTCTATGTGCAGTGTGTTTCTATATGATAACTATGAGTCTATGTGCAGTGTGTTTCTATATGATAACTATGAGTCTATGTGCAGTGTGTTTCTATATGATAACTATGAGTCTATGTGCAGTGTGTTTCTATATGATAACTATGAGTCTATGTGCAGTGTGTTTCTATATGATAACTATGAGTCTATGTGCAGTGTGTTTCTATATGATAACTATGAGTCTATGTGCAGTGTGTTTCTATATGATAACTATGAGTCTATGTGCAGTGTGTTTCTATATGATAACTATGAGTCTATGTGCAGTGTGTTTCTATATGATAACTATGAGTTTATGTGCAGTGTGTTTCTATATGATAACTATGAGTCTATGTGCAGTGTGTTTCTATATGATAACTATGAGTCTATGTGCAGTGTGTTTCTATATGATAACTATGAGTCTATGTGCAGTGTGTTTCTATATGATAACTATGAGTCTATGTGCAGTGTGTTTCTATATGATAACTATGAGTCTATGTGCAGTGTGTTTCTATATGATAACTATGAGTCTATGTGCAGTGTGTTTCTATATGATAACTATGAGTCTATGTGCAGTGTGTTTCTATATGATAACTATGAGTCTATGTGCAGTGTGTTTCTATATGATAACTATGAGTCTATGTGCAGTGTGTTTCTATATGATAACTATGAGTCTATGTGCAGTGTGTTTCTATATGATAACTATGAGTCTATGTGCAGTGTGTTTCTATATGATAACTATGAGTCTATGTGCAGTGTGTTTCTATATGATAACTATGAGTCTATGTGCAGTGTGTTTCTATATGATAACTATGAGTCTATGTGCAGTGTGTTTCTATATGATAACTATGAGTCTATGTGCAGTGTGTTTCTATATGATAACTATGAGTCTATGTGCAGTGTGTTTCTATATGATAACTATGAGTTTATGTGCAGTGTGTTTCTATATGATAACTATGAGTCTATGTGCAGTGTGTTTCTATATGATAACTATGAGTCTATGTGCAGTGTGTTTCTATATGATAACTATGAGTCTATGTGCAGTGTGTTTCTATATGATAACTATGAGTCTATGTGCAGTGTGTTTCTATATGATAACTATGAGTCTATGTGCAGTGTGTTTCTATATGATAACTATGAGTCTATGTGCAGTGTGTTTCTATATGATAACTATGAGTCTATGTGCAGTGTGTTTCTATATGATAACTATGAGTCTATGTGCAGTGTGTTTCTATTGATAACTATGAGTCTATGCAGTGTGTTTCTATATGATAACTATGAGTCTATGTGCAGTGTGTTTCTATATGATAACTATGAGTCTATGTGCAGTGTGTTTCTATATGATAACTATGAGTCTATGTGCAGTGTGTTTCTATATGATAACTATGAGTCTATGTGCAGTGTGTTTCTATTCATAAATTTAACACATTTAAATATTTGTTAATTGTGTAAATACAATTTCTTGAACATACGGTTAAAACAAATGACAACTGAAATGTTTAAATCTTTAAAAATTTGAAAAACAATCATTTTAAAAATGAATCAGTGATGCCATTGTGTATTGTGAGTGTGGCCATGAACCATTTTTCATTGTGAGTGTGGCCATGAACAATTGTTCATTGTGAGTGTGGCCATGAACAATTGTTCATTGTGAGTGTGGCCATGAACCAGTGTTCATTGTGAGTGTGGCCATGAAACCAGTGTTCACTGTGAGTGTGGCTATGAACCATCGTTCATTGTGAGTGTGGCCATGAACAATTGTACATTGTGAGTGTGGCCATGAACCATTGTTCATTGTGAGTGTGGCCATGAACATTGTTCATTGTGAGTGTGGCCATGAACCATTGTTCATTGTGAGTGTGGCCATGAACCATTGTTCATTGTGAGTGTGGCCATGAACCATTGTTCATTGTGAGTGTGGCCATGAACCATTGTTCATTGTGAGTGTGGCCATGAACCATTGTTCATTGTGAGTGTGGCCATGAACCATTGTTCATTGTGAGTGTGGCCATGAACCAGTGTTTATTGTGAGTGTTGCTATGAACCAGCGTTCATTGTGAGTGTGGCCATGAACCAGCGTTCATTGTGAGTGTGGCCATGAACCATTGTTCATTGTGAGTGTGGCCATGAACCAGTGTTCATTGTGAGTGTGGCCATGAACCATTGTTAATTGTGAGTGTGGCCATGAACCAGCGTTCATTGTGAGTGTGGTCATGAACCATTGTTCATTGTGAGTGTGGCCATGAACCAGCGTTCATTGTGAGTGTGGCCATGAACCAGCGTTCATTGTGAGTGTGGCCATGAACCAGCGTTCATTGTGAGTGTGGCCATGAACCATTGTTCATTGTGAGTGTGGCCATGAACCAGCGTTCATTGTGAGTGTGGCCATGAACCAGTGTTCATTGTGAGAGTGGCCATGAACCATTGTTCATTGTGAGTGTGGCCATGAACCATTGTTCTTTGTGAGTGTGGCCATGAACCATTGTTCATTGTGAGTGTGGCCATGAACAATTGTTCATTGTGAGTGTGGCCATGAACCATTGTTCATTGTGAGTGTGGCCATGAACCATTGTTCATTGTGAGTGTGGCCATGAACCATTGTTCATTGTGAGTGTGGCCATGAACCATTGTTCATTGTGAGTGTGGCCATGAACCATTGTTCATTGTGAGTGTGGCCATGAACCAGCGTTCATTGTGAGTGTGGCCATGAACCAGCGTTCATTGTGAGTGTGGCCATGAACCAGCGTCCATTGTGAGTGTGGCCATGAACCAGCGTCCATTGCGAGTGTGGCCATGAACCAGCGTTCATTGTGAGTGTGGCCATGAACCATTGTGAGTGTGGCCATGAACCAGCGTTCATTGTGAGTGTGGCCATGAACCAGTGTTCATTGTGAGAGTGGCAATGAACCATTGTTCATTGTGAGTGTAGCCATGAACCATTGTTCATTGTGAGTGTGGCCATGAACCATTGTTCATTGTGAGTGTGGCCATGAACCATTGTTCATTGTGAGTGTGGCCATGAACCATTGTTCATTGTGAGTGTGGCCATGAACCAGCGTTCATTGTGAGTGTGGCCATGAACCATTGTTCATTGTGAGTGTAGCCATGAACCATTGTTCATTGTGAGTGTGGCCATGAACCATTGTTCATTGTGAGTGTGGCCATGAACCATTGTTCATTGTGAGTGTGGCCATGAACCATTGTTCATTATGAGTGTGGCCATGAACCATTGTTCATTGTGAGTGTGGCCATGAACCATTGTTCATTGTGAGTGTGGCCATGAACCAGCGTTCATTGTGAGTGTGGCCATGAACCAGTGTTCATTGTGAGAGTGGCCATGAACCATTGTTCATTGTGAGTGTGGCCATGAACCATTGTTCTTTGTGAGTGTGGCCATGAACCATTGTTCATTGTGAGTGTGGCCATGAACCATTGTTCATTGTGAGTGTGGCCATGAACCATTGTTCATTGTGAGTGTGGCCATGAACCAGCGTTCATTGTGAGTGTGGCCATGAACCAGCGTTCATTGTGAGTGTGGCCATGAACCAGCGTCCATTGTGAGTGTGGCCATGAACCAGCGTCCATTGCGAGTGTGGCCATGAACCATTGTTCATTGTGAGTGTGGCCATGAACCATTGTTCATTGTGAGTGTGGCCATGAACCAGTGTTCATTGTGAGTGTGGCCATGAACCATTGTTCATTGTGAGTGTGGCCATGAACCATTGTTCATTGTGAGTGTGGCCATGAACCATTGTTCATTGTGAGTGTGGCCATGAACCATTGTTCATTGTGAGTGTGGCCATGAACCATTGTTCATTGTGAGTGTGGCCATGAACCATTGTTCATTATGAGTGTGGCCATGAACCATTGTTCATTGTGAGTGTGGCCATGAACCATTGTTCATTGTGAGTGTGGCCATGAACCATTGTTCATTATGAGTGTGGCCATGAACCATTGTTCATTGTGAGTGTGGCCATGAACCATTGTTCATTGTGAGTGTGGCCATGAACCATAGCGCTTCAATGGGGCTCTCAACATTTGACAAATATTTGTTTAAATGGCTCTCAGATAATACAGGTCTGGCCACTCCTGTACTAATGATCAAATATTTAATCAACTTAAAAGATATTCTTGTCACTATGTTTTATCTACTAAAGCAATTTTATTGTTTCTTCACACATTTCCTAATTTATTGTGTTTTTATTGTTGCTACACACAATTCCTACTGGTCAGTATTTTGTATTTATTGTTACTACACATATTCCCTAACTTTGAGTATTGTGTAATATTCTCAGCTTCATGAGGCTCTGGCAGAATTTGAAGAGGAGAAATTTCAGCTAACGAAACAACACACGCAAAACATTCAGGAAATCCTAGATGACACCAACGACAGACTTCAGCGAATGGAGACAGAGTATAGTAAACAAACAACTATCACGGTCAGTTTTTATTGTGTGTATATATAATATCAACATTCACAGATTTGTCACATTGTTAATTCCTGCTGCACCAGTATTTAAAAAAAAATATTTTTGTGTGTCCCATAACCTTGTTGTCGTAGGGGGTTCTAACCTTTCTATTAAAACTTTCTTGTGGGCTTGGTAGACTTGGCGGTGCCCATCTTCTCTCCAAGTCTTGTATACCAGTATTATATGGTCCCATATTACATATAACTGTCATATGGTCCCATATTTCAGACCACTGTCATATGTTGTCATGTTTCAGACCACTGTCATATGTTGTCATGTTTCAGACCACTGTCATGTTTCAGACCACTGTCATATGTTGTCATGTTTCAGACCACTGTCATGTTGTCATGTTTCAGACTACTGTCATATGTTGTCATGTTTCAGACCACTGTCATGTTGTCATGTTTCAGACCACTGTCATATGTTGTCATGTTTCAGACCACTGTCATGTTGTCATGTTTCAGACCATTGTCATATGTTGTCATGTTTCAGACCACTGTCATGTTGTCATGTTTCATACCACTGTCATGTTGTCATGTTTCAGACCACTGTCATATGTTGTCATGTTTCAGACCACTGTCATGTTCTCATGTTTCAGACCACTGTCATATGTTGTCATGTTTCAGACCACTCTCATGTTGTCATGTTTCAGACCACTGTCATATGTTGTCATGTTTCAGACCACTGTCATATGTTGCCATGTTTCAGACCACTGTCATGTTGTCATGTTTCAGACCACTGTCATATGTTGTCATGTTTCAGACCACTGTCATATGTTGTCATGTTTCAGACCACTGTCATATGTTGTCATGTTTCAAACCACTTTCATATATTGTCATGTTTCAGACCACTGTCATATGTTGTCATGTTTCAGACCATGTTGTCATGTTTCAGACCACTGTCATATGTTGTCATGTTTCAGACCACTGTCATATGTTGTCATGTTTCAGACCACTGTCATATGTTGTCGTGTTTCAGACCACTGTAATCAAAGAGTTGGAGTCCAGAGTCCAGCAACTCATGAATGAAGTTGACAGCACATTAAGTCAGAGATCAGTTGTAGAAAAGGAGAAAAATGATGCAGTTGCAAAATATGAAAAACTGACCAGTGAATATGAGAAACTGAAAGATAGGTAAGTTGTCATGGCAAAGAGAAATAAGTCCTTCTGTATAGAAGGAGCGTCTGTAACAGATAGTCTGAGAGAAAGGTGGGGTGAGCAACTGTCTCAAGTCAGTCTGAGAGAAAGGTGGGGTCAGCAACTGTCTCAAGTCAGTCTGAGAGAAAGGTGGGGTCAGCAGCTGTCTCAAGTCAGTCTGAGAGAAAGGTGGGGTGAGCAACTGTCTCAAGTCAGTCTGAGAGAAAGGTGGGGTGAGCAACTGTCTCAAGTCAGTCTGAGAGAAAGGTGGGGTCAGCAACTGTCTCAAGTCAGTCTGAGAGAAAGGTGGGGTCAGCAACTGTCTCAAGTCAGTCTGAGAGAAAGGTGGGGTCAGCAACTGTCTCAAGTCAGTCTGAGAGAAAGGTGGGGTCAGCAACTGTCTCATGTCAGTCTGAGAGAAAGGTGGGGTCAGCAACTGTCACAAGTCAGAGAAAAGGTAACTTAACAGAAATGAAGGTTTTTTTATTGAATTCACTTGGATAAGTTAGTAGGATATGTTGTTAAACTGAGTAAGTCTCCTAAAATAGATTGTGTTGTGGAATAATGTCTCCTTTTATGACCAGGTTTTTCCACGAAGAAAGAGAGCACCAGCTGGCAACTGAGACACATGAACACGAACTCAGGAGTTTGAAAAACAAGACCGAGGCGAGTCTAGAGTACTTGAGACAAGAGCATTCACTGGCAGCTAGCAAGGTACCTGACCATTGGCTATTGGCTGTCTACATTATTATCTCAGACAAGGTCCACAGGTCATCAACATCTTGAATACATTAGCAGTACTTTACTGTCCTGTAGTTCATCAATATCTTGAATACATTAGCAGTACTTTACTGGCCTGTAGTTCATCAACATCTTGAATACATTAGCAGTACTTTACTGGCCTGTAGTTCATCAATATCTTGAATACATTAGCAGTACTTTACTGGCCTGTAGTTCATCAATATCTTGAATACATTAGCAGTACTTTACTGGCCTGTAGTTCATCAACATCTTGAATACATTAGCAGTACTTTACTGGCCTGTAGTTCATCAATATCTTGAATATATTAGCAGTACTTTACTGGCCTGTAGTTCATCAATATCTTGAATATATTAGCAGTACTTTACTGGCCTGTAGTTCATCAATATCTTGAATACATTAGCAGTACTTTACTGGCCTGTAGTTCATCAATATCTTGAATACATTAGCAGTACTTTACTGGCCTGTAGTTCATCAATATCTTGAATACATTAGCAGTACTTTACTGGCCTGTAGTTCATCAATATCTTGAATACATTAGCAGTACTTTACTGGCCTGTAGTTCATCAATATCTTGAATACATTAGCAGTACTTTACTGGCCTGTAGTTCATCAATATCTTGAATACATTAGCAGTACTTTACTGGCCTGTAGTTCATCAATATCTTGAATACATTAGCAGTACTTTACTGGCCTGTAGTTCATCAATATCTTGAATACATTAGCAGTACTTTACTGGCCTGTAGTTCATCAATATCTTGAATACATTAGCAGTACTTTACTTGCCTGTAGTTCATCAATATCTTGAATACATTAGCAGTACTTTACTGGCCTGCAGTTCATCAATATCTTGTCTATATCAGATATACGCAATTAGACACACACGTTTTTTTATCCCCACAAGACCCCCTAATTTAATTGTTTGAAAATGAAAACTCTTCAAAAAAATTTTTTTTAAATATAACTTACTTTTGTTGGCTGTTTTTTAAAAATAAATTTCTCCAGTTAACGACAGTCTTTATATTGTAATCTTTTCTTATATTGTAATCTTATTGTATATTGTAATCTTATTGTATATTGTAATCTTAATGTATATTGTAATCTTATTGTATATTGTAATCTTATTGTATATTGTATCTTAACAAAATAAATAGTAATCACCTAAACACATGTCTTTACATTGTTATCATCCAGGCAGTTGACAACATAGCAGAACTGGAAGAACGTGTTGACCAACTCAAGAAATCACTGAAAGAAACAGAAGAACACAGACAATGGAAGATAAGGGTAGATAAATGTCGGATTATTGTCTAACGTTCAACCATGTTTAGCCTTTACCTGAAGTACTGATAATCTCAGAGAATCAGTTTTGTCAACACAAACACTAATGCTACATTTTTTAAGTTAAACTTCAATAAATATTAGCAATTACACTTAGGTTATACTAAGAGGGAGATTCTAGATGTAGATATTTCAATATAGCTCTCACTAAAGTAGTTTTTCATTATGAAAAGTAGTTTTTAATTGGGGGTTTTTATAGTTGAAATATAAAATTCCAATACAGTCGAAACCGGTTAAGTCGACGGCATTGTGGTATGAAAAATGGCGTCGAGATAACCGATGATCGAGTTAAAACGAAAACCAATATGGCGGCAAAATATTAACATGTTCTTGAAATTTCTTTATGTACATGATGTGCGTTAATTAGTGATGGGACAATTAATCGAAATCGTATCAGAACCCTAATATTTCTTCACTCTTTCCTACGGTTGTAATGACCATTTGTTTTTAAGCACCGTTTAAATATAACCATGGTTCCCACTCAGGAAAACGGGGAAAAGTCGGGAATTCTTTAAAAAAATTTCTCGGCCTTCAAAGTCGGGAAAAGTTATGACTAATCAGGAATTTTTATATATATATATTTTTATGCCGAAGTAAAGGACTTTAATTACGTCTCTGTGGTCATGTTTCGATTCCATTTAATAATAATAAAAAGTTACCAGTTTATAATTGTTTGCGCATGCGTTAAAAGGTCAAAAGTCTCGCCTCGTCGCATGGCGCGTGTGGCGTGGCATGTCACTATTGTCACAGCCGCTCACGTTTGCAATATCCGTTGAATCAGCAAATTAAAAAAAACAACATATCTATATGGTAATTTTAAGTTTAATGCTTTTGACGTGTCACTATCAGACCGCTCTTGAATTTCCCCAGTCAATCAAACTTGTAATATAAATAAAACTATTGCGGCCTTCACCGTTCATCACAGCACGCTGTGTGTTCGCCCTCGGCCGGCAACTAAGTCTAAGCGGATTTTTAAAAAAAATCATTCCTTATCAGAATTCGACCTACAAAAGTGATGACGCGTATATTATATATATATACTGGAATATTAAGAAAATGATTTGATTTCACCGTCACGTGCGTGTTAGTCACAGTCACGTATCTTACTGATAACAAAGCAACAACAAACTTTTAAAAGAATAATAATTTTTTATTTAATTAAATACAAACCACCGTCGATTCTCGATACAAACCTTTATTTTCATTTCTAATATTTCTAAAGATATTTGTTTATCTTAAAAAATAAAATGATTAATGCATCAGAAAATGAATTAAGTTTAATAATAATATAACATGTACTGCAAAAAAATGACGGATTAAAGACCGCTAAAGCGATTTACGGGCACCTCGGGTGAATACATCTAATTCACTCATGGATCGAAAGTGAAAGAAGATAATAACATCCGGTAATTTTTATTGAAATCTCGTAGAATCACACAATAGCCGGAAGTCTCAAAGAAAGCGAGATGTCAACACTGTTTTGAACTAAAAATGCCAAAGCGCATTGCTAGGCGAACATTCGAGGATTGAGCTAACCAATGTTAAGTTGCAAATTTGGCCCTCTTTTGTGCTCGAAGTATTAGGTTTCGGCGTCTTAAAAAAAATCGAATTAACCGATGAGAAAATGCTAAGACAAAAAGAGAATTTGGCGGTTCCAATAAAAAAAGTCGAGTTAGTAGGGTGGTCGAGTTAACCGAGCTAGGGTTAAGTGGGTTCGACTGTACATATATTATGTTTACAATTTTAGGAACTGGAACAAACTCATCAACAAGACAAAGTGCATCTAGAGAATCTTCATGACAAGCAGGTAATGATAGGGAACTCTAATAGATAGTGTCAGGGGTATGAGACTCACTGTGAGTGAATGCTTGTTGACTGTGTGAACACTTTTCATGAATATAATGTTTTAGTGAACTGTTGGTCACATGGGTGTGTGACCAGAGGACACGCCAGGGTCAGTTGAGACCAGTTGGCAGAGAGTTGTGTAGTGCAGACCGGTCGGGGCAGACCGGGCGGTACAGTGAGACAAGAGTTGAGGTGGTAACGGTCGCCCAGAGGAGTTCAGGTTGGACCGAGGGGACTTAGACGTGTTTTGTGTATAATACGTAGATCTGAAGGAGACTTGAGCATGGGCCCGGAAGCGGTCGCGTCGGACAGAGGGCATGATCGTGAAGAAACTATAGTGTCAGGTTGTGTGTACAGCCAGTTGTATAAAGGTGCATTTGCTGTCTAGGCAGGACAGCCAGTTTGTACAGTTTGTGTACAGTAGAATAAACATTGACTTGTTACAGAGAATTGTGTCATCTCTTGAGTGTTGTATGTAAGAGGAGAGCAAGGCAACAATCCAAATAACATCGAGACTTAACAGATAGTGGTACAAGCAGGTAATGATAGGGAACTCTAATAGATAGTGGTACAGAGATAGTATCAGAGTACAGAGATAGTATCAGAGTACAGAGTACAGAGATAGTATCAGAGTACAGAGATAGTATCAGGATAGATTTAAGTTATGACATCATAAGATACAATTGCGGTATCATAAAGTACAGTGACAGTCTCACAGGGTCACCTATTTTTGTTTATCTCATTACTAAAGGATCACATGTTTATAATGTCACCAGTTTTTCTTTATCCCATTACTATAGAGCTAGATGGTCTAGTGGCAGCGCGCTCGACTGGCGTACCGATGGTCACGGGTCCGAATCCATGTGAAGGCAAGGATTTGTTCCCGAGGCCTAGGGCGTCGCTGGATCCACCCAGCTCCGAATGGGTACCTAACACTAGTTAGGCTGCTGGGTAATGCGTTGAACCCACAAAGCCGTGGCCTGTGAACGCTGCATCACTTGACAACAGATCATCAGTCATGGTCTGTGGACGCAATTATCTTCTGCATAGAAGGAGCGTCGGTATAGATAAGATAGAAGATTTAGATTCACATGTTTATAATGTCACCAGTTTTTGTTTATCCACAGATCCGAAACTTGAAGAAAGAAATGGAACAGCTGGATGCTGACTGGAGTAAGAAAGTAGGTCAACTAGAACAGCTGATCAAGTGAGTTGGTGACCACAAATAGTTTGGACGTAATCTCACGAGTCTCTTTAGATCTCTCCTAGACCCATAATATATCTGATCTTCTCTAACACCAATGTTCTACCATCGTTTCACCATTGTCTCACCTAAAACCCACCATTGTCTCACCTAAACACCACCATTGTCTCACCTAAACACCACCATTGTCTCACCTAAACACCACCATTGTCTCACTAACACCACCATTGTCTCACCTAAACACCACCATTGTCTCACCTAAACACCACCATTGTCTACCTAAACACACCATTGTCTCACCTAAACACCACCATTGTCTCACCTAAACACCACCATTGTCTCACCTAAACACCACCAATGTCTCACCTAAACACCAACCATTGTCTCACCTAAACACCACCATTGTCTCACCTAAACACCACCATTGTCTCACCTAAACACCACCATTGTCTCACCTAAACACCACCATTGTCTCACCTAAACACCACCATTGTCTCACCTAAACACCACCATTGTCTCACCTAAACACCACCATTGTTCACCTAAACACCACCATTGTCTCACCTAAAACCACCAATGTCTCACCTAAACACCACCATTGTTACCTAAACACCACCATTGTCTCACCTAAACACCACCATTGTCTCACTAAACACCACCATTGTCTCACCTATTCAGAGATAGAGATCAAGAGATTGCCAAACTAAAAGAGCAGAAACAACAACAGTGCATCCAGTCAGAACTGGCCTTGGAAGAGTTCAAGTCGCAGGTGGAGAGGAACCAGGCCAGAATCTACGATGAGATGAAACAACAGGTGAGACATGATGGGTCAAAGTCATGGACGCACTCAGACATGCTTGGTCAAAGTCATGGACATATTCAGACATGATGGGTCAAGTCATGGACATATTCAGACATGATGGGTCAAGTCATGGACATATTCAGACATGATGGGTCAAGTCATGGACATATTCAGACATAATGGGTCAAAGTCATGGACATATTCAGACATAATGGGTCAAAGTCATGGACATATTCAGACATAATGGGTCAAAGTCATGGACATATTCAGACATGATGGGTCAAAGTCAAGGACATATCAGACATGATGGGTCGAAAGTCATGGACATACTCAGACATGATGGGTCAAAGTCATGGACATATTCAGACATGATGGGTCAAAGTCATGGACATATCAGACATGATGGGTCAAAGTCATGGACATATCAGACATGATGGGTCAAAGTCATGGACATATCAGACATGATGGGTCAAAGTCATGGACATATCAGACATGATGGGTCAAAGTCATGGACATATCAGACATGATGGGTCAAAGTCATGGACATACTCTCACGTGATCAATTTTCATCTATTTCTGTCCTGCATAAGATATTTATTTATTGGTCCTGATTAATTATGAAATTGTTTTTTTTTCATAGCAGTGCAGCACAGTTTTTTAGTAAATAATTCAGTTTTTTGTTGTGTCTTTTATTTGATCAGATGCAGAAAGTAGAAAGTGATCTCCACAAGTCCAAACAGACAAGAGAGAAACAGTCGAAAGAATTCACCAAGCAAATAGAGGAGGCTCAGTACAAATATCAACAAGAGGTAAACACATTACAAATACCAACAAGAGGTAAACACATACAAACACAACAAGAGGTCAAAACATGACAAATCAGACATAATGGGTCAAAGTCATGGGCATATTCAGACATGATGGGTCAAAGTCATGGACATACTCTCACGTGATCAATTTATCATCTATTTCTGTCCTGCATAAGATATTTATTTATTGGTCCTGATTAATTATGAAATGTTTTTTTTTCATAGCAGTGCAGCACAGTTTTTTAGTAAATAATTCAGTTTTTTGTTGTGTCTTTTATTTGATCAGATGCAGAAAGTAGAAAGTGATCTCCACAAGTCCAAACAGACAAGAGAGAAACAGTCGAAAGAATTCACCAAGCAAATAGAGGAGGCTCAGTACAAATATCAACAAGAGGTAAACACATTACAAATACCAACAAGAGGTAAACACATTACAAATACCAACAAGAGGTAAACACATTACAAAATACCAACAAGAGGTAAACACATTACAAATACCAACAAGAGGTAAACACATTACAAATACCAACAAGAGGTAAACACATTACAAATACCAACAAGAGGTAAACACATTACAAATACCAACAAGAGGTAAACACATTACAAATACCAACAAGAGGTAAACACATTACAAATACCAACAAGAGGTAAACACATTACAAATACCAACAAGAGGTAAACACATTACAAATACCAACAAGAGGTAAACACATTACAAATACCAACAAGAGGTAAACACATTACAAATACCAACAAGAGGTAAACACATTACAAATACCAACAAGAGGTAAACACATTACAAATACCAACAAGAGGTAAACACATTACAAATACCAACAAGAGGTAAACACATTACAAATACCAACAAGAGGTAAACACATTACAAATACCAACAAGAGGTAAACACATTACAAATACCAACAAGAGGTAAACACATTACAAATACCAACAAGAGGTAAACACATTACAAATACCAACAAGAGGTAAACACATTACAAATACCAACAAGAGGTAAACACATTACAAATACCAACAAGAGGTAAACACATTACAAATACCAACAAGAGGTAAACACATTACAAATACCAACAAGAGGTAAACACATTACAAATACCAACAAGAGGTAAACACATTACAAATACCAACAAGAGGTAAACACATTACAAATACCAACAAGAGGTAAACACATTACAAATACCAACAAGAGGTAAACACATTACAAATACCAACAAGAGGTAAACACATTACAAATACCAACAAGAGGTAAACACATTACAAATACCAACAAGAGGTAAACACATTACAAGCATCAACAAGAGGTAAACACATTACAAATACCAACAAGAGGTAAACACATTACAAATACCAACAAGAGGTAAACACATTACAAATACCAACAAGAGGTAAACACATTACAAAGCATCAACAAGAGGTAAACACATTACAAATACCAACAAGAGGTAAACACATTACAAATACCAACAAGAGGTAAACACATTACAAATACCAACAAGAGGTAAACACATTACAAACACCAACAAGAGGTAAACACATTACAAATACCAACAAGAGGTAAACACATTACAAATACCAACAAGAGGTAAACACATTACAAATACCAACAAGAGGTAAACACATTACAAGCATCAACAAGAGGTAAACACATTACAAATACCAACAAGAGGTAAACACATTACAAGCATCAACAAGAGGTAAACACATTACAAATACCAACAAGAGGTAAACACATTACAAATACCAACAAGAGGTAAACACATTACAAATACCAACAAGAGGTAAACACATTACAAATACCAACAAGAGGTAAACACATTACAAATACCAACAAGAGTTAAACACATTACAAATACCAACAAGAGTTAAACACAGTTCGTGAGATTGTTGTCAAGATTGTTGCTACATGTTTTCTTGGCTAATTATTTCAACTTGTATTATAGAGATGTAAGCACCTGGATTACATCCATGAAATAACTGCTTGATCCAACAGTTTTAGAACACCTGGTGTTTCCATCATTGAAATGGTGTTGTGGATGTACCAGATTGTCTGACAACATTTTAATATCTTCATTAGGTAAACTAAGGTGAACTAAAGACATGACCACAGGTAGCTGAGATGTCAATAATCATGTTTCCACAGGTAGCTGAGATGTCAATAATCATGTTTCCACAGGTAGCTGAGATCAAAGTGTCATTCGAGGGAGAGAAATCCCAGATGCTGAGGGAGTTCCACATGCAGAAAGAATACATCCTCAGTGAGAACGAGCGGGACATTGAGAACTTAAAGGAACTGCAACGAGCAGAAGTCTTGGCCTTGGAGGCACGCCTGAGAGAGAGACAGGATATGTCAGACAAGGTTTGTGTGGGCATCTTGACCGGTGGAGAAGGGAGGGGGGTGGGTGGCAGAGTTTATTGTTGATAAGTTGCCTATTGCAATCAAATATTTGTTCCTTTCATTTCTGGAATACAGTTGGTTACCATTATTGCATTCACTGTGGTACATTATTTTATACCCATCAATTTCAGAATTTGAATGAAATATATTGCGGTACATACGTGTAATTTCTCATTATGATGTAAATATGATAATGCTCATTAGTTGATTGATCACAAAAGTATTTCATATTGATGAAATATGGGGCAGAAGCAAATTTATTAAATAAATTTCTTATCTTGATAGTAACCTTTCTGGCTCTTAAATTGAAATTATTTTATCTGGAAGTAGGGACAACATGACCTCCAATTTCATATGTGAACCATTAGAATTTTAGTACAAGTGGGAACAACATTACCTCCCTTTAATCTTTGGACCATTAGAATTTTAGTACAAGTGGGAACAACATTACTTCCCTTTAATCTTTGGACCATTAGAATTTTAGTGCAAGTGGGAACAACATTACCTCCCTTTAATCTTTCGACCACTAGAATTTTAGTGCAAGTGGGAACAACATTACCTCCCTTTAATGTTTGGACAACTAGAATTTTGGTGCAAGTTAGAACAACATTATCTCCCTTTAATTTTAGTGACATTTGTTATTCCAGGCCGCCACAGACAGTGACAGGATGATCCGTGAGTTGAGAGAGGAACTTCTCCAAGCAAATCAACTCCGAAAGCAACAGCTGGTGGAACTGGGATTACTGCGAGAGGAAGAGAAACAAAAAATGAATCGGGACCATGAGGCAGAGGTCAGATGATATTTTTATTATCAGGAGATTTCATTTTACTGTGGAAATTTAATGGAGACTTTGGTTGTGGGACATTGTGTACTGTGATGAGTTTGTGTGTCAACTCAGTTATTTCTCTAGTTGATGATGTGGTCCTCTATTTGTATACTGTGATGAGTTTGTGTGTCAACTCAGTTATTTCTCTAGTTGATGATGTGCTCTTCTATTTGTGTACTGTGATGAGTTTGTGTGTCAACTCAGTTATTTCTCTAGTTGATGATTTGCTCTTCTATTTGTGTACTGTGATGAGTTTGTGTGTCAACTCAGTTATTTCTCTAGTTGATGATGTGCTCTTCTATTTGTGCAGCTTGTTCGTATGAGGGCAGAGATGGAACAACAGAGACTTGAGTTACAGAGGACACACAGTTTGGAGATGGAAGCAGCACTAGAGAAGGTGTCTGGAATTATTGTGTCTTGACATTGTGTGTGTCATGTCAGTGGGGTGGGGGTGGTGAAAGGGGGAGGGCCTTGTGGGGTAGGGGGTGGTGAAAGGGGGTGGGCCTTGTGGGGTAAGGGGTGGTGAAAGGGGGAGGGCCTTGTGGGGTAGTGGGTGGTGAAAGTGGGAGGGCCTTGTGGGGTAGGGGGTGGTGAAAGGTGGAGGGCCTTGTGGGGTAGTGGGTGGTGAAAGGGGGAGGGCCTTGTGGGGTAGGGGTGGTGAAAGGGGGAGGGCCTTGTGGGGTAGGAAGTGGTGAAAGGGTGGAGGGCCTTGTGGGGTAAAGGGAGGGCCTTGTGGGGTAGGGGGAGGGCCTTGTGGGGTGGAGAAAGGGGGAGGGCCTTGTAAATTGTCCCTCTGGATTCCATCAACATAACTTCTACAGTAGAGAAGCTTTTTATAATGTTTCTTTAACTGTCATGAACAATTCAATACACACAAAGAGATTTGGAATATCTGATAGAAAATTGTCTTATCTTATTATCTGCACAGACAAACCAGCGACTCAAGAATATTGAGAAAGACTTTGCCGACAGAGCTAGCAAAGCATCAGAGGTGAGGCGATTTGTTCAATGTTCTGTCAGTTAATGTAGGCATTCTGAGATATAGTCAACATTTGAATATATTAAGTACAGAACGTACTTAAGATTTTTTAATAAAATAGGACTGCGATAAAGCTTTTAAATAAAATACAAAATACACAAACAAATTGTGTAATGAAAACAATAAATTTAAGTTTTATTATTTAACTAATACAACATTAAACGTTTCGGCTAATGTCTTCGTCAGTACAATTAACATACAGTACTTACATAAGTATTAAAATTATATTTAAATTATTAAAACATACTATATCCAGAAAAAAAGTTATGTAAAGAAAAAAAGAAAGGAAAAAACAACAATGACAATTTGTTTGTGTATTTTGTATTTGAATGTATTTCTCAATGGTTATGTCAACATGACTTTGTTTATATTCTTATTTCTGCCTGAAGTCAGTGTCAGAGCTACAAGCTGTTGTATCCCAACTGAGGTCTGAGCTACACAGGTATGTCAATCAAAGATTTCTTTATCATACTTGAAAAAATAACTTGATCCTTTTTACCTATACCCCATCAGTCTATTTTACCTCTACCCCATCAGTCTATTTTACCTCTACCCCATCAGTCTATTTTACCTCTACCCCATCAGTCTATTTTACCTATACCCCATCAGTCTATTTTACCTCTACCCCATCAGTCTATTTTACCTCTACCCCATCAGTCTATTTTACCTCTACCCCATCAGTCTATTTTACCTCTACCCCATCAGTCTATTTTACCTATACCCCATCAGTCTTTCAGCAGATCACAGTTTATGGGTGTCTTTAGTTGAATTGAGACTAATTTATACATCATATATTTTCCTACACAAATATTGAAGAAGTAATCAGGGCCGGCCTTAGGCATATGCCAACTAGGCAGCCACCTACGGCCTCACACAGGAAACATAGAAAAAAATTAATTACATATTTTAAGAGCGAACTATGACCAAGGTCAAAACAACCAGAACCACCCAATCAGTGAGTGTAGTTCGCTGATTATTTTTAAATAGTGTATGCTTAAAATGTAATATTTGTAAATGTAAATTCATCTGTCCAGACACATTTTCACAAGATTGACAAATGTATAACCTAAATTTACGCTGAATATACAACTGTTGAATATCAAATGATTATTTTGTGGGATTCATGTCTGTCGACTACAGCTCTGGTTTAGGTCTCGCAGAAGCATTATTAAAAAAGCTTGAAGATCTGATTTTATGTTTCCAGAACTGCAGAGGCCAAGGATATGATCAGAGGCCAAGGATATGATCAGAGGCCAAGGTTATGATCAGAGGCCAAGGTTATGATAATGGAGCGAATATGAAAGGCTGCCATCATGGTGTACAAAAACGTCTACTTCAACTCAATCCAAAATCATTTTATGTGCTATGTGGATGTCACAGTCTCAATCTAATTCCTGGAGACATGGGATAAATCTTCAGTGGCTGCAATGACACTCTTTGGAAATTTGCATTAAATTTATGTTTTGTTTGATGCTTCAACACAGCGATGGAAGATCTTGAAAACTCATGTAAAAAATCTGAGAGTAAAGCCTATTTCCGATACACCCTGGGAATGCAGTATCGATACTGTTAAAGCAGTTCGTTATCAAACAGCAGCAGTGTACTTTGCATTGGTGGAAGTGTCTGAAAATGCCAACGATCCAAAAGCAAGGACCGAAGCAACTGGATTGGCGTAACAACTTAAAAAATTTCAATTTCTGGTAACTTTAGTCATTTGGTACGAGTTATTGTTTGAAATGAATATGATCAGCACATTGATGCATTTGAAAAACTTGCAATTTGACATTGCATTGGAATGTATAAAAAGTGCAACCAAGTTCATGAAAAAATACAAAGAAAATGGATTTGTATCCGCTCAAATTTCGGCCAGAGAATTGGCTCAAGAATTAGAGATGGAACCCAGAGCTGTTAACGATTAATTTAAATTTAATCGTTAACTTTTGAAAAATTAACAATTAATTAATCGTTAATTTCAATTAAAGCCAAAAATTAAAATGTATGATGTCATAAGAAACACTTATTAAATGTTCTTGTGGAAAATCAAAATAACACTGGAATCTCTCCTTTATATGTCGTCTTTTAACCAACTACGCAAAAAGACAAGTGTGTTGACATTATTTGGTTCAAGTGATGAGTGGGTCTAATTGACAATATAATCAGCCGAGCTGAGCAATCATTCACATGGAACTGAGGTAACTGGTATGAACAAAACGGTCTTGGCAAGGAATGACATTATCGGATATCGGTGTTCATTAAGTTTCCACCATTGAAGGGGTTTAACGGATTCAGGAACGTTCATTTCCATTTTGTAATGCAGTAATACGTCAGAAGAGCTGTCGTCATTTTCTGTCTCTGAGTCAGACTCCATTACCGCCATTAGCTTAATACGCTTTTCATTTGGTTTGATAAGTAGACAAAGTGTTAGAACCATGGTTGGCAAACTTTATCAACATTTTGAACATTCCCGTCAGTCAATAGTTTAAAACCAAAATGTTCGTGTAATCGTCAGGAAATTTATTAGCCTATTTATCACCGCTATTTTTTATTATTATTTTTTTTTACTTTTTGACTTCCAATAATTTGTAAGTGATTAATTGTTAAAAATAATTTAATCGTTAAAATTTTTTAACGATTAATTGAGAAATTAATCGTTAATTTCCGCAGCCTTAATGGAACCAGATGAAATCTTATTTCCAGCTGCCACAAGCTTGAGATGACGGAAAGTGCACAAACAGTTCCACTATGAAAACATAGGATGAATCATTGACAGATTCGAAAGAAAAATATCGAGTGTAATTTTTTAATGTTTTGTTAAATCAAGCAATTACGTCATTGAAGGTACGTTTGGAGCAAATGGAATGACACTTTGGTATTTTCAAATTTCTGCGCAACATCAAAAAAATTGCAGAATTCGACCAAAACGATTTGATGAAATGTTGCGCTCACCAATGCATCTGGTTCAGATATTGATCCGATTTTGATCCGAAGGATTTATGCAGTGAATTGCAAATATTTTCCAACATTGTTCCAGAAACTCTTGATGCTTTACGTTTTATTTATGATCATGGTTTGAATACTGCTGTTCCAAATGTCGCTATAGCCCTTCGTATAGCATTGACAATTCTGATTACTGTTGCATCGAGGAATAGAAGTTTTTCCAAGTTGAAATTAATTTTAAAAACAAAAACTATTTGAGAACGATTATGACGCAAGAACGCCTTAACAGTCTGGTAATGATATCTATCAAACGACATATCGTCCAGTCTCTGGATTATTGCAGACTTTGTTGCCATCAAATCACGAAAAGTTGATTTTTGTTGAAGGTTTATGACATCTACATGAATATGTTTGTATAAATTCCAGTTATTTATTGATTTAGATATAAATACAGGTAGTTTTTAATAAATTGTGTAATTTTATTCTTTCCGTATTTATTTTTTATCTTTCTATTACATATAGGGCTCCCTTCGCCTAGGGCCACCAATTTCACTTCGCCTAGGGCCACCAATTTCACTTCGCCTAGGGCCACCAATTTCACTTCGCCTAGGGCCACCAATTTCACTTCGCCTAGGGCTACCAATTTCACTTCGCCTAGGGCCACCAATTTCACTTCGCCTAGGGCCACCAATTTCACTTCGCCTAGGGCCACCAATTTCACTTCGCCTAGGGCCACCAATTTCACTTCGCCTAGGGCCACCAATTCCCTAAGGCCGGCCCTGAAGTAATTTTACTTTTGCTCACATTTTAGTCTCTGCTAAAAGTTTTTATAGACTTCTTGTTGAAATTGATGATTAAATTTATTTAATCAAGTATTCTTTTAAAATGCACAACGTGTTTGTTTCACAAATTGTAGCAACAGAGAAACCAGTGAAATCAGACTTACGGAATTAAAACATTGCCATGAGGAGGAGAAACAAATCTTACGTAAACAGTATTCCCAGAACTTGGCAGTGAGTAATCTCCTCACAATAGGGTCAATAACTCATCCATGTCTGAACATTTACACATTTTCATTCAATCTACTGTGTATAGTTATAATTAAACATCACTATTTTATCAAGTGTGTAACATGTTATCATTTATAACCATACTTTATAAATTATATCTTACAAGGAGGAAATTCAATATCTAATGTAAATATTTCAACAATTATTTACTTATAAGTGGGAGGGGCTTGTGTTGCAATGGGAGGAGCCTGTATTGCAAAGACAGTAACTGTTGTAGCAGTGGGAGGAGCTTGTGAAACATTAAAGAGTTTTAGCGGGAGGGCCTGGTGACTTTCATTTCTCAATCTTGTTTACATCAATATTTAAGTGTATACAGTGATGAATAGCTGATTGTGAACTTTTATTCAGACTACTCAACATGAGCTAGAAGCTCAGACTAGCAGAGCTCGTCACTCTCAGAGAAGATTACAGCAGGAGGAATCAGAACATGAGGAAAAGGTGAGGTAACTGACTGACAATCTAAATGTGCAGGGAAGATATTAACGCCCTTTATTTTACCCACAAGCATTGCCTCAATGTGATGAAATTTGAATTATAAGTTTTGTGACACACTATTAATATTTGAACTCTAAGTTTTGTGACACACTATTAATATTTGAACTCTAAGTTTTGTGACACACTATTAATATTTGAACTCTAAGTTTTGTGACACACTATTAATATTTGAACTATAAGTTTTGTGACACACTATTAATATTTGAACTATAAGTTTTGTGACACACTATTAATATTTGAACTATAAGTTTTGTGACACACTATTAATATTTGAACTATAAGTTTTGTGACACACTATTAATATTTGAACTATAAGTTTTGTGACACACTATTAATATTTGAACTATAAGTTTTGTGACACACTATTAATATTTTAACTATAAGTTTTGTGACACACTATTAATATTTTAACTATAAGTTTTGTGACACACTATTAATATTTGAACTATAAGTTTTGTGACACACTATTAATATTTGAACTCTAAGTTTTGTGACACACTATTAATATTTGAACTCTAAGTTTTGTGACACACTATTAATATTTGAACTCTAAGTTTTGTGACACACTATTAATATTTGAACTATAAGTTTTGTGACACACTATTAATATTTGAACTCTAAGTTTTGTGACACACTATTAATATTTGAACTCTAAGTTTTGTGACACACTATTAATATTTTAACTATAAGTTTTGTGACACACTATTAATATTTGAACTATAAGTTTTGTGACACACTATTAATATTTGAACTATAAGTTTTGTGACACACTATTAATATTTGAACTCTAAGTTTTGTGACACACTATTAATATTTGAACTCTAAGTTTTGTGACACACTATTAATATTTGAACTCTAAGTTTTGTGACACACTATTAATATTTGAACTATAAGTTTTGTGACACACTATTAATATTTGAACTATAAGTTTTGTGACACACTATTAATATTTGAACTATAAGTTTTGTGACACACTATTAATATTTGAACTATAAGTTTTGTGACACACTATTAATATTTGAACTATAAGTTTTGTGACACACTATTAATATTTGAACTATAAGTTTTGTGACACACTATTAATATTTGATCTCTAAGTTTTGTGACACACTATTAATATTTGAACTCTAAGTTTATTGACACACTATTAATATTTGAACTATAAGTTTTGTGACACACTATTAATATTTGAACTATAAGTTTTGTGACACACTATTAATATTTGAACTATAAGTTTTGTGACACACTATTAATATTTGAACTCTAAGTTTTGTGACACACTATTAACATTTGAACTCTAAGTTTTGTGACACACTATTAACATTTGAACTCTAAGTTTTGTGACATACTATTAACATTTGAACTCTAAGTTTTGTGACACACTATTAACATTTGAACTCTAAGTTTTGTGACACACTATTAATATTTGAACTCTAAGTTTTGTGACACACTATTAACATTTGAACTCTAAGTTTTGTGACACACTATTAATATTTGAACTCTAAGTTTTGTGACACACTATTAACATTTGAACTCTAAGTTTTGTGACACACTATTAATATTTGAACTCTAAGTTTTGTGACACACTATTAACATTTGAACTCTAAGTTTTGTGACACACTATTAATATTTGAACTCTAAGTTTTGTGACACACTATTAACATTTGAACTCTAAGTTTTGTGACACACTATTAATATTTGAACTCTAAGTTTTGTGACACACTATTAACATTTGAACTCTAAGTTTTGTGACACACTATTAATATTTGAACTCTAAGTTTTGTGACACACTATTAACATTTGAACTATAAGTTTTGTGACACACTATTAATATTTGAACTCTAAGTTTTGTGACACACTATTAACATTTGAACTCTAAGTTTTGTGACACACTATTAATATTTGAACTCTAAGTTTTGTGACACACTATTAACATTTGAACTCTAAGTTTTGTGACACACTATTAATATTTGAACTCTAAGTTTTGTGACACACTATTAACATTTGAACTCTAAGTTTTGTGACACACTATTAATATTTGAACTCTAAGTTTTGTGACACACTATTAACATTTGAACTCTAAGTTTTGTGACACACTATTAATATTTGAACTCTAAGTTTTGTGACACACTATTAACATTTGAACTCTAAGTTTTGTGACACACTATTAATATTTGAACTCTAAGTTTTGTGACACACTATTAACATTTGAATTCTAAGTTTTGTGACACACTATTAACATTTGAACTCTAAGTTTTGTGACACACTATTAACATTTGAACTCTAAGTTTTGTGACACACTATTAACATTTGAACTCTAAGTTTTGTGACACACTATTAATATTTGAACTCTAAGTTTTGTGACACACTATTAACATTTGAACTCTAAGTTTTGTGACACACTATTAATATTTGAACTCTAAGTTTTGTGACACACTATTAACATTTGAACTCTAAGTTTTGTGACACACTATTAACATTTGAACTCTAAGTTTTGTGACACACTATTAACATTTGAACTCTAAGTTTTGTGACACACTATTAATATTTGAACTCTAAGTTTTGTGACACACTATTAACATTTGAACTCTAAGTTTTGTGACACACTATTAACATTTGAACTCTAAGTTTTGTGACACACTATTAACATTTGAACTCTAAGTTTTGTGACACACTATTAATATTTGAACTCTAAGTTTTGTGACACACTATTAACATTTGAACTCTAAGTTTTGTGACACACTATTAATATTTGCGTTTTATTTTCTAGATGACTGAACTAAAGCTTCAGTTTGAAGAAAAAATTCATGGACTGTTGCCATCAGAAATAAAACAGGTGCGGCTATAATAATAATAAAAAGAAGAAGAAGTTGGTATGGAACAGCCGGGGTATGTTATTTTATGATTTGATTAAAACAGTTGATGAAATACATGTATTAGGATTTTGATATTTGAGTTGAGAGCAAGCATTCAATGAATTCATTGTTTGAATTTACTCCGATTATTTCTGGTGTTTTATTCTACATTAAAAACATAATGTTATGTTTCTAGCTGTACCTATGGCAACCCATCTCATAACGCCAGACGCTATCCATTTCTGATCAATATTATCTCACTCCATCCAGGAACTGGAGGACATGATTACGTCCCTTAAATCTCAGGTCAGCTCGTTGCAGCTCAGGTCAAACATGCTACAGGAGGAACTGGACAACAGGAACAAAAATGGATTCACCTCATTCGGAACTCTAACTAGCACCCCAATCAAATCAGCTGTTTGACGTCATTAAAAGTGTGACCTAATTAAATAGTCAATGACTCATGCAATCTTCCTTTGTGTTTGTCAATGTCTTAAAACCAATCAAACCATAAATGAGACAATCTCAGCTGCGGTCAGTCAGACACGGAGGGTTTCAGACGCTGAATGCTGTCAACTAGCAGACATGAAATAAGCGAAATGTATCGGTGTATAGATCATAGTCAGATCCATCAGTCATGGCTCTGTCTTATATAGTACATGTATCTTATATTATCATGGTATGTTTGTATTTCATTTTGTATAACTTGGTTAACATTTTCCTATACAATTTGATGCCTAATCTTTGAATATAAAAATCCTTTGTATGTGTTGTATCTTCTTTCCCCCCCCCCTCCCCCCCACACTTGTTATTGCATCACTAAGATAAATATAAACTCTTGTATCGTGTACAAAGCTCATGTATTATCTCTTCCATTGCCATCATAATCTCTTACTTTGAAGTCAATAATTTGAAAAAGTTTGACTGCTCAGTTTATGTTACAAATAAAATATTGAATAAAACATTAGGGCTCAGAGATGAGCTGTGAGTACATGGCTGAGATGAGCTGTGAGTACATGACTGAGATGAGCTGTGAGTACATGACTGAGAGGAGCTGTGAGTACATGGCTGAGATGAGCTGTGAGTACATGACTGAGAGGAGCTGTGAGTACATGGCTGAGATGAGCTGTGAGTACATGGCTGAGATGAGCTGTGAGTACATGACTGAGATGAGCTGTGAGTACATGGCTGAGATGAGCTTTGAGTTTATGGCTGAGATAGCTGTGAGTACATGGCTGAGACGAGCTGTGAGTTTATGGCTGAGATAGCTGTGAGTTTATGGCTGAGATAGCTGTGAGTTTATGGCTGAGATGAGCTGTGAGTACATGGCTGAGATGAGCTGTGAGTACATGGCTGAGATGAGCTGTGAGTTTATGGCTGAGATAGCTGTGAGTACATGGCTGAGATGAGCGGTGAGTTTATGGCTGAGATGAGCTGTGAGTTTATGGCTGAGATGAGCTGTGATTTTATGGCTGAGATGAGCTGTGAGTTTATGGCTGAGATAGCTGTGAGTTTATGGCTGAGATGAGCTGTGAGTTTATGGCTGAGATGTGAGTACATGGGTGAGATAGCTGTGAGTTTATGGCTGAGATGAGCTGTGAGTACATGGCTGAGATGAGCTTTGAGTTTATGGCTAAGATAGCTGTGAGTTTATGGCTGAGATAGCTGTGAGTTTATGGATGAGATGAGCTGTGAGTACATGGCTGAGATGAGCTGGAGTTTATGGCTGAGATAGCTATGAGTACATGGCTGAGATGAGCTTTGAGTTTATGGCTGAGATAGCTGTGAGTTTATGGCTGAGATAGCTGTGAGTTTATGGCTGAGATATCTGTGAGTACATGGCTGAGATGAGCTGTGAGTACATGGCTGAGATGAGCTGTGAGTTTATGGCTGAGATAGCTGTGAGTACATGGTTGAGATGAGCTGTGAGTTTATGGCTGAGATGAGCTGTGAGTTTATGGCTGAGATGAGCTGTGAGTTTATGGCTGAGATGAGCTGTGAGTTTATGGCTGAGATAGCTGTGAGTTTATGGCTGAGATGAGCTGTGAGTTTATGGCTGAGATGTGAGTACATGGCTGAGATAGCTGTGAGTTTATGACTGAGATGAGCTGTGAGTACATGGCTGAGATGAGCTGTGAGTTTATGGCTGAGATGAGCTGTGAGTTTATGGCTGAGATGAGCTGTGAGTTTATGGCTGAGATTAGCTGTGAGTTTATGGCTGAGATGAGCTGTGAGTTTATGGCTGAGATGAGCGGTGAGTACATGGCTGAGATAGCTGTGAGTACATGGTTGAGATGAGCTGTGCGTTTATGGCTGAGATGAGCTGTGAGTACATGGCTGAGATGAGCTGTGAGTTTATGGCTGAGATGAGCTGTGAGTACATGGCTGAGATGAGCTGTGAGTACATGGCTGAGATGAGCTGTGACTACATGGCTGAGATGAGCTGTGAGTTTATGGCTGAGATAGCTATGAGTACATGGCTGAGATGAGCTGTGCGTTTATGGCTGAGATGAGCTGTGAGTACATGGCTGAGATGAGCTGTGAGTTTATGGCTGAGATGAGCTGTGAGTACATGGCTGAGATGAGCTGTGAGTACATGGCTGAGATGAGCTGTGACTACATGGCTGAGATGAGCTGTGAGTTTATGGCTGAGATAGCTATGAGTACATGGCTGAGATGAGCTGTGACTACATGGCTGAGATGAGCTGTGAGTTTATGGCTGAGATAGCTATGAGTACATGGCTGAGATGAGCTGTGAGTACATGGCTGAGATGTGAGTACATGGCTGAGATGAGCTGTGAGTTTATGGCTGAGATGAGATGTGAGTACATGGCTGAGACTGCAGTGTTGTCATATCTGTTCGAAAGTTCTGGAATATCCAAATAAATAAAATAACAGTGTATTTTTTAAATTAATTAATATATCGGTTTATTAATTTACATTATTATGTTTGTTATTGATACAAAAATAAACTATATTATCAATGAAAAATATACAATGTTTATTTTATTATTTCAACCTACTATAATTTGTTTTCGGCCTAGAGTATATATCTTTTTTTATGGGTGAAGATATGATAAGATAAGAAAAGATATACCTGGCCTCTGCTGATTTTGGTACAAAATGTTATTGCCCATTAGGTACATGGCAGGGATGGGACAACACCATGTGTATTGTTAGCTTGAGAAAAAACTTCCAGGGCATTGTTAACTTTAGAACTTGGTGGGCAATGTTAACTTGAGAACATAGTGAGCATTGTTAACTTGAGAACTTCATTGGCATTGTTAACTTGAGAACTTCGTGGGCATTGTTCACTTTAGAACTTGGTGGGCAATGTTAACTTGAGAATTTGGTGGGCATTGTTAACTTGAGAACTTCATGGGCTGTTAACTTTAGAACTTGGTGGGCAATGTTAACTTGAGAACTTGGTGGGCATTGTTAACTGAGAACTTGGTGGGCATGTTAACTTGAGAACTTGGTGGGCATTGTTAACTTGAGAACTTGGTGGGCATTGTTAACTTGAGAACTTGGTGGGCATTGTTAACTTGAGAACTTGGTGGGCATTGTTAACTTGAGAACTTGGTGGGCATTGTTAACTTGAGAACTTGGTGGGCATTGTTAACTTGAGAACTTGGTGGGCATTGTTAACTTGAGAACTTGGTGGGCATTGTTAACTTGAGAACTTCATGGGAATTGTTAACTTGAGAACTTGGTGAGCATTGTTAACTTGAGAACTTGGTGAGCATTGTTAACTTGAGAACTTGGTGGGCATTGTTAACTTGAGAACTTGGTGGGCATTGTTAACTTGAGAACTTGGTGGGCATTGTTAACTTGAGAACTTGGTGGGCATTGTTAACTTGAGAACTTCATGGGAATTGTTAACTTGAGAACTTGGTGAGCATTGTTAACTTGAGAACTTGGTGAGCATTGTTAACTTGAGAACTTGGTGGGCATTGTTAACTTGAGAACTTGGTGGGCATTGTTAACTTGAGAACTTGGTGGGCATTGTTAACTTGAGAACTTGGTGGGCATTGTTAACTTGAGAACTTGGTGGGCATTGTTAACTTGAGAACTTGGTGGGCATTGTTAACTTGAGAACTTCATGGGAATTGTTAACTTGAGAACTTGGTGAGCATTGTTAACTTGAGAACTTCATGGGCATTGTTAACTTGAGAACTTGGTGGGCATTGTTAACTTGAGAACTTCATGGGCATTGTTAACTTGAGAACTTGGTGGGCATTGTTCACTTGAGAACTTGGTGGGCATTGTTAACTTGAGAACTTCATGGGAATTGTTAACTTGAGAACTTGGTGAGCATTGTTAACTTGAGAACTTGGTGGGCATTGTTAACTTGAGAACTTGGTTGGCATTGTTAACTTGAGAACTTCATGGGCATTGTTAACTTGAGAACTTGGTGGGCATTGTTCACTTGAGAACTTGGTGGGCATTGTTAACTTGAGAACTTCATGGGCATTGTTAACTTGAGAACTTGGTGGGCAATGTTAACTTGAGAACTTCATGGGCATTGTTCACTTGAGAACTTGGTGGGCATTGTTAACTTGAGAACTTCATTGGAATTGTTAACTTGAGAACTTGGTGGGCATTGTTAACTTGATAACTTCATGGGCAAGTGTGTAAGCCAGAAGTTGTACTGAGACCTTGTTAGGTAGGTGTGCCCTGTGTACAAGTGCTCAGTGTGTAGGCACCAGTGTGTAGGCACCAAAGAATATCCACCCTCATCAAGCTATGTCTCATCTGTACCATAGCTACCAGTCCAAAGAATATCCACCCTCATCAAGCCATGTCTCATCTGTACCATAGCCACCAGTCCAAAGAATATCCACCCTCATCAAGCCATGTCTCATCTGTACCATAGCCACCAGTCCAAAGAATATCCACCCTCATCAAGCTATGTCTCATCTGTACCATAGCCATCAGTCCAAAGAATATCCACCCTCATCAAGCTATGTCTCATCTGTACCATAGCCACCAGTCCAAAGAATATCCACCCTCATCAAGTCATGTCTCATCTGTACCATAGCCACCAGTCCAAAGAATATCCACCCTCATCAAGCCATGTCTCATCTGTACCATAGCCACCAGTCCAAAGAATATCCACCCTCATCAAGCTATGTCTCATCTGTACCATAGCCATCAGTCCAAAGAATATCCACCCTCATCAAGCTATGTCTCATCTGTACCATAGCCACCAGTCCAAAGAATATCCACCCTCATCAAGCCATGTCTCATCTGTACCATAGCCACCAGTCCAAAGAATATCCACCCTCATCAAGCCATGTCTCATCTGTACCATAGCCACCAGTCCAAAGAATATCCACCCTCATCAAGCCATGTCTCATCTGTACCATAGCCACCAGTCCAAAGAATATCCACCCTCATCAAGCCATGTCTCATCTGTACCATAGCCACCAGTCCAAAGAATATCCACCCTCATCAAGCCATGTCTCATCTGTACCATAGCCACCAGTCCAAAGAATATCCACCCTCATCAAGCCATGTCTCATCTGTACCATAGCCACCAGTCCAAAGAATATCCACCCTCATCAAGCCATGTCTCATCTGTACCATAGCCACCAGTCCAAAGAATATCCACCTTCATCAAGCCATGTCTCATCTGTACCATAGCCACAAGTCCAAAGAATATCCACCCTCATCAAGCCATGTCTCATCTGTACCATAGCCACCAGTCCAAAGAATATCCACCCTCATCAAGCCATGTCTCATCTGTACCATAGCCACCAGCCCAAAGAATATCCACCCTCATCAAGCCATGTCTCATATGTACCATAGCCACCAGCCCAAAGAATGTCCACCCTCATCAAGCCATGTCTCATCTGTATCACTTAATGAGTGCGACTATACACACATTGGTGGCTACTAAATTAGTCTCATTTATTCTGCTGGGCAGTTTAAGTCTAGCACTGGTGCTTGAGAATTTCAGAGGAAGTAGTTTGAGAAATTGTTTGTTATCAAGAATGATTCTCAAACTAGACCATGACTGACTCTACTTGGCAGGGGCGTAACTGGGTTTTTGACGCCCTTGGCTAATTTATTTTTGGTGCCCTCTATTTGAAGAAAAATTTAAAATTGAGAGATTTAGCGGCGCCCTTTTGAACTGGCGCAGGCCGGCGCCCTTGGCAATTGCTCCAATGCCAAGCCGTTGTTGCGCCACTTCTACTGGGGGACAGACAAGGAAATGAGCCACTGGTTTAAATTGATAACTTTCAAAACCAATCATTTTTAATTGTTACCTACCATTTGGTTCAAAAAATACAAAATTATGTTATTCTTAGTCGGACTGGATAAAACTTCAAACTGTAATGATGGAAAATTAAAGAATAAAGCAGAGTCGGTGTAAGGGGCCGTCCATAAATGATGTCACGCGATTTTTGCCGATTTGTTACCCCCTCGTCACGCGTCGTCACAAAAACCTAGACCCCCCCCCTCTAAAAATACGTCACAAATCTTTGACTCCCCCCCTCTAAAAAACAAAACAAAAACCAACACTTTATTTTCTATTTGAAAATAAGTATGTTTCAAATCACCTTTATTGTCATTTAAGTATTTATTATTTATTTATTGAAGATCTACATTATAATATCGAAACCCGCGTGAAGCATTTTTTTAAAACGTTTAACCGGGCTTCAGAAAACGAACTGTGTTAACATCCTTAGATTATATTTTATTTTAATGCATAAAAATTTAACATTGACTATTAATCATCATGGTTAACGTCTTTGTTTACAAAAAAAAATTATTTAAAAATAACATAATTTTTAAAATTTATTTTTTTAAAATCCCTCAATTGACTGACGGGCATCCCGTAAGAAAGAGGTTGGTGAACAGAGGTAAATAAGCTCATCTGTGGTCAAAAGGGAATTCTTGGGGGTAATGCAGACTCATTTGGGACATATAACATCCACTACAATCCACTAGATATATTAAAATACGTCATGTGTATGTGTACGCTTGGAACATATGCCCATTATTGAACCGGTTCCTTCCAGAAAATGCATTTTTTTAAAAATTTGACAACTATGTAGATTTCTTACCTACGTACTATACAAAGACACCTAAATCAACCCTACTTTCATTTATATTGACACGATTGACAATAATCTTAATCCACATGACTTGACTGTATCAAGTTTCCTTTCTGTGATATTTAAAATTAATGCCTGAAAAACTGAGCTAAGAAGAAAAGTTGTTTTGTGCTCCTCTCGAATTGCGATGTCAAGAATTTGATGTATTCAATAAAGTTAATGAATACTTGACTAATTTTAAATGGGCTCATTTACAATTATATCTAGACCAGTGCTTCTCAAACTTTTTAGTATGGTGGACCGGCAGGAATTTTCTCCATTGCACCAGGGACCGGTGCACTATTTTCCCTGCACTGACAATTTTTTCGGTCCTTTTTTTTGAGAACATCTGCGGACCGGCAGCGGATGGCTCACGGACCGGCACCGGTCCGCAGACCACCACTTTGAGAAGCACTGATCTAGAAGACTAGAATGACCAGGGGCGTTTGACCAAAAAGCAATCGAACAATTATATCAAACTTAAAACGTTTTTAATTTTATCAAATAGATCCCCCCCCCTCTTTTAAAGAAAAAGGATATTCCGTGTCGTTTTGACTGAAAATATATACACATAATCCTATTCAGATCATTTTTAGACACTTGTCATGCTTGTAAAACTCACCAGTAGCCTTTTCGGGGCGCTAACGACGCTCCCCCCAAATCCCCGAGTCTGTGAGCAGGACCTAGAGTCTGGGGGTTGTAACTCACACACAAACTTGTATATTTTGGCAAAAAAAATCGACGACTCTTGCCATGAGAGAACCACAAAAGGAGCTGATGTTACATCACAAATGCTTTGATGTCAACATCAAACGACGCAGTGTAACAATTTCATATGTTATCTTGTGGATTCTCAAACTTAAGGATTATAATTAAATTTAATTTTCGTGTCTTGAAAGCATACGCCAACCAGCGTCTGATGGCCTACCGACCAGCACATTGAGAAACACTGATTTTAAAAAAGAAAAGAAAAAGTCATTAAAAAAATTGTAAGCGACCAAATATTTCAGTGGAAGTATTATTTAAAGTTACCCTTTTGATGTGACATCACATTTCTTCAACCCCCTCCCTCCCCCTCGTCACGCATCGTCACAAAAGTGTGACCCCCCTCCCCCCCTAGGTGCGTGACGTCATTTATGGACGGCCCCTAAGACATTTAGAAATGAAAGTAAAACAAAAATATTGTAAAGATTTGTATTTTAATTATTTAAGTATCGGTAAACAATATAATGGGAAATACCCGCTCAATGTGTGCATAAAACCCAATATGGCGCTGGTGTTAAATTCAAACGTCCATTATTTGGTGGTGTAAAGACTCTTCGGGGTAGGTGAAACTTATTTCATCGTTTATTTTATTACTAACATTATGTATTAAAGATTTAAAATATAATCAAGACCCAAGTTAGACCACAGAGCTTAATAGCTACAATGCAGACTAAATTGATTAGCTTGGTACCGACATCTGCTCTTTTTGAAAGGCCTTGTCTTTGACCTTTGGTGCGCGACAACTTACTGAACTAAATAATCGTTTCAAACACATTTTTAATGGTTTTTAGCCACAACAAAATTATCGTTAGAAATCCTCACAAACATATCCATCCGTCTTACACATACATATGTCTTACATAGGTCTGCGTTACACATAGGTCTGTCTTACACACAGGTATGTCAAATATATACGTCTGTCTTACACAGGTATGTCAAATATATTATACGTCTTTATCTTTGTTACGCACAGATGTCTTACATTGACGTTTGTCTTACATACGTCTGTCCTACACAAACTTTTGTCTTACATTCAGGTCTGTCTTACACACAGGTATGTCAAATATATACGTCTGTCTTACATAGGTATGTCCTACATATACTCCTGTCTTAGATTAACGTCGGTCTTACACATACGTCTGTCTTACATATACGTGTCTTACATATACGTGTCTTACATGTACGTCTGTCTTACACTCAGGTCTGTCATACATATACGTCTGTTTTACACTCAGCTATGTCATCATATACGTCTGTCATACTACTCATACATATACGTCTGTCATACTACTCATACATATACGTCTGTCATACTACTCATACATATACGTCTGTCATACTACTCATACATATACGTCTGTCATACTACTCATACATATACGTCTGTCATACTACTCATACATATACGTCTGTCATACTCTCATACATATACGTCTGTCATACTACTCAAACATATACGTCTGTCATACTACTCATACATATACGTCTGTCATACTACTCATACATATACGTCTGTCATACTACTCATTCATATACGTCTGTCTTACATATACGTGTCTTACATATACGTCTGTCTAGACTCAGGTCTGTCTTATCACTTGTCCACTTTTTACTGCTCAGATTTCTCAGCTCTGCAAATTCTGACAACACCAGTTTCGTGTGGTCGAGAATGGCAGACAAGAAATCCATTCTCAAACGGCTTCCGGTGGCCGGTTTGGACAAGGAGCAGTCAGACATTATGTTTCGTTTCAACAGAATTGCACCTGGGGGCTTGAAGGAGGAGGGACAAGAGATATTCCTGGAACAAGACTCAAGAGAGCACGGCTACCTACAGACCAAAAAAACGTAAGTTTAGTATACAACCAAGCATTCACTAGCAGTGATTCTCATACCCCTGACAGTGGACCCCCCCGACCCCCACCATTTTTCCTCCCATTATTAACGAATTGGGAGTATATGGACACACTTTTAGCAAAGAAAAATGTCAGTTTGTGCCCCACTTTGAATTATCTTTTTTTTTAAAATATTATTTTAAAAAATTAAACCTGGTCTAAGCTAACAGTTGATAAAATAATAATATTAATAACCACGAAGCTCATTTCTGTTGTCCTGGTATTTATCCATTGATACCGAATGCTCATAGCCAGGGCCGGTCTTAGGCCATTGCAACGTAAGCGGCCGCAGTGGGCCCCGCCCTTTCATAGACCCCACATATCTTAATTTTCTCTTATTATTCTTATTTATACCTTATCCCTACCCAGACTGGGCCCCGCGCAATCCGTTTCGCTTCGTAAGCCGCATAGGCCCCACCATTGTTAAGGCCGGCCCTGCTCATAGCTATACCCATAATTGGCCAATTTTGTTATGGGGTCGTCCAAAAAGTACGTTACGATATTTTTTACCATTTTTAACTCCCCCCTTCCCCCCCTGTCACAAACTGTCACAAATCTCGCCCCCCCCCACCCCCACCTCAAAGTACGTCACACTTTCAAACAAAGAAAAATTTTATTGAAAAAAATAGAATAAAATTTAATATAAAACACTGTGACGTCATCCATGGTCGGACCTCCCCTCCCCCTGTCACACTTTCTTACACCCCCCCCCTTTCTGGAGCGTGACGTACTTTATGGACGCCCCTATGGATCTACGTCAGCAGAGTCAAGTTGAAGCTATAGCGGATTAAAGGGGGAGGGACTGAACGGGCTAAATCCAGGGGCCCCCAATGATTAAAGGGCCGCCAGACTTACTATACTGTATAACCCAATGATTAAAGGGCCGCCAGACTTACTATACTGTATAACCCAATGATTAAAGGGCCGCCAGACTTACTATACTGTATAACCCAATGATTAAAGGGCCGCCAGACTTACTATACTGTATAACCCAATGATTAAAGGGCCGCCAGACTTACTATACTGTATAACCCAATGATTAAAGGGCCGCCAGACTTACTATACTGTATAACCCAATGATTAAAGGGCCGCCAGACTTACTATACTGTATAACCCAATGATTAAAGGGCCGCCAGACTTACTATACTGTATAACCCAATGATTAAAGGGCCGCCAGACTTACTATACTGTATAACCCAATGATTAAAGGGCCGCCAGACTTACTATACTGTATAACCCAATGATTAAAGGGCCGCCAGACTTACTATACTGTATAACCCAATGATTAAAGGGCCGCCAGACTTACTATACTGTATAACCCAATGATTAAAGGGCCGCCAGACTTACTATACTGTATAACCCAATGATTAAAGGGCCGCCAGACTTACTATACTGTATAACCCAATGATTAAAGGGCCGCCAGACTTACTATACTGTATAACCCAATGATTAAAGGGCCGCCAGACTTACTATACTGTATAACCCAATGATTAAAGGGCCGCCAGACTTACTATACTGTATAACCCAATGATTAAAGGGCCGCCAGACTTACTATACTGTATAACCCAATGATTAAAGGGCCGCCAGACTTACTATACTGTATAACCCAATGATTAAAGGGCCCCCCCAGACTTACTATACTGTATAACCCAATGATTAAAGGGCCCCCCCAGACTTACTATACTGTATAACCCAATGATTAAAGGGCCCCCCCCAGACTTACTATACTGTATAACCCAATGATTAAAGGGCCCCCCCAGACTTACTATACTGTATAACCCAATGATTAAAGGGCCCCCCAGACTTACTATACTGTATAACCCAATGATTAAAGGGCCCCCCCAGACTTACTATACTGTATAACCCAATGATTAAAGGGCCCCCCCAGACTTACTATACTGTATAACCCAATGATTAAGGGCCCCCCCCAGACTTACTATACTGTATAACCCAATGATTAAAGGGCCCCCCCAGACTTACTATACTGTATAACCCAATGATTAAAGGGCCCCCCCAGACTTACTATACTGTATAACCCAATGATTAAAGGGCCCCCCCAGACTTACTATACTGTATAACCCAATGATTAAGGGCCCCCCCCCAGACTTACTATACTGTATAATAAAGGTGGGCGATTGTTTTCATGAATCCATGAAAATATCATAAATAAATTAATAAAATCTCATAAATAAATTAATAAAATCTCATCCATTTACAACGAGAAAATATCGAAGAGTGTGAAATAACAGATATCGTCATCGTTTGCAATAATATCTAAAAACTATGATGCGGGAAAGACGAGACCTAGCTAAGGAAAAAAAAATCGATTTCTTATTAGTTTGCAAAAATTGCATATACCAAACTTTGACTGTCAAAATAAGTCTTATAAGGATAGTAATCGTTACACAATTTCTTTGTATTCGTGGCCTTGCGTTCCGTGGCGAGAATGAACTGTTAGGATCACCGAGCAATGGGAACTACCCTGGAATACTGGAACTACTGAGTCAGTTTATACTGGAACTACTGAATCAGTTTATACTGGAACTACAGAGTCAGTTTATACTCGAACTACTGAGTCAGTTTATACTGGAACTACTGAGTCAGTTTATACTGGAACTACTGAATCAGTTTATACTGGAACTACTGAATCAGTTTATACTGGAACTACTGAATCAGTTTATACTGGAACTACTGAATCAGTTTATACTGGAACTACTGAATCAGTTTATACTCGAACTACTGAGTCAGTTTATACTGGAACTACTGAGTCAGTTTATACTGGAACTACTGAATCAGTTTATACTGGAACTACTGAATCAGTTTATACTGGAACTACTGAATCAGTTTATACTGGAACTACTTAATCAGTTTATACTGGAACTACTGAGTCAGTTTATACTGGAACTACTGAATCAGTTTATACTGGAACTACTGAGTCAGTTTATACTGGAACTACTGAATCAGTTTATACTGGAACTACTGAGTCAGTTTATACTGGAACTACTGAATCAGTTTATACTGGAACTACAGAGTCAGTTTGACACATTTCTTGTTGAACATTTCTGCCAACATGGAAATACAGGACGGGGAAAGACGTCTTATATTTCCTCAACTATCTGTGAAAAGTTGATTGAACAGATGGAGGGATTGGTCTGTTAGTGTTGTTGAAATAAGATCTGCAAAGTTCTTCTCGATATCTGTAGACCCCACGACAGATATGCATGTGGACCAGTTAACAATGATCACCCGATATGTTGCACAATATGGCCGCGTTGATCAACTCCCACCAATGTATTCCCATACTGGATCAACATTTGCCCAATTATTATTATTATTTTTATTATTATTTTATTATTTTATTTATTTATTTTTTTGCTAAAGAAAATGACATTAAAATTAAAGTTTGCCGTGGACAGTGGACAGTCATACGACAACGCTGCAAATATGAGTGGGGAGTATAACGGAGTCCAGGCTATCCTTCGTAAGAAGTGCAGTGTTGCTCGTTATATGCCATGTACTGCTCATTCCTTAATTTGGTTGCAGAAGGATTTCGAAAGGAACTTGAACAACTGGAAGTCGCTATTTGACGTGAAATTTGGGACAGAATTTTAGAAAGATTTCAGATTTCAAGGTTTAGGTATTTCTGGTAATCATTGACAAACTTTCTTCAGCCCTACAACACCGGTTAGTCGCATATAAAGATATCCATGAGAAATGTTGCCTTCTTACAATCCTAACTGAGCTCAGCAATGACGCAATCCAATGGGCAGCAGCCAAGTTAATGGAAGAATATTCAAGTGATTTCGAAGACTGCTTTCCTTCCGAAATAGTCCAATTTTCAGAACTCTTCACACAAAAATTTGTCCAGCCCCAGGCTCAGGGTCAGGAACAGGAAGTAGCACAATGCGAAACTCAAAACACATGAACAGAGCTAAACATTTTGCTGTTTTTGATGGAGCAAAACTTTTAAACAGTCCTTTCAAATGTACACATCGCACTTCGCATCTATCTCACAAGGATGACATCAAAATTCAGCGGAGAGCGATCATTTTCAAAGTTGAAAAGAATAAAAATGAAATTAGAAGTCGCATAGGACAACATAGACTGGGTCTGCTCTAATGGGACATGACATAGGAACATGGGTCTGCTCTAATGGGTAGACTTTATCATAGACTGGGTCTGCTCTAATGGGACAACATAGACTGGGTCTGACTTGTAAGCTCACTTAGCTTTATTGACTTGTAAGCTCACTTAGCTTTATTGACTTGTAAGCTCACTTAGCTTTATTGACTTGTAAGCTCACTTAGCTTTATTGACTTGTAAGCTCACTTAGCTTTATTGACTTGTAAGCTCACTTAGATTTATTGACTTGTAAGCTCACTTAGCTTTATTGACTTGTAAGCTCACTTAGCTTTATTGACTTGTAAGCTCACTTAGCTTTATTGACTTGTAAGCTCACTTAGCTTTATTGACTTGTAAGCTCACTTAGCTTTATTGACTTGTAAGCTCACTTAGCTTTATTGACTTGTAAGCTCACTTAGCTTTATTGACTTGTAAGCTCACTTAGATTTATTGACTTGTAAGCTCACTTAGCTTTATTGACTTGTAAGCTCACTTAGCTTTATTGACTTGTAAGCTCACTTAGCTTTATTGACTTGTAAGCTCACTTAGCTTTATTGACTTGTAAGCTCACTTAGCTTTATTGACTTGTAAGCTCACTTAGCTTTATTGACTTGTAAGCTCACTTAGCTTTATTGACTTGTAAGCTCACTTAGCTTTATTGACTTGTAAGCTCACTTAGCTTTATTGACTTGATTGATAAATTCGCAATGAGAAAATTCGCAAACGAAAGTTGCAGGTTGAAATAAATAATAATATTTTTAATGAACTTTGGATTCATGTAACTTTATATTAATTAAATAGACTTATTTTTAATGTTGTGTCCTATTACTCTCTGCCTTACAAGTTACAGTCTTATATTAGCCCCAGTTTGGATTGCTGCCAGGGGCCCCATGCAGTCTTAATCCGCTCCTAAGTTGAAGGCATAAATGACTGCAAGTTAAAACATGAGATCTTTTCATTCCCAGAAACCCGCTGATCCCACCAGAAGGCGCGATAATACCACCACCCACTGCAGCAGATGTATTGAAGGCTAAACGGAAGAAGAGCTGCACGTCAGTAGAGTACTGTGCCCCTGTCGAGTACCAGAACTTGCCGCCAGGGGAACTCAAAGATGCCCTGTAATTTATTTGATAAAGTTCAGTTGGTTGTGTTGTAATGGACGTTTTGTTGGCGAGTGTATCAGAAACTGCTTCTATGGGAAATTTTAGTTTTAAAATAAATTTTGTTGTCACAAAAAAGCGATTACTGCAGGATAACTATTGTAACATTCGGAACTATAGCAATTAAGTTTTAGAAACGGGCCAAACTTGGGTAACATACATTTTTGTAAATTCAATGTGTCAAATGTGACGTGAAAACAATTTGGGCAGTTCATAAAGTCTCGGAATGGTGAAAAACTTCATCTTAAAATATTTCTATTCCATACAGCTAGATTGTTATATAACTGTCTGATTGTTATATAATTGTCTGATTGCTATATAATTGTCTCATTGTTATATAATTGATTGTTATACATAGGTCAGATAATCTTACTACATGTACTAACTGTTAGATGATCATCCAACTATTAATCTCATTCAGATCATCTGTATTGTACAATCAGATTGTACAGTCAGATTGTTCAGTCAGATTGTGCAGTCAGATTGTGCAGTCAGATTGTACAGTCAGATTGTACAGTCAGATTGTTCAGTCAGATTGTGCAGTCAGATTGTACAGTCAGATTGTACAGTCAGATTGTGCAGTCAGATTGTGCAGTCAGATTGTACAGTCAGATTGTACAGTCAGATTGTGCAGTCAGATTGTGCAGTCAGATTGTGCAGTCAGATTGTGCAGTCAGATTGTGCAGTCAGATTGTGCAGTCAGATTGTACAGTCAGATTGTACAGTCAGATTGTGCAGTCAGATTGTGCAGTCAGATTGTGCAGTCAGATTGTGCAGTCAGATTGTGCAGTCAGATTGTGCAGTCAGATTGTGCAGTCAGATTGTGCAGTCAGATTGTGCAGTCAGATTGTACAGTCAGATTGTGCAGTCAGATTGTGCAGTCAGATTGTGCAGTCAGATTGTGCAGTCAGATTGTGCAGTCAGATTGTGCAGTCAGATTGTGCAGTCAGATTGTGCAGTCAGATTGTGCAGTCAGATTGTGCAGTCAGATTGTCAGTCAGATTGTACAGTCAGATTGTACAGTCAGATTGTGCAGTCAGATTGTGCAGTCAGATTGTGCAGTCAGATTGTGCAGTCAGATTGTGCAGTCAGATTGTGCAGTCAGATTGTGCAGTCAGATTGTGCAGTCAGATTGTGCAGTCAGATTGTACAGTCAGATTGTACAGTCAGATTGTGCAGTCAGATTGTGCAGTCAGATTGTGCAGTCAGATTGTGCAGTCAGATTGTGCAGTCAGATTGTGCAGTCAGATTGTGCAGTCAGATTGTGCAGTCAGATTGTGCAGTCAGATTGTGCAGTCAGATTGTGCAGTCAGATTGTGCAGTCAGATTGTGCAGTCAGATTGTGATGTCTCATAACGTATCTACCTAAACCACGCAGTGCTTTATAATAAATGATCTACCTAAACCTAATCCCAACCTTAGTCCAACAGATGCTGAGGGTGATGTTGTAAAGGACAGTCAGGAACATTCAAAGGCCGACTCCAAGTTGGAGACCAACAAGAAGTTATTGGTGCTGGTGAACTCGGAGGAGGAGGACTTCAAAACAGATGGTAAACAAAACATGTCATGGGGTTAGAGGTCATGCAATACCTTGGTGTTAGAGTTCATGCAATACATTGGGGCTAGAGGTCATGCAATACCTTGGTGTTGGAGGTCATGCAATACCTTGGTGTTAGAGGTCATACAGTATCTTGGTGTTAGAGGTAATGCAATACATTGGGGTTAGAGGTCATGCAATACCTTGGTGCTAGAGGTCATACAGTATCTTGGGATTAGAGGTCATATAATACATTGCAATCTCTAGGAATATTATTTGTGTTTTCACAAAATGGCTTCAATATGTGTTGATCCTGACATCAGGATGTTTTAATGAGCTGTCTCTCTGACATCAAGATGTGTTTATATATTTATTTATTTGTGTATAAATTAAGTAACGAATTTCTTTCTTTTTTTCATCAACAGTTTGATAAACTCGGGTCAGAACTGGAATGAAATAAACATCATAAAATTACATCAGATACAACGCCTGTGGTCCATAACATCCCAAACGTTGGTGACCAGTCCAGTTGGTGACCAGTCCGAGCAAAGAGATACGAAGAGAATGCCCGCCATTGAAGGCTCACATGCTCCCAACAATGAATGTGCCCATCTACTGCACCCCGCTGGCTACCAGAACCCCATCCCTAAAAATGTCTTCCGTTACAACCGTGTGACCCCCTTACTACCCCCCTGACCCCTGCATAAGTCCCACAGAAGGGGATCTGATGTGTCCACCAGACGAAGTAGCTCCCATGAGGTTAGTTGTTGTGTGGCCTCCATGAGGTTAGTTGTTGTGTGGCCTCCATGAGGTTAGTTGTGTGGCCTCCATGAGGTTAGTTGTGTGGCCTCCATGAGGTTAGTTGTGTGGCCTCCATGAGGTTAAATGTGTGGCCTCCATGAGGTTAAATGTGTGGCCTCCATTAGGTTAGTTGTGTGGCCTCCATAAGGTTAGTTGTGTGGCCTCCATAAGGTTAGTTGTGTGGCCTCCATGAGGTTAGTTGTGTGGCCTCCATGAGGTTAGTTGTGTGGCCTCCATGAGGTTAGTTGTGTGGCCTCCATGAGGTTAGTTGTGTGGCCTCCATGAGTTTAGTTGTGTGGCCTCCATGAGGTTAGTTGTGTGGCCTCCATGAGGTTAATTGTGTGGCCTCCATGAGTTTAGTTGTGTGGCCTCCATGAGGTTAAATGTGTGGCCTCCATAAGGTTAGTTGTGTGGCCTCCATGAGGTTAAATGTGTGGCCTCCATGAGTTTAGTTGTGTGGCCTCCATGAGTTTAGTTGTGTGGCCTTCATGAGGTTAAATGTGTGGCCTCCATAAGGTTAGTTGTGTGGCCTCCATAAGGTTAGTTGTGTGGTCTCCATGAGGTTAGTTGTGTGGCCTCCATAAGGTTAGTTGTGTGGTCTCCATGAGGTTAGTTGTGTGGCCTCCATGACGTTAGTTGTGTGGCCTCCATGAGGTTAAATGTGTGGCCTCCATGAGGTTAGTTGTGTGGCCTCCATGAGGTTAAATGTGTGGCCTCCATGAGGTTAAATGTGTGGCCTCCATGAGGTTAGTTGTGTGGCCTCCATGAGGTTAGTTGTGAGGCCTCCATGATGTTAGTTGTGTGGCCTCCATGAGTTTAGTTGTGTGGCCTCCATGACGTTAGTTGTGTGGCCTCCATGAGGTTAGTTGATGTGGGGTTGCTGTAATGTTGCTGTTGTGGCTGCTGTATTGTTGCTGTTGTGGCTGCTGTAATGTTGCTGTTGGCGCTACTTGTCCTGTTGTTAGTGGTGTCCTGTTGTTAGTGGTGTCCTGTTGTTAGTGGTGTCCTGTTGTTAGTGGTGTCCTTGATGTTTTACAGTAGTTACAAGATCCTTTTACTCGTGCTTATTTACTTCTTGATATCACTATTGTATGATTTTCGTTGTCTTTTGACCACAGAAATCCTTGTTGGATGTCTGAACCTCGTGAAATAACTGTTGCATGTTGTATGTTGCATGTTGCTTGTTGTATTTGACAGGTTGTGTGTTGCATGTTGAATTGTGCATTTTGTATATGTAATTTTATGTATATAGCATGTTGTATATTGCATGTTGACCACAGAAATCATCCCTGGATGCCAGCAGCAGGAAATGAGATTCGCCCGCCCAGTGACACGTTCCGCTTTCACAAAGTTTTCCCGCCAGCAACAGGCAATCCCTGTAAGCCAGGTTACCAGCAGCAATGTCCAGACAACGGTTCAGTGTGTCAAGGAGATATTTGCCCCTGCACTCACCGGTAAGCCATGCTTAAAAACAAAACCTTTGTTTAAAGTAATTTTTTGTATCAATTTCAAACACTAAAGCTGTCAATTTTATTACCCCCCCCCCTTTTTTTTCTATTACAATTGTTTCAATGTTTACATAGCCTGTAAGGTAGACGATGCAGTAGTATACCTGCGAATTAGTCAGTTACTTATCTGAATATTCGTGTCACATTATGTGACCAGTGGGTATCTAAAAAGGTAAACAATAAACATTACTATTAGCTGAGTCATTCAATGTCTGCGCATGTCAAGCAGGATATAACTCCCGTTCTTCTGCAAACTTGGTGCGGTGCTTTCATGTCTCTTCCCTGACGACGTTCATTATCATGATGGGGTAAACGCCTTGTTGCAGTGCCGCGTCCCCAACCAAAAATCAGCGCCACGAGTTGGTAACTTGTGCTCTGTTTTCCCCAGACCACGCTACGCACCAAGCAATCCCAGAAGCCACTTCGACTACCGCTACCCCGCAGGTCCAACGGAGTGCAGTGCTATAACACACGAGCGGGGAAGTTTTCCGGAAACCTGCAAGGGGGAAGTCAGTCAGACTCGAGTCTGCTCCGCGAGTAACTCTTGGCAGCAGACAGCGCCACCTACATGGCATTCTCCACAACTTTCAACGTCTCAAACGTTGTTACCTTTCAACCCACACCAAAGGCAACAATTCAACATGGGCAATTACCCAGTTGCCCAGAATCAGTCTTGTGCCAGATGTAACCCCAACACTTCTGACGCCCCTGACCCTTACTCGGTTATCGGAAACTTAACTTACGGTGGCAACTACGTCATGAATAGAAATGTCAAATCTCTGGGCCACCATCCACACGGAGTAAAGACTCACCCTGCGAGATGTATTGAAACTATTTTTGGGCCACCCAACCCGAACTGCCTCCGTCCCTACTATCCCAGCCCGTATGTCTGCAGACCAGTCTATAACCGGAAGTACTTACTGGACTGTCCAGAACAAGATGGCCCACCTGGAGATTCCTACACATTTCTGTAAACTAATTTAGCTGGAGGAGAAATCAAAGTAAAGATCTACTTTATACATTACAAGTTTATAACTTATTTAACAATACAGAGCGCCTATAATTAATTGCTATTACTTTATATCATTTTGGCTTGAACTGTCAAAATAAAATATGCACATTAACACTTTCTGGTGTCATATTCACATTAACACTTTCTGGTGTCATATTCATATTAACACTTTCTGGTGTTATACCGACACCAAATCAGTTGCTTTAATTTACATTCGCCATAAGACAACAAAGACATATCCCAAGACACCCATCCTGTTACTGACTACTTTATGTCTAGGTTTGGTCTGAGAGTCAAGATACAGTGAACGTTTCCTAGAATATTCTAATACATGTCTAACACAACAGATCACGTTGGTAGCAAGATCCCCTCACTTATGGTAATACATGTCTAACACAACAGATCACGTTGGTAGCAAGATCCCCTCACTTATGGTAATACATGTCTAAAACAACAGATCACGTTGGTAGCATGATCTCTTCACTTATGGTCGCCATCGTGAAGGGAAATGTGGTTGTTGTTTTGTTTTTCTCACCTTGAAAAGTTCATGAAAATATCAACTCCCAGTAAGAGCACATCCCCCCACCCCGCGCCCCCCCCCAACAATAACTTTACCACCCTGAGTGATTCGCACCCCCGACCTCCATTTTTCCACTTCAAGATAATAAAATCTTAGAGTGACGTATATTTGGGTCAGATGAGAGTGAAATACGAGTGGATGAAAAAAAAGGGGGGGGGGTGATTGAATTGAACAAGTAGAAGCCGATGGGTTGGTTGATGTTCTAAGTCCAAATAACATGAGGACGAACAGAGTTCAATAGAAATGTTTAATCCATTTGATCCATCTGTTATCTGGCACATCACACGGAAATACTTTTTAAAGAAGTAGCCATCTGGTTATATGGCAACTCACACGGAAATATTGTTTTAACTATCAAAATTATAGTATTTGTGTGTGTTATTGTTATTCAAACATACAATATTAATAAAATAGTATTTTTCTTACACAAACAGTGCAAAATTTGTTTATATATAAAAATATTTTCACACATTTTTGTAAGCCATTAAATATTGACAGTAAGTAAACCGTGAGTTTTTTTATATTAAATTTTGTTTACCATAGTCTATAATTGATTGTGTGCTGCAAGCCTACATGATTGTGTAAGCTGCAGTCCCAGAGGCGTCACTAGGGGATGCGGGGAATGCGAATCGCACCGGGGGACACCATCAAAATGGGAGACACCAAAGTGTAAAATTCTGTATGTTCCTGTTATTTGGCACGGGCCCGGGGTAAGTCGTGATGGGGTGACATCATGACCTACCGCACTGGGGTGACACCAACCCTAGTGACGCCTCTGCGCAGCCTTACATGATTGTGTGAGTTACAACTACAAGCCTTTATTTTAATGGTAAATATAAGTATCACCAGAAGTTGCGTTCACACATCTTTATTTTGTAAACACCTAGGTGCCCAGTAACTGTGGGGCGACGACCGTATGACCTCAAGCACATGTACCCCAAGTGTGTAGATCGAGAACCTACGCCACACTTTGTCAATCCACTTTTCTACCAAACAAGCCCGTACATCAGCTGGCCGTCCACGAGTCCCCACCAGAAGTTAGACCGTAGCCTCGACTGCAGGGTTCCTTTCTCCAAACACCTCGTTACAAGATGCCCGAACTCAGACCCCAGCATTGGGCCAAACATCGCAATGTTTCTCAAGTGTCGAAATTACTGAGACCTACGCTACTTGCTTCCCCTTTCTTTTATCAGTTTTATCTGTTTTTATCATTTTCATAGCGCAGCATAATTTAGGAAAAATCCATTTTAAAATCATGACACGGTCTGTTGAATTATGTTTCATCTTTTATTTTTGATAGTAGGCTTGATTTATTCTAGTTGTCTGCTAAAAAGAAAATGCAGATATGGTTTTAGATAAATATTGTACTAAAGTTAAATTCATGAACATTCTTTAAATTGGTGAAATAAAGAGATAAAGAGCCAGATATGAAAGTATTTTTATTGATCAAATTTATGTTTTTGTCAATTAAAATATAAATATGAATGTCTACAAGCTGATTGGTCAAAACTAGGGTGGAATGATTTGCAACATATTTCAATGTCAAAGTTGTGCAGCTGTGGCTCTATGTGCTCACAATGAAAATGTCTAAAGGTGATTCAGTAGATACCACAGCACATACTGGCACATAAAATGTCTAGAGATGATGAAACAACTTACTGATGACTGCACTCACTTAGTGACGAGCAACTGAGATTCCCGAGTCCCATCTCCCGAGTCCCATCTTCCCGAGTCCCATCTTCCCGAGTCCCATCTTCCCGAGTCCCATCTTCCCGAGTCCCATCTTCCCGAGTCCCATCTTCCCGAGTCCCATCTTCCCAGAGTCCCATCTTCCCGAGTCCCATCTTCCCGAGTCCCATCTTTATCTAAATTTCCACAACAGTATTCCCATTTAGAATAAACATTCAGAGAAGTTGTGTAGTGTATTAAATGTAAGAGTCGTTATAAAAAGATGAGTTGCTTTCAATACAGCTAAAATATTGCCGAGAATGATGCAGCCTGATATTTCAATACAGCTAAAATATTGCCGAGAATGATGCAGCCTGATATTTCAATACAGCTAAAATATTGCCGAGAATGATGCAGCCTGATATTTTAAAGCTTTACTGTTGTGATATGACAGCAAACAAACGGTTCAAGTTCAAGAATCCAACATGGCAACTTGGAATATTGATTGACATATTTTATTTGCATCTTCGTTAAAATTGTCATGTTAACATTGGTCAAGATTGGCCAGGCTGGTGTTGTTAACATTGGTCAAGATTGGCCAGACTGGTGTTAACACTGGTCAAGATTGGCCAGGCTGGTGTTGTTATGACGCACGGCAGCATTTCCCCAAATATCTGGAGATCAAAGATTGTTGTTAATAAAAAAATAAATAAGGAAATATAATAATTATCAGATTTAAAATATTGTAAATTTTTAATTTACTCGGCCACCTAAGGCTAACGACTAACAATGATGTTGTTTTTATTATTATTATTATTATTATTATTAGCTACTTACAAACAAACCCCAACTATTATCTATCATTAACACATACTTTTAAGGTCAGCTGATATTCTATGTATTGGGTAATAGTACAACCAAGTGAAGGTAATAGTAAAACCAAGTGAGGTAATAGTACAACCAAGTGAGGGTAATAGTACAACCAATTGAGGGTAATAGTACAACCAAGTGAAGGTAATAGTACAACCAAGTGAAGGTAATAGTACAACCAATTGAGGGTAATAGTACAACCAAGTGAGGGTAATAGTACAACAAAGTGAAGGTAATAGTACAACCAAGTGAGGGTAATAGTACAACCAAGTGAAGGTAATAGTACAACCAAGTGAGGGTAATAGTACAACCAAGTGAGTGTAATAGTACAACCAAGTGAGGGTAATAGTACAACCAAGTGAGGGTAATAGTACAACAAAGTGAAGGTAATAGTACAACCAAGTGAGGGTAATAGTACAACCAAGTGAAGGTAATAGTACAACCAAGTGAGGGTAATAGTACAACAAAGTGAAGGTAATAGTACAACCAAGTGAGGGTAATAGTACAACAAAGTGAAGGTAATAGTACAACCAAGTGAGGGTAATAGTACAACCAAGTGAAGGTAATAGTACAACCAAGTGAGGGTAATAGTACAACCAAGTGAGTGTAATAGTACAACCAAGTGAGGGTAATAGTACAACCAAGTGAGAGTAATAGTACAACCCAGTGAGGGTAATAGTACAACCAAGTGAAGGTAATAGTACAACAAAGTGAAGGTAATAGTACAACCAAGTGAGGGTAATAGTACAACCAAGTGAGGGTAATAGTACAACCAAGTGAAGGTAATAGTACAACAAAGTGAAGGTAATAGTACAACCAAGTGAGGGTAATAGTACAACCAAGTGAGGGTAATAGTACAACCAAGTGAGGGTAATAGTACAACCAAGTGAAGGTAATAGTACAACAAAGTGAAGGTAATAGTACAACCAAGTGAAGGTAATAGTACAACCAAGTGAAGGTAATAGTACAACCAAGTGAAGGTAATAGTACAACCAAGTGAAGGTAATAGTACAACCAAGTGAGAGTAATAGTACAACCAAGTGAGGGTAATAGTACAACCAAGTGAGGTAATAGTACAACCAAGTGAAGGTAATAGTACAACCAAGTGAGGGTAATAGTACAACCAAGTGAGGGTAATAGTACAACCAAGTGAGGGTAATAGTACAACCAAGTGAAGATAATAGTACAACCAAGTGAAGGTAATAGTACAACCAAGTGAGGGTAATAGTACAACCAATTCAGGGTAATAGTACAACCAAGTGAAGGTAATAGTACAACCAAGTGAAGGTAATAGTACAACCAAGTGAGAGTAATAGTACAACCAAGTGAGGGTAATAGTACAACCAAGTGAGGGTAATAGTACAACCAAGTGAAGGTAATAGTACAACCAATTGAGGGTAATAGTACAACCAAGTGAAGGTAATAGTACAACCAAGTGAAGGTAATAGTACAACCAAGTGAGGGTAATAGTACAACCAAGTGAGGGTAATAGTACAACCAAGTGAAGGTAATAGTACAACCAAGTGAAGGTAATAGTACAACCAAGTGAGAGTAATAGTACAACCAAGTGAGGGTAATAGTACAACCAAGTGAGGGTAATAGTACAACCAAGTGAAGGTAATAGTACAACCAAGTGAGAGTAATAGTACAACCAAGTGAGGGTAATAGTACAACCAAGTGAGGGTAATAGTACAACCAAGTGAAGGTAATAGTACAACCAAGTGAGGGTAATAGTACAACCAAGTGAAGGTAATAGTACAACCAAGTGAAGGTAATAGTACAACCAAGTGAGAGTAATAGTACAACCAAGTGAGGGTAATAGTACAACCAAGCGAAGTCCAATGTACTGCCCCTCCCCTCCATGTCTAAACCTTAATAAAATTATACAATACAAATACAATACAATTTACAAATATTTTCTTTGTTTATTTGACCCCTTGCTTTTAGACGAGCGAAGTAAGTACATCAGCTAAGTACAGCATTCAAAAAATAAATGTATTTATTTTCCCTATTTTTTCTATGGCCAATGAACGCCTTTCAGAGGCGTCGCTAGGGGGGTGTGGTGTGAAGACAGCACCAGGTGACGCCAAATGGTAAACTCGTGTATGGTCCCGTTATTTGGTAAAAGCAGAATAGCAAGTCTTGAGGGGTTGACACAAGGCGCTGACGCATTGGATGACTCCAACCTTAGTGACGCCTTTGATGCCATTGAATACAATACAATTATATTTCTTCATATCAACTAAGTAATCCTAAGACAAGTCAAATTAATCAAGCCACGGTTAGTTATTTTAATACATCGAGAGGAAACATTTACCAAAGGCAAATAATTTGTTTCTTGCACACATTCCCCCTCTTCCACCGCCCCCCCCCCACCACCCCACCAAAACGTTTTATTTTTTTAATCAAAAAAAAATTAACCACATCACTTACTTAACCAATCGGATTGAACCCTGTAATCTTCCTCTCTCATGTAAGAGGGACGAGATTTGGGTACAAATAGTGGACGGTTGAATGGTGCATACAGTGGCCCGGGGCTGTTACTGGAACAAGGACAAGAACTCTCAACATGATCATCAAATGAGTTTTCATCAATATATTTTTTATATTAAAAAAATATTAAAATTACATTATTTTAAATCATCGCTTGTAATAGACAAGAGCACCTAAAATTTAAAAATAAGTCTTTTATAAACAATATTTAAACATTTGATACTATATGAGAAAAAATGAATAGGTACAAAACTTCGTACTATAATAAAATAATTATAAATTGTAAATGTAACCATTGATTTTGAAATTATCTTCATAAACATACACATACACAACATTTATGGAATTACTAGTTTAGCCCGTAACTGCCTTAGTCATAGAGTCTCTCTCCCTCTCTCTCTATCTCTCTCTCTCACTCTCTCTCTCTCTGGAGCCGTCCATAAATTATGTCACGCGATTTTGTATATTTTTTATTCACCCCGGCCCTCCCCCCTCCAATATGACGTCACAAAGTTTTGCCCTCCCCCCTCCCCATAAAAGCCGTATTTTCTATTTAAATGAGCATGTTTCAAATCACTATTTTGTCATTTAAGCAGTGCTTTTTAAATCCCTTATATTAACTTCACCCCCGTCTCTCTCTGTCGTTCATCGTCGGGCGGGCAGAAAAACGAAAGTAAAAAATGACCCACTTCCCATAAAGCCATCGAGCTGAAATTTGGCACACAGGCCCGTGGCACCTACCAATGCATCGTATCAAAATTTCAGATCAATCGAACGTACCGTAATTAAATTAATTCATTTTTTAGTTTATCTATATAAAACTTTATGTTGGAGTCGCTATTGTTTACATTTTACGAGTTTCTTGACTTCACGCCAGCCATCGGTGACAACATCTAGTGTTTTAGCCAGGTTTAATTCACTCAGTTTCAGGCTGTAAATGTTTGTCGCGTTGGAACATAATCAATACTTTCAGTTCTGTCTCATATATAAGGGATTTATAGTCAAAATCTTTGTTTTTACGGGTCTTTATTAAATCCCTTATATTAACTTCACCGCCATCTCTGTCTTGGGCGGGCGGAAAAACAAAAGTAAACAATGACCCACTTTCCGTGATGCCATCGAGCTGAAATTTGACACATAGACTTGTGTCACCTAACAATGCATCGTATCAAAATTTCAGATCGATCGAACGTACCGTAATTAAATTAATGCATTTTTAGTTTATCTCTATACGGCATATGTAATTCAATTTCACTGTTTGTTATTGTTTTTTTTTACGTGACAGTTCAGTCCACGCGTTGACGCAACATCGTCGATGTACCGGCGTGCTTTTGTTTACATTTTACGTGTCACGCTGAGCCCGGTCCAGCGATCGGTGACCAGACCTTTCCCCTCTCCCACCCCCCCCCCAGGGGTTATAAAGCAAAGGGGAGTTAAGACAGATTCAGTCTGTAAATGTTTGTCGCGTTTGAACATAATCAACACTGTTAGTTATGTCTCATATATAAGGGATTTATAGTCAAAAACTCTGTTTTTACGGGTTTGTTTTATTTCTCTCGTGTAACGCACCGTGACGGCGTTCCTGCACCTTCCCCCCCCCACATACTTTTTTTTTAATTACTGCCTGGAATGTTCTTTTCAGGTTGCTTTCCGGTACCTTTTGTCATGCGTTCCGGTACCTTTTAAAAGGGGGGGGGGCCGTCCATACATGACGTCGCGCGCCAAGGGGGGAGGGGTCAAGATTTTCTGACGATGTGTGTGACGATGGAGAGGGGGCGGGTTAAAGAAATGTGACGTCAAATAAAAAAATCGCGCAACTTTAAATAAAATTTCCACGTAACTAATTCATTGCTTGCCATTTATTCATTGACGTTTTAAATAGCTTCACGCGTCTTACGATGTGTACGGCTCGCCAAGCGTCTTACGATGTGTACGCTCACCAAGCGTCTTACGATGTGTACGGCTCGCCAAAATTTATCCCAAAAAAAATGTTCGTTTGAAATATTCCCTGTGAAATACTTTGAACCCAAAATTCTTGAGAAGTTCAGAGAAAAGGGAAATAGAATAAAGTTCTGACAAACTACAACTACAAGGAATTTTCATTCAACTTTTTCCTCTGAACATAAAAGAAATATAAAACACGAAAAATATTTTGGTTCTTTGAATGAATCAATGACAGGAAGTTAACGAGTCTTTGAAATACGCCGACATTATTTAGTTACCAGTTGAGACGAGCCAATGTTTGTTGTTTTTTTATTTTTTAAATCTCCCCCCCCCTTTTTTTTTCCTCATTACTTCCGACCATGTTAAAAATTTGCCTAGTCTAAAAAAATCTTTGTATATTTTAGTTGTTCAAAGATATTTACTGTAATTACAAAAAATAAAGGAAAGTTCTTTTTAAGAAATTTTTTTTTAAAAATCTGGACAAAACAAAGGTTTGAATATAATTTGGGCTTAATTTGAATTTTAAAAGTTAAAGGTTTGATTTGTAAATGGTTGGTGATGTCATAACTGTTACCACCCGCCCACAATGTTGACGCGCCTTGCTGAAAAAATTTTAACAAACTGGCGCCCTTTCTTGTGTAGGCCTAGCAGAAAAACTGATTTTAATAAGACGTACAAAGTTGTCTTGTCAGTATGTAAAGTTTATCAATAAAAAAGTTACTACCGCCGCCATTGTTCCCTTTAAGCTTGGTGGTTGCGTGGCCGCGCAGTCCTCTGGACGATGCCGCGCTGTGTTTTAGAATAACCGCGCAGCAAATTGTGTAATATTGCACAAAAATGGATGCTGTGCAATTTTGCTCACGATTTTTTGTTTACTTTTGCACACGAACCAACGAACCTTACAAAGAAATTGACCGCCGCCTAGCAGACATTAATATTCAAGCTGCTGGGCCCTGTGACCTGACTAAACCTTACGTCATTGTTGTTGACATTTTGTTTGAATGTTCAGTTTACTGTAGTTTTATTTTATGAGTATGACGAATGCGTTTACAGCAGGAATAAAAGTTTGTAGAGCACAATAGTACGTTTTTGGAAGTATGCTGTTAGCTACTGTGTGAAATAACGTGAAAGGATGATGGCTATGTTGCATTCTACAGCCATCATGTCATGACCGCAAAAACTATGCGGAGTTTTGGACGAGTACCCGCGCAGCTTTTTTCAACAACTTTGATAGCCCTAGTTACGATTAGGGATGTTAAGGCTCCGGCTTCAGTAGAATTTCACTTCATAAATCCAACCAAATCCGGCAGGCCAGTAGAGCCATAAAATATGTAGATATACCGGCTCCCGCAAATCCGTAATCCGGTCATTTTTGCAAATCCGACTCCGGCTTCGGCTCCGGTCGGATTTCATTACATAAATCTGTCCGAATCCGGCTCTAGTCGGATTTTAAAATTTTGAATCCGGTACACCCCTAGTTACGATATTAAATAGATTGCAGACTTACACTAAATACATTTTTAAATGTAACAACAAAATTGAAACATGATTATTTTAAATTCGAAAATACGGCTTTTTGTGACGAAGTGTGACGAGGGGGAGGGGGGTAAAAATCGGCCAAAATCGTGGCGTCATTTATGGACGGCCTTAAAGCACTGCATTTACTTAGAGCAGGGGTGGGCAAACTTTTTAGGGCGAGGGCCGAAATTAGTAAGAAATGAAACATCCAGGGCCGCACCTAACCAAAAGTTACCCTCGATTCAAGTACAAACATCCATCTTTAACATAAATTTATTGACTTTTTCGATATTAGTAATTATTAGCGCAGGCTTCCGCGGGCCGCAAAGAACTCCGCAGCGGGCCGCAGTTTGCCCACCCCTGACTTAGAGTAAAACTGCACTCTAACATCGTAACAAGCGTGAAGCGATATAAAACGTATTTAAATAAATTGTAAGCAATCAAATATTTAAGTGAAACTTTTATTTATAGTGGCAAGTTTTGCTGTGACGTCACATTTCTCAAACAACCCCCCCCCCTCGTCACACATCGTCCTAGGTACGTAATGCCATTTATGGACGGCCCTTCTTCCTCTCTCTCCCTCTCTCTTTCTCTCTATCTCTCTCCTTTTCTTTCAATTCCTCTCTCTTTCTCTTTATCTTTCTCCCTGTCATTTTTCTCTCTCTCGCTCTCTCTCCACACACAATATCCATTCCCCACATCCCCTCTCCCACACACTCCCACCTCATGAAGAAGAAACTAAAACAAACTAAAAAATAAAACAACGTGACGTGTCACAACGGGAAAAACTTGGTGCAATGGGCATGGGCGGCGTGATACGATAGCTCATTTGTGAGATGATGAGCGCTCTACCAACTTCAATTTTCAATAACGCTTTCTGGTCTGGTAAAGTATTTTTTAAAAATGGATGGGAAAAAAGAGTTATCACGCCTGACTTTGAATAAACAAAATAAAACAAAAGAAAAAGAAAAAACATTTTAGCGAAGGGGTGAACACCTCACAGAAAAACTATCCGAAACTTTTAATGACCGCAGATCGCAAAGTTGTCTGTCCTGCCTGTCCCAATCAAAATGGTCTTGGTGCAATTTTAACTGTATATATTTTGAGATTTTTTTTTAAAGCTCCGACCAAAAGAAATAAAAGTCAACGGTTCTCATCTACTGTTAGCTGCACCCATGGGAACCACATGATTGTCTGCAACATTTAAATTGATAATTGCAGGGGGGGGGAGCCAAAGAATGTTTAAATTTTTCTTGAACCACAATATAATTTGTTAATTAACCATAAATAGAGACAAGCATTGTAAAATGTAACAAAGAGAAACAATGGAACGACCCGATTGAACTTTAGCAATTCTCCCGACCTCATCTGGGGTGACGGGAAAGTATTCGATTTAATCATGTTTGATCCCTGTGATATGATCTAGTGATAAGCAAGTCGAGAACTACTTCAACGACCAACGGTGGTCGAGCGGCATGCGTGCTCGGCTGGCGTACGCATGGTGTAGAAGGAGCGTCTGTATAGATAAGATAATGTGAATATACATCGATTATTTCACATTACCATAGTCAGTAGGTCTATCTTTTCTTAATATGTCAACATTATTCTTTTACAACTAGGCCTGCAAAAATAAAATATTTCTAGTCCCTTTTTTAAAATGAACCTACGTTTGTTAAATACATTGTCATGTTAGACGAGTCACAGGACCAGTCTGCGTGTTCATTAGATTCTTTTAATTCCATTTGTGTGTAGCCTTGTAAGACGATGGGGAATGGATAAGTTGGTACTTACAACATGGCAGCTCTGTGAAAGTCGTACAAGTTAGGGTAATGATGTTCCATGTCTGAGGCCTTGAAGTAAGGACAGTCCATGAGATAAGGGGTGCGTGCTGCTACATACGTGTGATCAAAGAAAGACATTCTTGCTTGGGGGATTTAACAGCACTTCCTGCAGCACTTCACGCAGCACTTCCTGTTGATGCACATGTTCAAAAATGACCTCTGATGTTTTGGTTGGATTGGTGCAGATAATAGAAATAAACCATGGACGCAATAATCTTCTGTAAAGAAAGAGCGCCTGTAATGTATAACATAAGATCTCAGTTTGGTGTCGCCCCAGACAGCCCTTCAAACTTTTCAAACTTGGCTCCTATATTACACACTTAATGATTTTCGTTCAAAATATTTTTTCTTCTTCAAATTGTCTTCATTCACTTAATTTGACTTTTCAGTTATTAAAAAACGATTTTTTTAAAAACTAAGGGACCCTACAACTGTCGCAGCTGGCTCAACAAATAAGTGTAAGACTATCTAAAACTGACCTAAAAAGGGATAGAGGACCCTAAAATAATGGGGGTGAGAGTACTCTTATACATTTACTAGAGGACCTTACAACTGGGTCAACAATAAGGGACACGGGGGTCGAATCTCCGTGAAGGCAGGGATTTGTTCCATGGGCAAAGTGTGTCCCTGAGTCCAACCAGCTCCGAATGGGTACCTGACACTAGTTAGGGAAACAAAGATGGCTGGGTATTGCGTGGAACCCTCATAGCGTGGTCTGTGAACGCTGCGTCACTTGCCAACCACCGGCATGGTGTGTGGACGCAATAATCCTCTGTATAGATAAGACAGTAAGTGTAAGCCTAACTAAAACTGACCTAAAATGAGGTAGAGGACACGAGTTGAGATGAGGAGGAAATAAGATAAAATAAATTTTCTGTAAAGATGTTGGCGTTGGAAATAATTTTGAATGGATGCCTATAGCAGTGTTTTTAAATCATTGGTTAGAATGTTTCAAGACAAATTTGTTTGAATAGAAAAAAAGTGTTAATATGCTTAAAAGAGGTTTATTACTTAACTTGATCAAGTGAAATCGCCAGGCTTATTTCTGTAGTTCTTTATTGTTCAAAATTTTGTCAAATGGTACTAGGATTTCCCGATTATCTCCTATTTAATTTTCTTGAAAATAGTAATGCAAGGGTTAATTATTGTATACTTTATTTTCATTATTAAATTGCCTTAGCATTTGTGATGTACAGGAAAATAAGATTTATATAGGCCTAATACCCGCAACTTAGAGCCTAAAATTTTCTTTTAGCTTATAAGCCTTTCAAAAAGGTGCGCATTGTTAAGGAGAGATAACTGTGCGAACTTAAAATACGTCACTGATTGACATTGGTGACCTCTCTTATTTATTATAATTTCAATTTTATTTACGTTTAATGTCCTAAATATAATTAAAATTACAGATTTTCAAAATAAAAAATATCAAATTAAAAACTCATGAATTATGAAAGAAATTGATAATTTTTACCACAAATCCATAATTTATTATGTGATTTATAGACATATTTTTTGGTGCAGAGAGTATTTGTCATTTATTTTTATTTTTTTTGCAATTATCTATATCCGGTTTGTCAATTTATGTCCCAAAACATTACAGATTTCAGGTGTTTGTGAGTCACTTGAAGTTTACATATTTAATGGTTATAAATATACTTAAAATAGCAGAACGGAATTACAAATATTCTTTGAAAGAAATTAAAACATATCCTTCGTTAGAATGGGAGGAGCTTCTACTTTCAACCGATGCCTTGGTAAGATGTGTTAGTAAATTTAATAATTAATGAAAAGAATATTGAATGATTAAATTAAAATTATTAATAATTAATGTAAAAATTAGGCACTTATCTGTCTTAGCCTTCTGACTTATGCTTAGAACTCATAGGCTTAGGCGCAGCTTAAGCAAGGCCTATCCTATGGCCTATGTTAAACTATGTTATTATTTACAATGTGGTATGAATCATGAATATGATATCGGTAATCAGGTAATCCTGGTAATCCTGCAATTTCAACACATATTTAATTATCATTCAGTATGTGACATATATAATATAAATATAATGTTATATTTTAGCTATTATAAATTATAGCACTAATTTGTAAGTTTTAATAAATTTCTAAGGCTAAGGCAAGGCTTTTTTCAGCCCTTAAACTTAAAGCTACATAATACTATTAATACATAATCGGAGTGGGATACATCCATTTTGTTTATTTAGTACTCTACTTGCCGAGTTGTCACAGTAAGATGCCAAATGGAAATTTCTCACTTACAAACAAACAAAATAAGAATGAAACATCTAGTAACGGAATAAAAAATGAAATTGTCTTTAAAATATTTATTTGTCTTCTGAGAACATTAAAATAGATGAAAAATACCTTTTAAAATACATTTTCAGTCAGTAAATTTATTTTAGCATGGGTCGAGCCAGGTAAAAAAACATCTGGCTAGGTAAACAAAATGGACGTATCGTGACCAGATTATGTATTATATAGAGCCAAAAAAATGCCTTAGAAATTAAAAATACTTTACAAATTAGCGCTGTAATAGCTGAAATACAACATATAATAATGCATTTAATAAATTAAAAACTTAAGTTCTCACGAGAAAATTAATTTTTGCTGTGAAATAATATACGTGTAGAAACTGCAGGATTACCATGATATCTATATCACTTTACTATGTATGAAATGTATTGTTTGTGACTGTGCCTGTTAGTATATTCAATATTCTGACTAGTTAATTTAGTTTTTTTTGGCTAACCAATTATTGGTTATGTAAATCCGATTTCAAACCGGTACACTGACTTCATAGAAATATGCTCTTATAAGGCAAATACAGTCGAAACCGGTTAAGTCGACGGCGTTGGGGTATGAAAAATGGCGTCGACATAACCGATGATCGAGTTAAAACGAAAACCAATATGGCGGCAAAATATTAACATCTGCTTGAAATTTCTTTATGTACGTGATTAATTAGTTAGCGTTAATTAGTGATGGGACGATTAATCGGAATCGTATCGGAACCCTAATATTTCTTCACTCTTTCCTAAGGTTGTAATGACCGTTCGTTTTAAGGACAGTTTAAAATTTAAATATAACTATGGTTCCCACTCAGGAAAACGGGAAAAAGTCGGGAATTCTTAAAAAAAATTTCTCGGCCTTGAAAGTCTGGAAAAGTTATGCCTAATCGGGAAATTTTATATATATATATATATATATTTATGCCGAAGTAAAGGACTTTGATTACGTCTCTGTGGTATGTTTCGATTCCATTTAATTTTTAAAAAAAGTTACCAGTTTATAATTGTATGCGCATGCGTTAAAAGGTCAAATTTTTCGCCTCGCCTCGTGACATGCTGCGTGTGGCATGGCATTTCACAGCCGCTCACGTTTGCCGTCGAATCAGCAAATTTAAAGAAAACAAAAACAAATCAATATGGTAATTTTAAGTTTAATGCTTTTGACGTGCATGATATCTGTTACTATCAGAACGCTCTCGAATTTCCTCAGTCAATCAAACTTGTAATATAAATAAAACTATTGTGGCCTTGACTGTTGATCACAGCACGCTGTGGGCTGTGTATGTGTGTTAGACCTCGGCCGGCAACTAAGTCTAAGCGAATTTTTAAAAAAATCATTCCTTATCAGAAATGATTTGATTTCATCGTCACGCGCGTGTTAGTCACAGTCACGTATCTTATTGGTAACAAAGCAACAACAAACTTTTAAAAGAATAATAATTTTTTTATTCAATTAAATAAAAACCACCGTCGATTCTCGATACAAACCTTTATTTTCATTTCTAAAGATATTCGTTTATCTTAAAAATAAAATGATTAATGCATCAGAAAATGAATTAAGTTTAATAATAATATAACATGCACTGCAAAATAACGACGATTAACGACCTCTAACGCGATTGTCCAGTACCTCGGGTGAATACATACTCCATGGATACACGTCGAACTAATAATTCACACACGCAAAACATCCGGTAATTTTTATTGAAATCTCGTAGAATCACACAATAGCCGGAAGTCTCGAAGAAAGCGAGATGTCAACACTGTTTTGATCTAAAAATGCCAGTGCATTGCTAGAAAAACCGACAAGGATCGAGCTAACCAAAGTTAAGTTGCAAATATGGCCCTCTTTTGTGCTCGAGGTATTAGGATTCGGCGACTTAGAAAAATCGAATTAGCCGATGAGAAAATTTTAGGCTCTAAGTTGTGGGTATTTTCTGTAGAGTTTGTGTATCAGTTATGGCTTATACTGATAATACAATGGAACCTCTCCTAACAAGTAATTCGCATAACAAGAAGAAAAAGCCACAAGAAGACAATTATAAGAGAAAAAATAAATGAAACGTAAATTCATTGAAAAGTAAGAACATACAATCGGTCAACATCAACAGTGTGCACTATTCTTGAGAACAAAATCAAAATTAAGGAGATGGGTGCTTCAAAGGGAGTGTCAAGAATGTCTACGAAACGGTTGCGATACATTTCTGTCAAATTCTGAAGCGTCTGCAAAAACAAATGTCTTTATACAGTTTTCTGGTTAAAAAAGATTAATTATTTGTCATAAATTCATATTTTTATTTATTTTTTTTGTTTGAAATCTTAATTGTATTCCAAGTTGTTGGTAGTTTACATTTATTTGTATGGGGAAAATTGTTTCGTTTACGGAGTGTTTCGCTTAATGAGTAAGATTCTGGAACGAATTATGCTTGTTGTAAGAGGTTATACTGTGATTCTATCGCTACTAGGTCTACTATTTTAATTTTAGTGAAACATAATAATATAGTAACTTAATGGCTAATGCATTAGGCTCGTTGACCTTGTGCAAATAATTAAACAATATAATTTGCAGTGTCACGTCTGTAGTGTCTGTCTGTGACGCTACTAATTTTAGAAAGCAGCGCACCAAATTACTGCACCAATGCATTAAAAGGTGTGCAAATTAAAGATACACTGTAAAAAAATATTATACGACATCATTGTTTTAGCTCATATTTTAATTTTGGAAAAGGGAACAATGTAAAAAAAAAGAAGTTTGATGTAGGCGCCCTACAACTCCTATTATAAAATACTTTGTGTGCATTTCAGAAAGTTTAATATTTCGTATTTATCAAACAAGGACAAGTTAGTTGGGCTTTTGAAAAAGGTGGGCGTCATAGGCGCCCTAAAAAAGTGCATTTTTTCAAAATAAATAGATTGAAGCTGAAAATTTCCGCCATTTTTGACGTGTAATACACTAGTAAATATATAATATTAAAAAATAGTTATAATATATAAGGCATCTCACTTGGAAATACAACGCAACAACAATATAATAAAACACTCAGATAGACAGAGATAAATACACTTTTACTGTTCCATTTACAAGAAAAATCTTTCGGATGTGAAATGGATTGTCAGAACTAAAACCGGGAAAACCAACACAGTATCCACAGTCAAAACTGTAATAAAAATCCAAGATTAAACATAAATCATGGATAATTCAAGGGTTCAAAAATCATCTGTGTTTAATAAGATAAGAAGATATACCATTATTTCCACATACTGGTCTGCTTTGCATACAATTAATTATCTAAGTTGATCCAGAATTATACTTTGGGTCAGGGCTAAGAGATAAATAGGAACAAAGGATTCAGCTCAACATGTACTATGTGTTGGGGACGTTTCGGTTAACCGCTCTCGGATAAACAGGACGAGTTCACCATTAACAACCTCAAATTGGTAGCCTTTATTAAAATCTAAGAATGCCTAGCTTAAATTGAGATAATGATGGTCATAAATTTAATATTAATATTTTAAAATAGTAATTAAATCACAATATTTTTGTAAGGATTTATATAGAGTTTGTTGTAATACTGGAATGCTTTTCCTTTCAGTTTTTTAAATTGATCATTTGTTGTTGTTTTTTCTTATACACCTAATCCCAAATAAAATGTAATTATTTCAGAAAAAGCAACAAGTCAGTTGCTGTTAGAGCCAGACTGGGACTCAGTGCTTCGAATTGTTGATTGCATTCGACAGAATGATGTACAGTAAGTTCAAACGAAATTCTTTACTAACCCTTCTGTAACACAAGATATTCTCATTAATTATGACTAATTAATTTCATGCCTCATTTTTTAAAATAAACACAATGTTATCTAAATATTTTTTTTTACTGAATCTTAATAAGAGCCCCCAAAAAATTCTTCGTAAACATTTGTTAGATTCTCTGCTAGACAGACAAGTGTTTGATCCCCCACCCCTGTTTATTTGTTGCTTTTTTTTAACGATTATGATTAATTTAAAAATATGTATTCATAAACACTATTGCTCCATTTTTATTTTGCAAGAAAATTAACTTGGATGCCAAATTTAACATTGTTCCATTAGCTGGAGGTTGCTGTCCAAAGTTTTCTGTCATTTCTTATTCCAAAGTGTTTATTTGGGTTACTTTACCTTGAAAACAGCCGTGAAATTAACCTTGGTTCATTCCATGCTTATTTTTACTCATGATATCAGGCTTAAGAATAATCTTAATGTATTTTGGGATTTTTAACCACAGCAGACATAAGCTATATTTCTTTTGAATATGATTTTATTTCTGTATTTTATTTTTTTACAGGGCGAAATTTGCTTTAACTTCTATCCGAAAAAAAATTAGCCATGAAAATCCACATGTTGCAATGTTTGCATTACAGGTTAGTGTTACATTTGTTCAACTGTTTCTTACACGAAAGGCTTTATATCAGAGTATTTTATTTTTATATAAAGTTTGTTTGAAAATAGTTACAGTTTTAAAGAATTTAATATTTGAAAAATGAAATATGTTACTGGAAAGAATTGATAAGTTAATCCATGTTTAGGTGTTGGAAGCCTGTGTCAAAAATTGTGGATCAACTTTTGTCAATGAAGTTGCTACAAAAGACTTTATGGAATTTTTAAAGGACCAGGCCAAGGTAAACAATATCTGCATTTTTCCTCATCTAATTCACCAATTCACATTTTTAAAATTGAATTTCATTACAAATCATGGAAAGTCATTGGTCTTTTTTAAAAAGTAACTGAAAATTTGCTCTAACAATTTACATAGAAAGTTTACCTCATTCAGATACAAGTTGTTTGTGATAAATTGGTTTTAAGAGAGAGGAGACATATTTTATAAGAACATCACTTTATCATGCTTTAAGAGAGAGAGCAGACATATTGTATAAGAACATCACTTTATCATGTTTTAAGAGAGAGAGCAGACATATTTTATAAGAACATCACTTTATCATGTAAGATATATAATTTAAAATTGAAAGTTAAGTTTAGCACTAGAGCAATATTTGTTGGTTGACTTAATTATTTGCATAGATTTAACTTGAATGGATTGTTTACAAGCAACACTGTTTATGTGGGAAATAAATATGTTTGAGAATGAATAGAGGAAATGTTCTCTCATATTGACTGACTCAAGTTAGGTTTTTGTTAATTATATTGTTTTGTTTGCTTAGGTAATGAGACACGATCCAGTAAGTTAGGGGTATAGTTAGTGTGCCTCCCTCTGACACCCTTCTCTCTGAGTAGTAACAAGTCAATGATGTGGTCAATTATTGCTTTCAATATTATTATTACTTATTAGCATTTGTTTTATATTATTACAGTCGAACCCACTTACCTCGAGCTCGGTTAGCTCGACCACCCTATTATGTCGACGTTTTTTATTGGAGCCACCAAATTCTCTCTTTGTCTTAGCATTTTTTCGTCGTTTAATTCGATTTTTTTAAGTCGCCGAAACCACATAACACGAGCACAAAAAAGGGTCAAATTTGCCACTTAATGTTGGTTATCTCGATCCCCATGACCAATCGCCAGCTTTTGAAAATGTTAGATGTGATTTTTTTATAACCAAGTGAAGGCATAAAATTTCTGCCTCGCTGGTGACGTCACAGCCCGCTTGCTCACAGCGCTGTGTTACTAACTTAAATCGCCAGCTTTTGAAAATGTTCTTATCGATAGGGCTGAACCGATCGGTTCGGCTACTCGGCATCGGCCGATTTTTGTATACTCTGAGATACTCGTCAATCGGCCGCGTAAGTGATGCCGAGTATTACGTAATTGCTCCAATAGCAAAGATGCATGCAGAATCGCATGTCTAAAAAATTTCGATGCGTATGGAATAACAAAATGTACCGTGTGCAGACTTGTTGTCATTGGCAACCATTCATCCTTCAACCTCATTTTGACTATTACATGTACTGTACTACAGCTTTGTTCTCCTTGTTTCATTCATAAGAAGTGGCCTTGTGCAAAAGCCATTTAACTATTGGTTAGAATTAATTAAAATGTATCAAAGTTGAAGGTTCAAAATTTCAAATGGAGTTCCTAATTTATTTTTGTACACTTTTATAGAGAAGAGTTCGCTTTGTTATGAGTCATATATAGGTCATGATAAACAAATAACGGCAACGCCTTTGTGTAAAAAAAAACTCCAAAATCATGTGTATGTACATTTTCATTTATTAACGCTAGTGATGGGACAAAAAATCATAGGGTGCTTACTGTAAACAAGGCTCCCCAGATTTTAAAATATATAATATAACAGACTACAGACAGTTTACCCACCCCCACTCTCAATCTCCCACACCATTGTTGTTGATTAGTCCTATTAGCATCAAGTTACCGAAGGAATTCTAAGTCCATTGTAAGCTGAGGGGATCGTATGGAATAATAAAATGTACCGTGTGCAGACTTGTCATTGGCAACCATTCATCCTTCAACCTCATTTTGACTATTACATGTACTGTACTACTGCTTTGTTCTCATTGTTTCATTCATAAGAAGTATCATAAGAGGGGATGCGGTGGTCGAGTGGCAGTGCACTGGACTGTCGTACCGATGGTCACGGGTTCGAATCCCTGTGAAGGCAAGGGTTTGTTCCCGGGGCCTAGGGCGTCCCTGAGTCACCCCGCTCCGAATGGGTACCTAACACTACATGTAGTTAGGCGGCTGGGTAATGCGTGGAACCCACAAAGCCGTGGCCTGTGAATGCTGCATCACTTGCCAACAGATCATCTGTCATGGTCTGTGGACGCAACTATCTTCTGCATAGAAGGAGCGTCTGTATAGATAAGATAAGATAAGAAGTAACCATGTGCAAAAGCAATTTAACTATTGGTTATAATTAATTAAAATATGTCAAAGTTGAAGGTTCAAAAGTTCAAAAGGAGTACCTAATTTATTTGTGTACGTTTATATAGAGAAGAGTTCGCTTTGTCATGAGTCATATATAGGTCACGATAGACCATTCTAAGTCCATTGTAAGCTGAGGGGACGGACCCAAAGAAGATGATTAGGAAGAGAATGGTTAGGGGACAATTAGGGGATGTGTAGGTTACTTATTTGTGTGGCTTGTAAGGAAAATCAAGCAAGTGGCTTCGTAGGCACAGTATCGCTCAATCTGGGAATCACCGCAAAACGGCGTTATATTTAAACTTCAACGGTAATTAAAAACGAACGGTCTTAACAACCTTAAGAAAGAGTAAGAATGAAGAAATAGGGTCCCGATATTCCGATACGATTCTGATTAATCCTCCCATCACTAATTAACGCACAACAAGTATATAAAGAAATTTCAAGCGCATGTTAATATTTTGCCGCCATATTGGTTTTCGTTTTAACTCGATCATCGGTTATCTCGATGCCATTTTGCATACCCCAACGCCGTCGACTTAAGTGGTTTCGACTGTATTACAAATGGCAATACATTTGTTAACATATCTTGTACTGCTCTGATCTATAAGTAGGTATGTTGGCTTTGACTAATTTCTGTGTCTACTTTTTTAGTATGTTACTTGTCCAACCAGAAGTGTTAAATGCTGCTGTTTTATTACAATAGAGGGAATGACTGGAAATCATAATATGATTATCAACTTTTTATTTTATCCAATGTTGATTTTTTATTCATCAAATTTCTTAACATAAACTCTTAGGTCATTTAACAATCCTAAAAACAGTTGATAATTGACAAGTTTGATTTTAGAGCATTTTTAAATTTAACATATGCGCAACAAGATTTGGGCACTAGTAGAAAGTAGTATTTTAAAGCTTGCCTTTGCATTTTAAAAATAAATATAACTTGGCTGTTTTTTAACAAATTTAGTAAGTTTCTTATCAATAAATTCTAAGCCTAGCCTTTATATGCTTGGTTCCATTTTCCTATCAGAATGAGTTTTCTTAAGAACTGTTAAATAACATATATTTAAATAACATATATTTATTATTGATTCATCCCATACATTGAAAGCTAATAGTGGATACTAAAACTTTGTAAGAGTTAAATTTGAAAAGTAAAATGAACTAACCAATACATTAGGTTAAAATTTATTTCGCTTTTTTACTTTGAAAAATATATTATTTTTAAAACTAAAAAACCTAGTACATGTATTAGTTTTACCGTATAAACTGGTGTATAAGTTGATCTTATCTATAAGTCCAGTGTAGTTTTTTGACCAACAATTATGAATTATGCTATGACCCTTAGATAAGTTGAGGGTAAAACCTGTGCTTTGAAGCTTCGTACTATGAAGCTGGAACACAGCTAATTTTTTTTAAAAATCATTCATTAGCCGAATGGGACTAACATTGTTGACATGATTTTTTTAAAGATTTTTAAAAAAGAGAGAAAATTTACAAACCAGGATATTAAGAAGTTGCTTTGATGTCACTGTTACTGGCATGTTAGCTCTCATACGCTGCCCTGAAATTAACCATTACCCTATACCAACATATAAGATGACACACCAAAAAATAAATTCTGACTGGCTAATAAGCTTATACGGACTATTTGAAGTTACTGTTACAGTCCAGATTAAACAGGACCGGTCAAGCTATTTACATCCTGATTGCACCTGCATCAACAGACTGCTATTGCCTGTGTGCTTGCATGTACCTAGTATCTGGGACAAAGTAAAGCTAAATACACTAGCACTACCAGTAGGTAGACATTGTCCAACATTCAATGCACAAATTCTATTGAAACTAGAACTACCAGTAGCTAGACATTGCCCAACATTCAATGCACAAATTCTATTGAAACTAGCACTACCAGTAGCTAGACATTGCCCAACATTCAGTGCACAAATTCTATTGACACTAGCACTACCAGTAGCTAGACATTGCCCAGCATTCAGTGCACAAATTCTATTGAAACTAGCACTGACCCATGGATTTGTAGACTCTGGCTTTTAAAATAAAGTTTATGACTAAACTCCATTGACTGATACTCTAGCATATACGGTATTATTTAGTTATAAAAGTTTTCCATTGATCAATGTAATTAAGATTATTAATTAAAAGTTTAACAATTTATTATTGGAATGTACTGGACCTTAACTTGAGACAACCATAGATTAAACATGTTTAATTAATAGTATTGCTCAATAAGTTTTTTCTTTGTTTAAACTTAAGTGCAAATTTGGTTTTGAATGCATATATTAGTCAATCACCTGTGTTATGTCAAGATTTGGTTTCAAATTAAAAAGAATGACATGATTACTAGATGCAATATTTTTTAATTTTTTTTTAAAAGAGTATTCCTGATAAAAAATGCCTTTGAGCCCACCCCTCTAAAATATACCATGCATTCCTACCCCCTTTACTAATTCCTTTTTGAGAACCACTGATCTAAAACAATTTTTAAAAAAAAATTACATGTTGTAACTTTGATAGTATTTTTCTCATACTTTATTAGTGTGAAAGTTAATTTTAGTTTTTTTAGGGCTGTTATCGATTAATTTAAATTTAATCGTTAACTTTTGAAAAATTATCGATTAATTAATCGATAATTTCGATTAAAACCAAAAATAGAAATTTATGACGTCATTAAACTGAACATTTCTCACGGACATTGAAAATTAAGAATATTTTGAACTAAATTTCATGACAATGTGTTGATACTTGATTTGTGCTGAAGGTGGTACGTCAGCGATGTATTTGATCCTTTAAAAGAGAATTGTTTATGGCAATGGACACAGTAAACGTTTTCACCATCTTCGACTTTGCCATCCGCAAGTTAGCTTAAAAACAACATATTTGCTCAACTTTCTAGTTATATGTTAAAATTTAACTGCGCTGATGCTGTCAGCAGGGCCGTCTTAACGCATAGGCCCGTTGGGAATTTGCCCGGGGGCCCACGAGCATATGGGCCACATGGGAATATGTTTATTTATATATATATTATGTATATTCATTTTTTATTCCTGCGGGGGAAGGGCCCAACACTATTTCTTTGCCCGGGGGCCCAAAATGGTGTAAATACGGTTCTGGCTGTCAGCCATTTTATAGTTGACGTCTACCGGTCAACATAAATTAATAAAATAAATGTTAATATTATGCGGGAGATGTTTGTACGTAAAAAAATATATATAAATTATTAATAATTTATTATTTATTACTAAAAATTTTTAAAAATATTATAAATATTTTCTTAAATTTTAATCGAATTTTTATCGATTAAAATAATTTTAATCGATATTTAATCGATAAAAATTTTAACGATTAATCGAGAAATTAATCGATAATTTCCGCAGCCCTAGTTTTTTTAAAAAAAATTTGTTACAAAAAGTTTAAAATGGTTGTGCATTGCTCAAAAGTGCAAACATAAATATACAGAAATACTTCATCATTTTTATTTGGCCTATTTCATTGTAATTAATTTAATTAATACCTACACGACTCTAGATGAAATAAACTTCTAACAAGATTGAGGCAGTTTATAAAAGTCATAAGTTATAGCAGTATAATGGTTTTGCTTCAGGATTCCTTTTATCATTGTTTTTTCAGAGTCGAGCTGATCATGTAAAAGAGAAAATTCTAGAACTTATTCAAACTTGGTCACATGCATTTCGAAACGAACCTCACTACAAAGTTGTTGAGGACACATTTCATCTTCTTAAAATGGAGGGTTTGTTTTGTCATGAAATATCAAATGTTCAGTAGTATGGAGGGTTTGTTTTGTCATGAAATATCAAATGTTCAGTAGTATGGAGGGTTTGTTTTGTCATGAAATATCAAATGTTCAGTAGTATATCAAATGTTCAGTAGTATATCAAATGTTCAGTAGTATATCAAATGTTCAGTAGTATATCAAATGTTCAGTAGTATATCAAATGTTCAGTAGTATATCAAATGTTCAGTAGTATATCAAATGTTCAGTAGTATATCAAATGTTCAGTAGTATATCAAATGTTCAGTAGTATATCAAATGTTCAGTAGTATATCAAATGTTCAGTAGTATATCAAATGTTCAGTAGTATATCAAATGTTCAGTAGTATATCAAATGTTCAGTAGTATATCAAATGTTCAGTAGTATATCAAATGTTCAGTAGTATATCAAATGTTCAGTAGTATATCAAATGTTCAGTAGTATATCAAATGTTCAGTAGTATATCAAATGTTCAGTAGTATATCAAATGTTCAGTAGTATATCAAATGTTCAGTAGTATATCAAATGTTCAGTAGTATATCAAATGTTCAGTAGTATATCAAATGTTCAGTAGTATATCAAATGTTCAGTAGTATATCAAATGTTCAGTAGTATATCAAATGTTCAGTAGTATATCAAATGTTCAGTAGTATATCAAATGTTCAGTAGTATATCAAATGTTCAGTAGTATATCAAATGTTCAGTAGTATATCAAATGTTCAGTAGTATATCAAATGTTCAGTAGTATATCAAATGTTCAGTAGTATATCAAATGTTCAGTAGTATATCAAATGTTCAGTAGTATATCAAATGTTCAGTAGTATATCAAATGTTCAGTAGTATATCAAATGTTCAGTAGTATATCAAATGTTCAGTAGTATATCAAATGTTCAGTAGTATATCAAATGTTCAGTAGTATATCAAATGTCACTAGTATATCAAATGTTCATAGTATATCAAATGTTCACTAGTATATCAAATGTTCACTAGTATATCAAATGTTCACTAGTATATCAAATGTTCAGTAGTATATCAAATGTTCAGTAGTTGCAAGAAAAATACTCAATGAATTTGTCATAAATTGTAATAATGATAGACAGGATAAAATTAAGTCCAGAAAGTATCACTTTTGATATGTTAATTTTAACTGATTACAATACAACTTAATGACAAGGAACAATTCTAAGTCTTATACTCAATTTTATTTTTAAAATGTTGTTGTTGTTTTGTTGTGGTGTGACTATATTGAATTATTTCTTTACTCATCTAAACAAATCAGGCCACAAGTTCCCTGCTCTAACTGTATCAGATGCCATGTTTTTAGCTGAAAATGCCCCCTCTTGGAAAGATGGTGAAACATGTACAAGATGTAGAGTTCAGTTCACTGTGATACAGAGAAAGGTAGGATTCTTGGCTGACCCTTTTTACAAGTCAAAACAATTGTTTGTTTGTTTGTTTGTTTATAAAGCGCTTTGGATTATTATTATTAAGTGCTTTTCATTTTTTCCTAATCAAATGTGTCTCTTGCTCTATTGTTCATTGCATTCAACTATTCTTATATTCTGTGAATAACCATACAATTTGTGCAAGTTCTTAACTTGGTAGTTAATACACTGTTGCGACTGGTTCTGGCATAAAATGTTGTGTAGTGGTGGATGCGACTGGTTCTGGCATAAAATGTTGTGTAGTGGTGGATGCGACTGGTTCTGGCATAAAATGTTGTGTAGTGGTGGATGAGATGACTAAGGGATGCGACTGGTTCTGACATAAAATGTTGTGTAGTGGTGGATGAGATGACTAAGGGATGCGACTGGTTCTGACATAAAATGTTGTGTGTAGTGGTGGATGAGATGACTAAGGGATGCGACTGGTTCTGACATAAAATGTTGTGTAGTGGTGGATGAGATGACTAAGGGATGCGACTGGTTCTGACATAAAATGTTGTGTGTAGTGGTGGATGAGATGACTAAGGGATGCGACTGGTTCTGACATAAAATGTTGTGTGTAGTGGTGGATGAGATGACTAAGGGATGCGACTGGTTCTGACATAAAATGTGTGTGTAGTGGTGGATGAGATGACTAAGGGATGCGACTGGTTCTGACATAAAATGTTGTGTAGTGGTGGATGAGATGACTAAGGGATGCGACTGGTTCTGACATAAAATGTTGTGTAGTGGTGGATGAGATGACTAAGGGATGCGACTGGTTCTGACATAAAATGTTGTGTGTAGTGGTGGATGAGATGACTAAGGGATGCGACTGGTTCTGACATAAAATGTTGTGTAGTGGTGGATGAGATGACTAAGGGATGCGACTGGTTCTGACATAAAATGTTGTGTAGTGGTGGATGAGATGACTAAGGGATGCGACTGGTTCTGACATAAAATGTTGTGTAGTGGTGGATGAGATGACTAAGGGATGCGACTGGTTCTGACATAAAATGTTGTGTGTAGTGGTGGATGAGATGACTAAGGGATGCGACTGGTTCTGACATAAAATGTTGTGTGTAGTGGTGGATGAGATGACTAAGGGATGCGACTGGTTCTGACATAAAATGTTGTGTAGTGGTGGATGAGATGACTAAGGGATGCGACTGGTTCTGACATAAAATGTTGTGTAGTGGTGGATGAGATGACTAAGGGATGCGACTGGTTCTGACATAAAATGTTGTGTAGTGGTGGATGAGATGACTAAGGGATGCGACTGGTTCTGACATAAAATGTTGTGTAGTGGTGGATGAGATGACTAAGGGATGCGACTGGTTCTGACATAAAATGTTGTGTAGTGGTGGATGAGATGACTAAGGGATGCGACTGGTTCTGACATAAAATGTTGTGTAGTGGTGGATGAGATGACTAAGGGATGCGACTGGTTCTGACATAAAATGTTGTGTGTAGTGGTGGATGAGATGACTAAGGGATGCGACTGGTTCTGACATAAAATGTTGTGTAGTGGTGGATGAGATGACTAAGGGATGCGACTGGTTCTGACATAAAATGTTGTGTAGTGGTGGATGAGATGACTAAGGGATGCGACTGGTTCTGACATAAAATGTTGTGTGTAGTGGTGGATGAGATGACTAAGGGATGCGACTGGTTCTGACATAAAATGTTGTGTGTAGTGGTGGATGAGATGACTAAGGGATGCGACTGGTTCTGACATAAAATGTTGTGTAGTGGTGGATGAGATGACTAAGGGATGCGACTGGTTCTGACATAAAATGTTGTGTAGTGGTGGATGAGATGACTAAGGGATGCGACTGGTTCTGACATAAAATGTTGTGTAGTGGTGGATGAGATGACTAAGGGATGCGACTGGTTCTGACATAAAATGTTGTGTAGTGGTGGATGAGATGACTAAGGGATGCGACTGGTTCTGACATAAAATGTTGTGTAGTGGTGGATGAGATGACTAAGGGATGCGACTGGTTCTGACATAAAATGTTGTGTAGTGGTGGATGAGATGACTAAGGGATGCGACTGGTTCTGACATAAAATGTTGTGTGTAGTGGTGGATGAGATGACTAAGGGATGCGACTGGTTCTGACATAAAATGTTGTGTAGTGGTGGATGAGATGACTAAGGGATGCGACTGGTTCTGACATAAAATGTTGTGTAGTGGTGGATGAGATGACTAAGGGATGCGACTGGTTCTGACATAAAATGTTGTGTAGTGGTGGATGAGATGACTAAGGGATGCGACTGGTTCTGACATAAAATGTTGTGTAGTGGTGGATGAGATGACTAAGGGATGCGACTGGTTCTGACATAAAATGTTGTGTAGTGGTGGATGAGATGACTAAGGGATGCGACTGGTTCTGACATAAAATGTTGTGTAGTGGTGGATGAGATGACTAAGGGATGCGACTGGTTCTGACATAAAATGTTGTGTAGTGGTGGATGAGATGACTAAGGGATGCGACTGGTTCTGACATAAAATGTTGTGTAGTGGTGGATGAGATGACTAAGGGATGCGACTGGTTCTGACATAAAATGTTGTGTAGTGGTGGATGAGATGACTAAGGGATGCGACTGGTTCTGACATAAAATGTTGTGTAGTGGTGGATGAGATGACTAAGGGATGCGACTGGTTCTGACATAAAATGTTGTGTAGTGGTGGATGAGATGACTAAGGGATGCGACTGGTTCTGACATAAAATGTTGTGTAGTGGTGGATGAGATGACTAAGGGATGCGACTGGTTCTGACATAAAATGTTGTGTGTAGTGGTGGATGAGATGACTAAGGGATGCGACTGGTTCTGACATAAAATGTTGTGTAGTGGTGGATGAGATGACTAAGGGATGCGACTGGTTCTGACATAAAATGTTGTGTAGTGGTGGATGAGATGACTAAGGGATGCGACTGGTTCTGACATAAAATGTTGTGTAGTGGTGGATGAGATGACTAAGGGATGCGACTGGTTCTGACATAAAATGTTGTGTAGTGGTGGATGAGATGACTAAGGGATGCGACTGGTTCTGACATAAAATGTTGTGTGTAGTGGTGGATGAGATGACTAAGGGATGCGACTGGTTCTGACATAAAATGTTGTGTAGTGGTGGATGAGATGACTAAGGGATGCGACTGGTTCTGACATAAAATGTTGTGTGTAGTGGTGGATGAGATGACTAAGGGATGCGACTGGTTCTGACATAAAATGTTGTGTAGTGGTGGATGAGATGACTAAGGGATGCGACTGGTTCTGACATAAAATGTTGTGTAGTGGTGGATGAGATGACTAAGGGATGCGACTGGTTCTGACATAAAATGTTGTGTGTAGTGGTGGATGAGATGACTAAGGGATGCGACTGGTTCTGACATAAAATGTTGTGTAGTGGTGGATGAGATGACTAAGGGATGCGACTGGTTCTGACATAAAATGTTGTGTAGTGGTGGATGAGATGACTAAGGGATGCGACTGGTTCTGACATAAAATGTTGTGTAGTGGTGGATGAGATGACTAAGGGATGCGACTGGTTCTGACATAAAATGTTGTGTAGTGGTGGATGAGATGACTAAGGGATGCGACTGGTTCTGACATAAAATGTTGTGTGTAGTGGTGGATGAGATGACTAAGGGATGCGACTGGTTCTGACATAAAATGTTGTGTAGTGGTGGATGAGATGACTAAGGGATGCGACTGGTTCTGACATAAAATGTTGTGTAGTGGTGGATGAGATGACTAAGGGATGCGACTGGTTCTGACATAAAATGTTGTGTAGTGGTGGATGAGATGACTAAGGGATGCGACTGGTTCTGACATAAAATGTTGTGTAGTGGTGGATGAGATGACTAAGGGATGCGACTGGTTCTGACATAAAATGTTGTGTGTAGTGGTGGATGAGATGACTAAGGGATGCGACTGGTTCTGACATAAAATGTTGTGTAGTGGTGGATGAGATGACTAAGGGATGCGACTGGTTCTGACATAAAATGTTGTGTAGTGGTGGATGAGATGACTAAGGGATGCGACTGGTTCTGACATAAAATGTTGTGTAGTGGTGGATGAGATGACTAAGGGATGCGACTGGTTCTGACATAAAATGTTGTGTAGTGGTGGATGAGATGACTAAGGGATGCGACTGGTTCTGACATAAAATGTTGTGTAGTGGTGGATGAGATGACTAAGGGATGCGACTGGTTCTGACATAAAATGTTGTGTAGTGGTGGATGAGATGACTAAGGGATGCGACTGGTTCTGACATAAAATGTTGTGTAGTGGTGGATGAGATGACTAAGGGATGCGACTGGTTCTGACATAAAATGTTGTGTAGTGGTGGATGAGATGACTAAGGGATGCGACTGGTTCTGACATAAAATGTTGTGTAGTGGTGGATGAGATGACTAAGGGATGCGACTGGTTCTGACATAAAATGTTGTGTGTAGTGGTGGATGAGATGACTAAGGGATGCGACTGGTTCTGACATAAAATGTTGTGTGTAGTGGTGGATGAGATGACTAAGGGATGCGACTGGTTCTGACATAAAATGTTGTGTAGTGGTGGATGAGATGACTAAGGGATGCGACTGGTTCTGACATAAAATGTTGTGTAGTGGTGGATGAGATGACTAAGGGATGCGACTGGTTCTGACATAAAATGTTGTGTGTAGTGGTGGATGAGATGACTAAGGGATGCGACTGGTTCTGACATAAAATGTTGTGTGTAGTGGTGGATGAGATGACTAAGGGATGCGACTGGTTCTGACATAAAATGTTGTGTAGTGGTGGATGAGATGACTAAGGGATGCGACTGGTTCTGACATAAAATGTTGTGTGTAGTGGTGGATGAGATGACTAAGGGATGCGACTGGTTCTGACATAAAATGTTGTGTGTAGTGGTGGATGAGATGACTAAGGGATGCGACTGGTTCTGACATAAAATGTTGTGTAGTGGTGGATGAGATGACTAAGGGATGCGACTGGTTCTGACATAAAATGTTGTGTGTAGTGGTGGATGAGATGACTAAGGGATGCGACTGGTTCTGACATAAAATGTTGTGTGTAGTGGTGGATGAGATGACTAAGGGATGCGACTGGTTCTGACATAAAATGTTGTGTGTAGTGGTGGATGAGATGACTAAGGGATGCGACTGGTTCTGACATAAAATGTTGTGTAGTGGTGGATGAGATGACTAAGGGATGCGACTGGTTCTGACATAAAATGTTGTGTGTAGTGGTGGATGAGATGACTAAGGGATGCGACTGGTTCTGACATAAAATGTTGTGTAGTGGTGGATGAGATGACTAAGGGATGCGACTGGTTCTGACATAAAATGTTGTGTGTAGTGGTGGATGAGATGACTAAGGGATGCGACTGGTTCTGACATAAAATGTTGTGTAGTGGTGGATGAGATGACTAAGGGATGCGACTGGTTCTGACATAAAATGTTGTGTAGTGGTGGATGAGATGACTAAGGCATATCTAGGAAGTCCTTTTGTTCTAAACTAGCTTGACACAGTGTACAATTATTCTGATGTCACGTTAATGTCAAGTACAGTACAATACAAGACCATATCTAGAGTCCTATATGTCTTTGTTTCAGCATCATTGTCGTAACTGTGGTGAAGTGTTCTGTGGCAAGTGCTCCTCTAAGAACTCGATCATTCCCAAGCTTGGTTTGGAACGAGAGGTGCGCGTCTGTGACTCATGTTATGAAAAGATCAACAAGTAAGTTGTGTTATTAGTTACCATTTGTGTGTGTGTGTGTTTGACTGCCTTCTCCTGTTGCAAAGTGTCCTATTGAATAATGAGATGGTAGATTGAAACCTTTGTTCAAATATCAGACATGGAGTGGGAGGGGGGAGTTCAATGTCCTATTGAAAAATTGGGATGGAATATTCAAACCTTTATTCAAATATCAGACATGGAGTGGGGGGGGGAGTTCAATGTCCTATTGAATAATGAGATGGTAGATTGAAACCTTTGTTCAAATATCAGACGTGGAGTGGGGAGGGGGGGGGGTTCAATGTCCTATTGAATAATGAAATGGTACATTCAAACCTTTGTTCAAATATCAGACATGCAGTGGGAGGGAGTTCAAGGGTGCAGAAATTGAAATGTTTGAAAGCTTACATTTTCTGGGCATTAAGAGGTGGACATTTTCTTCCAAGACTAACATTTATAGCTGTAATTTATTTACTTTATTAATAATTCAAAACTCAATGCTTAGAAACTCTTAGCATTATTGGTTCACTAAGAATATCAATAGTGGTAATAAACTGAATCCTTTTTTAGATGTATGTTGCCTTGATTTGTACTTGCAATTTACTTAATTGATGGTTGGGTGATTATTAGTCAAATTTGCCCTCATTAGATTTTTAATTTTTATGGATTTAGAGCCAACTTTAGTCATTACAAATATCCAAGGTGATGACAGCCACATCATTTTTTTTAAAGTACCCCTTCCATAGCTGTGAAAATTACCAAAATCAACATATTAAATCTTCCAGAATTTTTAATTCATTTTCATTTTTGTTTATCAAAATAATATTTTCATGAATTGTTGCTTGGGTCTCACACAATGCCTACAGTAGTTGATTGTCACTGACTGCTAACAGTATATCTTGTATGCTGAATATCTTATACCTGATATTTGTGTCATAGGAACTCACCCTCCCTTTCCTCCATTTGGCTAGTCTACCTGTTAAAATAATATTGTATCATACAGGACTCTCAATGCACTGTAGTCAGTCAATGGTGGCCCTTGTACTGTCTAGCTCCCTCATTAGACACTTTTACCCAAAGACTTTCTTGTCCTATATTTATCATCCCACACTGTGCAGTAATTAAACTCATTATCCACACCTATCTTGTTCATCAAACTTGCCATTGATGAGGGGTGCAAGTGGTTCCTACATATTTTTGCTATTACCAAATAGCTCCAGAGAAACTTATGTTTTGTGTCCGTATGAGTATTATATACAAAAATACTTAAACTTTGTAGTGTTAAATCAGGAGCTGTCCTTGCTGCTCAGAATTTCTTCTTCCCCTTGTAGTGTATGTAAGTTTTATTGAAAAACTCGACTACTCAAGCATGCTACCTGCATTAGGCCTTGGAGCTTTGCAGTTTACTTGCATTTATTGTTAAAATGTTAACTTTCAAAATATTCTTAAATTTGTTGTGAAATAAATTTTCCCCCCTTTTTTTGTTTAGAAAACTAGAAACCCCAAACTGTTTGTGTTTGTAAAATACTTGCAGCCTTCAAATTTTTCATGAAAGTCAAACAAAGAAATTGATTTTCTTAACAAAAGTTGCTGAATTTTATTTTTGTTCTGGAGAACAACCACAGATCAAAATTATGTAAACTTTGCTAATTCTAATAATTTGAAAGTTCTGATGTAAGGTAAACCTAAGGCCCAGATGCAGCAGTTTGCTAAATTTCATAGTGTTGTAAAATTAAATTATGTTCTTTTGCCAATTAATAAAATGGTATAAATATGGCTGAGAGTTTGAAATACATTCTCCTTACCTTTATCATTTTATATTAGTAAAACATTTAGTGATTAGCTAAGTAAATAATTCAAAGTTAGAAACTAAAACTAGCTTAAATCATTTAATTTAAATTCAATACAGACAGATCTATGCTTAGAAGAGATAAAATTAAAATATCAGAAAATGTTGTATAAATAATCTGCACATTCTTTCATCTGTTACAATAAAAGTTGTTTTAAGAAGGGTATATCTCAGAGAAATGTAGGCTGGGCCTCAAGTACACAAGATCTCATACATGTGGTACATTGTCTTGTATCTCAGTCAAATTATGATTGGTTAAAAGTTTGAGTATCACTGCCTCTTTTTCATGCCTATTGTAGGAAGCAGAAGGGGAAGAAAACAAAGAGGTGAGAGTTATGGTTCTTGTCAATTTGAAATGAACAAATAGAATTACCTTGGTTTCAACCCTAACTCAGTTTTGTTGAACCAGTTAATCTTATGTTGGTTAAAATAAAACATTAATTTTTTTGGCCAATTTTTCAAGACATTTTAAAAACTTGAACCTTGAGATAGGAAAGGAGCTACCAAGAACATTGTTTGCTAATATAGCTCCTTTTTTACCAAGGAATATTTCAGTGATATTTTAATTTTATTTTTGTTTCTATTTGTGTTTGCTGTTTTGGATTTTTAAATGTGATCATTGTTGATATTTAAATCGTTTTAGTTATTAGTTCAGATGATCCAGTAGTTCAGATTTCAGTGTGTTGTTTTTTAAAGCATGCTTTTTTAAACCATTAATGATGAGAAATAATCATACAACAACTATAAGGCTCATAAGATGCATGAAATAATTCAGCCTTGACACCCATAAGCTAAAATTCAATAGGAAATTAGTCTGAAAAAATATGGGTGAGACTGCAATCAGGTTTTTAGATAAATAAATACAGTGGGGCCCACTTAACTCGAGCCCTGGTTAACTTGTCACCTCTATTAAGTAGACGGTTTTTTTTTGGAACTGCCAAATTCTCTCTTTGTCTTTGCATTTTCTCATCGGTTAATTCGATTATTTTAAGTCGCCGAACCCTAATACCTCGAGCACAAAAGAGGGTCAAATTTGCCACTTAGTGTTGGTTATCTTGATCCCCATGACCAATCGTCAGCTTTTGAAAATGTTAGATGTGATTTTTTATAACCAAGTGAGGGCATAACATTTCTGCCTCGCTGGTGACGTCAAGTCCGCTTGCTCACAGCGCTGTGTTACTAACTTAAATCGCCAGCTTTTGAAAATATTCTTATCGATAGGGCTGAACCGATCGGTTCGGCTACTCGGCATCGACCGATTTTTGTATACTCTGAGATACTCAGCAATCAGTCGCGTAAGTGATGCCGAGTATTACATAATTGCTACAATAACACAGATGCACGCAGAATCGCTTGTCTAAAACATTTCGTTTCGTATGGAATAACAAAATGTACCGTGTGCAGACTTGTTGTCATTGGCAACCATTCATCCTTCAACCTCATTTTGACTCTATTACTGCTTTGTTCTCATTGTTTCATTCATAAGAAGTGGCTGTGTGCAAAAGCCATTTAACTATTGGTTAGAATTAATTAAAATGTATCAAAGTTGAAGGTTCAAAATTTCAAATGGAGTTCCTAATTTATTTTTGTACACTTTTATAGAGAAGAGTTCGCTTTGTTATGAGGCATATATAGGTCATGATAAACAAATAACGGCAACGCCTTTGTGTAAAAAAAAACTCCAAAATCATGTGCATGTACATTCTCATTTATTAACGCTAGTGATGGGACAAAGAATCATAGGGTGCTTACTGTAAACAAGGCTCCCCAGATTTTAAAATATATAATATAACAGACTACAGACAGTTTACCCACCCCCACTCTCAATCTCCCACACCATATCGCTCAATCTGGGAATCACGGCAATACGATGTCACGTGCGGCGTGGCCGGTGTCAGGGTATGAGAATCACTGCGAATGATTGTTGTGAGATTGTTGTGAGATTGTTGTGAGATTGTTGTGAGCCAGTGTTGGAGTCGGGTCAAGGCGTTGTTGACGGGTATGAACTCCTATCACGGGAATAATGTCTGAGTGAGCTTCTGGTCACACGGGATATGTCAGGGACATGACCAGAGGACACGTCAGGGTCGTTGAGACCAGTTGGGGGGTATATAAGAGAGTAGTCGAGACGAGTGCGGGGGTGGCAGAAAGCTGTGTAGTTCGGACAGTGTTGGCGGTCAGACCGGTCAGGGTAGACCGGGGAGCTGCAAGGTTGCAGTAACACAGAGTTGAGTTTAACGTCGCCCAGAAGCGGTCGGGTCGGACCGAGGGGACTTGGAAACTTTGGTATTTACGTAGATCGGAAAAGGACTTGAGCATGGGCCCAGGAGCGGTCGAGTCGGACCGAGGGCATGCTTGAGCATACAGCCAGTTATATACAGATGTATTGATGTCAAGGCAGACAGCCAGTTGTACAGTTGTGTATAGCAGAATAAACATTGCATTGTTAAGCAGACTTGTGTCATCTCTTGTGTATGTTGTGTGTAGCGGAGAGCAAGGTACAATCCACCTAACATAGAGACTTAACAGCCGGCAGGAGTAGATAAATTCGTTATAGTTATGTACAAGGGAAAAAAAACTGCGCTAACGCAACAAAGGGTTATATTTAAACTTAAACGGTCCTTAAAAACGAACGGTCTTAACAACCTTAGGAAAGAGTGAAGACTTGGGTCCCGGTATTCCGATATAATTGATTAATCGTCCCATCACTAATTAACGCACATCATGTATATAAAGAAATTTTAAACGCATGTTAATATTTTGCTGCCATATTGGTTTTCGTTTAACTCGATCAGTTATCTCACCGCCATTTTTCATACCCCAAGGCCGTCAACTTAAGCGGGTCCCACTGTATATATATGTTATTAAAGCAGGGTATTATAGGCCTGACAAGACTGAATGTTATTCTGTGATGTGTGGTCAGGATTATACACACCTTGTTTTAACAACATATATATATGTTAAGGAAATTAGTCTGTCTGGACCCTCATGGCATAGTTTTAAAAGGAAATAGTCTGTCTGGACACCCATGGGCATAGTTTCAATAGGAAATAGTCTGTCTGGTTGGTTTTATTTTATTAGTAAACCAAAGTTTGGTTAATGGGGTTCTTCTTCTTCGTTCTCAATATCATTTGATAGAGGATCTAGACAGCAAGTCCTATATTTGTGATGAACTGCGCTGTGGCTGTCAGTTGTTCCAGTCCACCATAGAGTTTGTCATCGAGGGTAGCTTCCTGGGGCCATATGTCTGTCCGGGTATGGTGGTACAGAGGGCAGTTTTGGAGAACATGTTCCCCATTTTCAGCAGCTATCCCACAGGGGCACATTTCGCTTTCTCCAATTCGAAGTTTGCGGAACATGTGTTGCCTTAGTTTGTTGTGGCCCGTCCTTAGCCTGAAAATGATGTTTTGTGATTTGCGGGGGAGTTTGAAGTATGCATCACTTTTTGGGTGGTTTTCTTTGAGCTCGGACCATCTTTCAGATTCACTTCTTTTGAGCATTGCCTTGATTTCTTCGTGGTGTAGAGATGGCTCTGCCTGGTTTTGACTGCCTCCAGTTTTTGCCAAGGAGTCAGCAGTGTCATTTCCTTCAAGTTCCACGTGTCCAGGGATCCATTGGAGAATAAGTTCTTTTGTTATTTTGCTCAGTTTCAATAGTTCTGTACTGAGTGTCTGATTTATCAAAGTGTTTGGGTTTTTGAGAGACTGAAGCACTGTCTTAGCATCTGTGAGGATGACAATCTGGCTGTTTTTAGAGTGGGGGTCTCTTGTTAGAATTTTTGCGGCAAGCTCTAGTGCTTTCCTTTCAGCTCTAGTGCTATCTGAGAGACTTCCTAGGGCAGTTGCTTTTTCAAGGTGTTCTCCGTTAGGCCACTCTATAAGAATGCCGGCTCCTCCATTTTTTGTGGCTTTTTCTGAGGAGCCATCGGTGTAGACTCTTATCCAGGAATTTTCAGGGTATTGTTCTTTGATGATGTTATTTACTGTTTCTCTTAGAATGTTCAAAATATGGGGTTGATGGGGTTAATGGGGTTGAGGTGCAACTATTCAAATATAAAATATTTCACAGAATGGAATCATTTTAACTACTAGCATAGTTTGATTATTGTTAGATTATTGTTGGTATTTTGGGTATGAAAGTGAAAATTGAAGGTTCTTGTTCAATATAGGACAGTTAATATTTTGAACTCTTTAAATAAAGGACAGTTAATATTTTGAACTCTTTAAATATAGGACAGTTAATATTTTGAACTCTTTAAATATAGGACAGTTAATGTTTTGAACTCTTTAAATATAGGACAGTTAATGTTTTGAACTCTTTAAATATAGGACAGTTAATGTTTTGAACTCTTTAAATATAGGACAGTTAATGTTTTGAACTCTTTAAATATAGGACAGTTAATGTTTTGAACTCTTTAAATATAGGACAGTTAATATTTTGAACTCTTTAAATATAGGACAGTTAATGTTTTGAACTCTTTAAATATAGGACAGTTAATATTTTGAACTCTTTAAATATAGGACAGTTAATGTTTTGAACTCTTTAAATATAGGACAGTTAATATTTTGAACTCTTTAAATATAGGACAGTTAATGTTTTAGTGGTCTTACTGTTCGTGAATGTTAACCTCAAAATGTTTAATTAACACCAGAGCACCTATTTGTATGCAAAAAAGAGTTTTTTATTATTTTTTTCTAACCGTTTTTTTTGTTCCATGTCATACAAATGTTGTATTATTTTGATGTCAAAACCCTCCCAGCTCTCTTGTTATTAGATTTCAAGGCAGTAGTGAACCCTATGTATGTAACCTATCTTCAAATTCAAGAGAATGTTACTCTTAGCACATAGCAAGTGCCTGTCAGATTAGAATGAATGTTTGGAAAAGGTGTGTGTGGGTAAGGGAAGGGGTTCCAAGATAAGAGACTTATTCAATAGATAATGTATTCACCTGGTTACTGGAAAGTGGGACAGTTGATAAAATATTAGGGCTGATACCAAATTGTCTCTTTGTCTACTTTAATGCTGAATTTTCTTGGTGGTAACAAAATATTTGAACTCAAAATTTTAGAACCTTCTAGATGAGAGAAATAGGTGCAGTTACTCTACTGAGTTGTGTATATTTGGTTATAATTTGATTGTTTGATGGGATGTAATGACTGATCTTCTGTTTGAAGCTGTAGAACGTTCTCAAGAGTTGATCTGATTTTTTGTTTTCAGGTTAAGCACAGTTAAAAAAGAAGATGACCTGCCAGCAGAGTACCTGGCCAGCCCTTTATCTAAACAGCCCCAAGTGAGTAGACAGCTGAAATAGTTTAAATAAACAATTTATGCTGGAATGCAATGAATGGGTTTTGATGTGGTTTTTTCCAGATAAAAGATTTATGTTGCAAAATATTGAAACATTGATTAGGAAAAACATGAGAGATAAATTTATAGGCCTAGCAACTGAAAGCACTTTCAAATAATATAATATTCTTCCTAAGTATCAAATCAGTCTTTGTGTGAATTATAACTTTTTAAAAATTTAAAATATCCATATGTAAATAGAATATATTCATTAGTATTTTGGCACTAACCCAATTGGATAATATAAATTATAATCATTGCTATACATGCATGTAACAACTTAGCCATAAAAAAACTTTTGAAATGAATGATGATAATTTATTTGCTATTTATTGAGTAACATTCTCTGTTGATCCTAGCTTTTTGTTTGTTTTTATTTTAACCTGGTCCTTGGCCAGGTGCCAGCCAACAAGACAGAGCAGGAGCAGCAGGAGGAGGAGGAGTTGATGCTAGCGATTGCTTTGTCCAAATCTGAGCATGAGACCAAGGAGAAAGAGGTGAGTGCCAGGAGGGGCGGCTGGGACTTAAGAAATGTTGTTTACTTACGGGTTTCTTGTCAATACAAATACTCAATAGAAAAATGTTCCAAAATTAATGTTTAAAATTGTATCAAGTAGAAATAGGTTTTAAAAATTCTCCATATCCATGTTCTACACAAAGCTAACAAATTTCAAATTCTGGCAACACTACTTTATTTATAGTAACCTTAAAGTAGTTGTTCAATTGATCAATCATTGATATTGTTATTTATTTTGATTCATTCCTTTTTTATTTTAAGCAAGTTAGATAATTAAATCGTTTATGAGTGAAAATTTGGAGTTAAGGGTTTACATTATTTTAAGCAAATATTTTCAGCTCTGTAACTTAATTACTACATATAGTTATATATATATATATATATATATATATATATATATATATATATAATCTCACAACATAAAATTTCAGAGAGAACGTCTACGCACTGACTATGGGGTTTATGGTGGCAAGCTATCGTCAGAGAAAACATCATCACCAGCTAAAACAGTAACAGTTGCCCCAGCTGTGAGTCACTTTACTTCTCTCTGTTTAACAGTTGCCCCAGCTGTGAGTCACTTTACTTCTCTCTGTTTAACAGTTGCCCCAGCTGTGAGTCACTTTACTTCTCTCTGTTTAACAGTTGCCCCAGCTGTGAGTCACTTTACTTCTCTCTGTTTAACAGTTGCCCCAGCTGTGAGTCACTTTACTTCTCTCTGTTTAACAGTTGCCCCAGCTGTGAGTCACTTTACTTCTCTCTGTTTAACAGTTGCCCCAGCTGTGAGTCACTTTACTTCTCTCTGTTTAACAGTTGCCCCAGCTGTGAGTCACTTTACTTCTCTCTGTTTTTAAATCCTTTATATTAACTCGTGGTGTCTGGTTGAACCCTTGATTGCTTGTCGGTCGCCAAAACTTTGGATCGATTTTTAACCCACTTCTTCATAAGCTAGCGAGCTGAAATTTAGCAGGCAGTTTGGTGGCGATGATAAAAACTATGTATAAAAATTTCAGATCAATCACATGTACCGTAATTGAATTATTTATTTTTTAGATTATTTTATTTATTCCTATGTATCATGTTATTTTTTGAGATAGAGTGTCGCGGTGCGCATTATATTGAACAACCTTTCTGTCGCGCAATTAGGTGCGTATTTTATTGACAACACTTTTTATAAACATATTCCTGATCGGTGCGCATTATATTAAACATGTTTTACGACACAACTACAAATTTGTATTTTTGGATAGTCTTGCGCTGCGTATTATAATGAACATTCTTTTGGTTACGTCTCATACATAAAGGATTTATAGTCAAAAACTTGGTTTTTTACGTTTTTTTAAAATTTAGATCATTATTTTGGTTTCTTTTTTCTCACCACAATAAATCTCATTATTGACATGACTGACAAAAAGAAGTTGTAAGTTGTTGTTGGTGTTGTAAGTTGTTGTTGGTGTTGTTGTTGGTGTTGTCCATTTCTAGAAAGTTAAACCCATCACTGAAGCTAAAAGCGCACTGAAATGTAGGAATACATCTATTGAAGTCTTAGCATGATATTTAGTTTCAGTAGTCAGAAGGAAGACCACAAGATTTGCCATCATTGAACTGTCCACAATATATACATTATTTGACCTTTGAACTTTTCATTCATTGGTCCTCATTCCACAGCCTCATTATGCGACCTTTGAACTTTTCATTCATTGGTCCTCATTCCACAGCCTCATTATGCGACCTTTGAACTTTTCTTTCATTGGTCCTCATTCCACAGCCTCATTATATGACCTTTGAACTTTTCTTTCATTGGTCCTCATTCTACAGCCCCTGGACACTTCAGACATGGACCCTGAGCTGGCCCGCTACCTCAACAGACATTACTGGCAACAAAAGTCTCAGACCCAGAATGTACAACAGCAGACGGCAACCACTGTACCGTCTGCTCCGTCAGTCAACGCTGAGCCTAGGGTCAGCACAGGCATGGTCAACGAGGTCAGTGATTTGTACAAGAAATGTTTTATCAATATGTGTCTAATATCAATATCTGACTTGTACAAGAAATGTTTTATCAATATGTGTCTAATATAAATATCTGACTTGTACAAGAAATGTTTTATCAATATGTGTCTAATATCAATATCTTATTATGTCAAAAAATCAATAGCTTGTGTTGTCAATTGTAATGCTGCTGATGTTAAATATCAATATGTTACATTCATGTCAAATTACAATTCCATGTGTGTCACATGAACAACTCATTAGATCTATCATCATATGTGACTTTCTTCTTCTGGCAATATGTTCTGTTGTCCTCAGAGCCCCCAGGTAGTTTTCACACAGTTGTTGTATGTTCTGTTGACCTCAGAGCCCACAGGTAGTTTTCACACAGTTGTTGTATGTTCTGTTGACCTCAGAACCCCCAGGTAGTTTTCACACAGTTGTATGTTCTGTTGTCCTCAGAGCCCCCAGGTAGTTTCCACACACCTGTATCAGAACGGAGACACTGATGACCAAGAACAGTTTCTCTCTGCCCTACAAGGCTCATTGGAGATTTTTGTCAACCGAATGAGAAGCAACTCCCAGAGAGGTCGTCCTATTGCCAATGACTCGGCCGTGCAGTCTTTGTTTGCTGTCATCTCTGACATGCACCCTCAGCTCATGACACACATACAAGAAAGGGAAGAGGACAGAGGTCAGTGCCATGTCACATCTAAGACATTATGAGATGGGGCTTACCTCCATAGCACATACAATAGACAGATTAGGAGATAGGGCTGACCTCCATAGCACATACAATAGACAGATTAGGAGATAGGGCTGACCTCCATAGCACATACAATAGACAGATTATGAGATAGGGCTTACCTCCATAGCACATACAATAGACAGATTAGGAGATAGGGCTTACCTCCATAGCACATACAATAGACAGATTAGGAGATAGGGCTGACCTCCATAGCACATACAATAGACAGATTAGGAGATAGGGCTGACCTCCATAGCACATACAATAGACAGATTAGTGAGATAGGGCTGACCTCCATAGCACATACAATAGACAGATTATGAGATAGGGCTGACCTCCATAGCACATACAATAGACAGATTAGGAGATAGGGCTGACCTCCATAGCACATACAATAGACAGATTAGGAGATAGGGCTGACCTCCATAGCACATACAATAGACAGATTATGAGATAGGGCTGACCTCCATAGCACATACAATAGACAGATTATGAGATAGGGCTGACCTCTATAGCCCATACAATAGACAGATTAGGAGATAGGGCTGACCTCCATAGCACATACAATAGACAAATAAGGACAAGGGTCAGCTATCGTTTTTGCCCGGTACCCCAAAATATATATTTTTTGTTAACGTTACCCCCGAAGTCGTGAGGTCCTACCCACGCGACTCTGGGGTTTGGGGAAGCGCCGTACGCCTCCCCTCCGAAAACGCATCTTGAAGCATAAGTGTCTAAAAATGAATCTTAAAAGGATCATGCATAGATATTTTAAGTAAAGACAATACAGATGATCTATATTTCAGTGGCAATTTATTGATACAATTATAAAAGGTTAAGGTGGTCCATGGGTCAAAAAAAAATTCTACATTTCTTAATAAAAAAAATTGCACATACTAACTAGGGGTCTACCGATATGCCTTTTTGCCGATATTGCCGATACCGATATTACCGATATTTTTTTTGTGCCGATATGAGTATTTGTTAGGACAAAAACCAGCGGTCATATTTGATGACGTCATTCTTAAATTTATCACTCGTAATTATTTATCTTTAATATTAGGGGACTACCGATACGCATTTTTGCCGATATTACCGATATTTTTTTCCGATATGAGTGCCCATAGGGTATTTGTTAGGACAAAAACCAGCGGTCATATTTGATGACATCATTCTTAAATTTATCACTCCTAATTATTTATCTTTAATATTAGGGGACTACCGATACGCATTTTCGCCGATATTACCGATATTTTTTTTTCCGATATGAATATTTGTTAGGACAAAAACCAGCGGTCTTATTTGATGACATCGATCATTCTTAAATTCATCACTCCTAATTATTTATATTTTATATTAGGGGTCTACCGATAAGTATTTTTGCCGATATTACCGATATTTTTTTCCGATATGAGTGCCGATATGAGTATTTGTTAGGACAAAAATAACAGCGGTCATATTTGATGACGCCATTCTTAAATTTATCACTCGTAATTATTTATATTTTATAATTAAGGGGTCTACCGATATCCAGTTTTGCCGAAATACCGATTTTTTTTCCCGAAACGAAGTTTCCGATGTGTTTACAAGTTCCAGTTCATGACCTACATAGGACTCATAACAAAACGAACCGTCCTTTATAAAAATGTACAAGCATATTAGGTACTCCTTTTGAAACTTCAACCTTGACTCATAATTATTAATCCTAACCAATAGTTTAATGGCTTTTGCACACGGCCACCTTTTATGAATGAAACAATGAGAACAAAGTACAATAGTAATATAGTGAAAATGAGGCTGAAGCTTGAATGGTTGCCAATGACAACACGTCTTCACACGGTACATTTTGTTATTCCATACGAAACGAAATGTTTTAGACATCTGCGATTCTGCGTGCATCTTTGCTATTAGAGCAATTACGTGAACATAATGTTTACATGTTATCCATTTATTAGAGCAATTACGGTATACTTGGCATCGGCACTATTTACACAGTATTTCTGAGTATACGAAAATCGGCCGATACCTAAACAATATCAAAGCACATGGCACACTGTATCGTGGCTGCACATATTAATACTAGGACTCTTTTGACTATTTCAATACCGGTATCGGGGTCGATATATTAATTTGTCGAGATATTGTAAATCTAAATGATAGTTTTTTTGTTTCCGTTTTTTTTTGGGTCAAAATGTCACTTATTATGAAATATCGGTGACGTCAATATCGGGACCTTTACATGCTACCGATACTGATATTGCCGACATCCAGATATCGGTAGACCCCTAATACTAACTGTACAGTTATAGAAAGACAAAAAAGACAAAGAAAATTTTTTAAAAAATTTTAAAAACTTTAATTGCAAAAAATAGATTATTTTCAACCAAAATTGATAGTCACTCACAAGCTATCAGAACCAATTTGTTTTATAATAACGTGTTCAAACTTTGCATACAAATTAACAATGCTATTATAAAAATAGTTACAAGTTTTATTTTAGCTTCACAATTATACGAAGTTTCAAAATAATTTCTGTGTGTGGTCATAATTTTTTATTAAAAAAATTGGGGGTAGCATCTGAAAAAAATTTATTAAAAAATTTCTGTTGGATAAATCAAAAAAAGGAAACTGTAACTTTGTACAGAATAACCTTGTAAAAAAAAACATGGCAAGTTTGAAGCCTGTAGCTCTAATACTTTTCCTGTCTTAACAATTATCGTTCCTAAAAAAGTTAAAAAATGCAAAGCTGAGAAAAACGACAAAAAAGATTTTAAATGTTCTTTTTTTAAAATACAGTCTGTGTGGAAAGTATATGATGCTTACACAATGCAGGCATACCATTTATGAATGAAATAAAAGTAAATAACCCGAGGTAGAGAAGATATTTAATTAATTAGTACATGTTTTGAAACATAAAGGCTTGTTATTCACAGAACTATGAGCATAATTATAATATTCTGAAAAATCTTTCCAAGCTACATTTGTTAAAAAATTACTAACCAATGCATAGATAATAACAATAGCAATAATCATGCAAGCTTTAAAGCATATAGATGTAATACTTTTCCTCCTGATAAGTCTGACGTCACTGAAATTTGAAAAATCTAAGCCGAGAAAAACACAAACACAAAATGAAAATTATAAAATAAAAATATTACAGGTTAGTTATGTACAATGTATGTATGTAATGTAGAGAATATCAATGCAAGGGAAAAAACTAATATAGAAGCATGTAACAACAATCCTGTGTCACATCTGGCAAAAGTGTATTTGAGAATCTCTCGACAATAATAAATGAATCGAAAGGTTTCAATACTAACATCAATAGACACTATGTAATATTGGTAACCGATGAATGAATAATTTGTATAAACAAGGCATAAATATGAGAAAAAATGCAAACAAATATAAATTATTTAAAATAATTATCTAAAATTCACATTATCCACTGCTAGCCACAACAGCTTTTCCTCGTAGGTCCTAGACTTTGGTCATGACATACTGGTTGATTTCTTCTGGTGTTTATAAATTTACTAAGAACATTATAGGCATATACAAAACTGCCAGATAGGTCCATGGCCTGATCCAGTCACTAAGGCTGTGAGCCATAGCTTCATTGCTGACATTCAAAAGTTGCAGTTGCATACAACTGATGAGTAAGAAGATGAGGTGACGAAGGCACACATGCCGCTCGAAATTTGATAAATACAGTCCAGTGTGTTTGCGTTCATTTCGAACGATGAAGTGTCCCCCAGCATTCAGCCATGGAAAGTCTTGAAATAGCGGCTGAAAAGCATCGATCTGCTTGCATGTTGAAGCAGAGAGCACTTAGAAGTTAGATGTACCGATGTGATGCCCGGTGATTTTTCAGTTCTTGAAGCTGAAGGCGGAGAGAGTGACCACTGTTCTTAGCTGGTGGTGAAGAGTGGCCGCAGATCTTTGAAGAGAGTCCTGGTCTGCGCTTCATCAGTTGCCTGGCTCTTATCCTGGAGGGGTTTTATCACCTGCATTTTAGAAAATAGAAAAAGTTGTATTATTCAATTTTGAAGAATAACATTGGCTTATTAGATGTAAATGTAGGCAAAAAGTTTTGAGTAATGATAATAGGATTATAACTATTTATGACAATTTTTCTTCTTTTTATATAATTGTTTGTAATTTTTGGATATGTAGGATTATTGCACTCAATTTTTCATTGATATTCATCATCATGCTTGTCATTGACCACATTTGTTGTCATTGACAACGAAATAATTTAGTTCACCGTCATTTCAAATTAGACACGTGTTACGAGCACTAAACATAAGGAAATGAGAACTTGAATGTTTATTTCTATTAAAATATATAATTTTACATTTAAATTTGATATTATTTGGCACCAGTAGTCATTATTTAATTTGTTTTCCTTTACACATAAGCGTAGCATTATCATGTTTCATAAGATAATTTGGTACCGCGGTGGCTATGCCTACTAATAGTACTAATACTAGTACTAGTATTACTACAACTGAAACTGCCTTGAAAACTAAACTAACTCATTCATTCATGGTCTAAAATTACCAAAAAATATTAATTAAATACAAAATTAAATTCAACTCACCTATTCAACACAAGAAAATTTGTCCAACTTTGAACTTTTGTTTAGACATCCAAAATAAAATTGTTCGATCGATAATTGGTTGTACTTCTCGATCCAATGTTTCATAGCGAAATGAGGCAACGAAATGTTGCATGATGGGAATTTTAGTTCATTTCGAAAGTTGGCATTAGTAGGCCGACCAATGATAATTGCGGATACATGAGATTTGAAATATAGACCAATAAGAACACATGTTGAAGAAAATTTTGGGGCGCTAGTGGAACAAAGGGCAATTCTGGACCTTTTAATGGGCGAGTCCATTATACAGTGGGGTTGATAAGCTTTCCAACGATACCAAATATGCCTAGGTAGCTTTATAATTATGAATGTAAAAGCAAAAGGCGCCCTATAGGGTACATTTGGACGAATTTTCGCCCCCAAGTCAAAATGGTATCTCCCTATACCACTTTCAAATACACTTTTTAACACTTTTTAATCAATTTTAATGAAAACGGTAAATGCCGAAGTATAGATAAATGGATAAACTAGTAGAATTCACCAAAATCTCATTTTTGATAAAAATTTGAAAAATACTGATATTTTGACCCGTGGACCACCTTAAAGTCAAATATGAGGGCTTTTACTGTTATAGGAATAACTGGCCTGGCTATTCTAGATAGAAAGATCAATCGGATATTGCCTTTGAGTATTTGACATCCAAAAATGTGTGAGATATGCTTTGTTTGCGAATTCAATACGTGACTCATTTGATTGAATTTCAATAAGTGCCTCTACCAACCCTTGAAGTTTATCTGGTACATCCGCAATGTCACATCAACAGGGATCTACAATCCAAATGACATTATGCGAATCAATAACTGGAAAATAAACAGTGACCTTAGTAAGATGTCTGATAACTATATCCTTGATGTCATCAAAAGTTATATTTACGCTATCTTCCAAGTGCAAGGTCAGCTTTCAAAGGGCCACTAACTTATTTCCTTCTGTTTTTTGTTTCCAATATGAAAGCTATAATCTAAATGCTGCTATTCTTTCTCTGGCTGAAATAGTTCCATGAAATAGTTCCATGACATTATTGTGCACATTTAATGAAAGGTATACCATTAAGTTGTCTTGATATGACCAGTTTAAAGATAACAAATGTACATACATGTATATGACACATTTAAACATGCGTTTTCTGGCAGGAAATAGTGGTCTTATGTTCAAAGCGTACACGGACACATGAAAAATTTTAATTATATATAACAGATTTTGTATAATAGATGTTATATATCAGATTTTATATAACAGATTTTTTATAACAGATTTTATATATCAGATTTTATATAACAGATTTTTATAACAGATTTTATATGACAGATTTTATATATCAGATTTATATGACAGATTTTATATGACAGATTTTATATGACAGATTTTATATGACAAATTTTATATAACAGATTTTTTATAACAGATTTTATATATCAGATTGTATATAACAGATTTTATATATCAGATTTTATATAACCGATTTTATATATCAGATTTTATATGACAGATTTTATATGACAGATTTTATATGACAGATTTTATATGACAGATTTTATATATCAGATTTTATATAACAGATTTTATATATCAGATTTTATATGACAGATTTTATATATCAGATTTTATATATCAGATTTTATATATCAGATTTTATATAACAGATTTTATATATTCCCATTGAGTCTGCATTGTCCCCAATAATTCCCTTTCTACCCCAATTGGGGTTATTTACCCCTGTACGCCAACCCCTGGATTAGGAGATAGTGCTGACCTTCACAGCACATACAATAGAGAGAAATAAGAAGATAGGGCTGACCTCCATAACACATACAATAGAGAGAAATAAGAAGATAGGGCTGACCTCAAGCACATACAATAGAGAGAAATAAGAAGATAGGGCTGACCTTCACAGCACATACAATAGAGAGAAATAAGAAAGATAGGCTGACCTCGATAGCACATACAATAGAGAGAAATAAGAAGATAGGGCTGACCTCCATAACACATACAATAGAGAGAAATAAGAAGATAGTGCTGACCTCATAGCACATACAATAGAGAGAATAAGAAGATGGAGCTGACCTCCATAACACATACAATAGAGAGAAATAAAAAAGATGAGCTGACCTCCATAACACATACAATAGAGAGAAATAAAAAGATGGAGCTGACCTCCATAACACATACAATAGAGAGAAATAAAAAGATGGAGCTGACCTCCATAACACATACAATAGAGAGAAATAAAAAGATGGAGCTGACCTCCATAACACATACAATAGAGAGAAATAAGAAGATGGGGCTGACCTCAATAGCACATACAATAGAGAGAAATAAGAAGATAGGGCTGACCTCCATATCACATACAATAGAGAGAAATAAAAAGATAGAGCTGACCTAAATAGCACATACAATAGAGAGAAATAAAAAGATAGAGCTGACCTCGATAGCACATACAATAGAAAGAAGAGAATGCAACAGTAGTTTTAAAAATTGATTTAGAGAAAAATAGATATTCTCAAAAAAAGTTTCTATTTAATATTCATGACAGCTTTTTATGTTATCCTAGCATATTATAAAGGCTAAAAGATAAATTGATTAAGTAGATCAGGTGATAAATTATTCCTGCAAAAACTTGTATTCCTAGCCTACTATGAAGGACTATAATATAAATGATACCTGCCAACTTGTATTCCCTAGCCTACTATGAAGGACTACAAGATAAACTGACACAGCTGCGTGATGCTCGAGAGGCTTTAGACTCTCTCAGGGAGGAGCACAGAGAGAAGAGGAGAAGGGAGGCGGAGGAGATGGAGAGACTCAGACAAATACAGATGATGCAAAAACTGGAAGTCATGAGACAGAAAAAACATGTAGGTTCATTTCAATTACTAAATTACTACTTTATTTAGATTTCTACAGTCCTTTCTGGCACGTTACACTTAGTCATGGAATGTGTTTTAAATGTCAGTGTTAATTGTTTTAAAGTTGAAGCTGCACATTGATGATTGTGAACTGTGTTACATGAATACATTTTGTACACCAGGAATATTTGGAGATGCAGCGACAGTTGGCACTACAGAGACTTCAAGAACAAGAGAGGGAAATGGCTGTCAGATTGGAACAGCAAATACATTTAACACAGATCAGACAAATGCAGACATTTGGTTACCCCCAGGTATGCATCATTCATTTTAGTGAAACACTTCTTGATGGCACTTGATTCATGCTGCAGTCTGTTGGCAACAGTTGTTGGCGGCACTTGATTCATGCTGCAGTCTGTTGCCAACAGTTGTTGGTGGCACTTGATTCATGCTGCAGTCTGTTGGCAACAGTTGTTGGCGGCACTTGATTCATGCTGCAGTCTGTTGCCAACAGTTGTTGAAAGTACAAATCAGTTGAATAAAATTTACTTTCTGGAGGCTAAAAGTAAAATAGTAAAGTAAGAGACACGGCGTTAGTTAGTACTGCACTCCTTTCACACCCTCCCCAGTAAGAGACACAGCGTTAGTTAGTACTGCACTCCTTTCACACCCTCCCCAGTAAGAGACACGGCGTTAGTTATTACTGCACTCCTTTCCCACCCTCCCCAAATTTTGCTTTTAGTGCACAAATTGTGCAGTTGGCTACAGCCTCTAAATATAAATAAAACTGTGTCCCTCCCATTCTACACAGCTGACTGAGTTATTCGTGAATGTCCCACCAAATAATTTCAATTGTGATCTTATCTTTTGATGAATAACTGATGGGTTTGTGTCTATATGTATTTTTGTACTTAGCTACAACCACATACATATTATTTTTAGTAGCTATTTGATGGTATGGTCAATTGTGTTTGGTCATTTCAGGGCTACCCCCAACAAATGCTGGTCAACCCAGGCTTACCTCCCAATGGTGGGATGGTTCCTCACGGCTATACTAGCGGAGGTGGGTCGGCCGAGGGCTCGCCCGTGCACAGAGGTGCAGGGTGCAGCTGATGGTTACGGAAATATGCAACAGGTAAATTCTAGGGAGAAGTGGCAACCTTTTGTAACATTACACAGAGAGTGGCAACCTTTTGTAACATTACACATTTTGTTTTTAATTTAAAGATCTCAATTATCTTCTTTATTTATGAGCTGTTGGGTTCAAACAATGAAATATTTTCCCTGGATGTTTAACCAACTTAGATTTTTAAATGATTCATAGACTCACTCCGATAATCTTCCTTACAGGCAATAGGTCCCCAAGGAATGTCTCTACCACCTCAAATGAACCAGGTCAACCCAGGAATGTATCACATGGGGGCCCAGTATGGCTCACCAGCACCTGGCCCTGCCAGCATGCCATCAGGAGCCTATCAGCCTGAGAGTATGATGGGCCCACAGAATTATTCTTTACAGGTAACAACACATATGTATACAAACATTACAGGTAACAACAAATATGTATACAAACATTGCCCATTTGTCAAACTAAAACAAAGGTCAAGGATAAAGATCTTAAAACATTGTTAATCAAAACTTTGCTTGCAGATATTATGTATCTGAATTTGAAAACATTTAAGATATGCAGAATTTTGTTTTTAAACATCCGTTGTGCATTGTTATAGGCAATGATGGTAAGTGGTAGTGTTATAGGCAATGATGGTAAGTGGTAGTGTTATAGGCAATGATGGTAAGTGGTAGTGTTATAGGCAATGATGGTAAGTGGTAGTGTTATAGGCAATGATGGTAAGTGGTAGTGTTTAAGGAATGGTACACTTGCTTTCGTGGAGATTTAATTCATCTAATTTTCTTTACATGCAGGGAGATCAACACTCAATGGTGGGCCCAATGTCAAGTAAGTGCTACTTAATTGTTTGTATTTGTCCATTGATTGAACTTTCCAATCGTTGTTAAATCCCACAAATGTTATTGTTTGTGTATCTTTTATTTTGTTTCAGTTTGGGTAAGATGTATTCACACTGCATTCAATAATAAAGTAAAATATTGTCAGATAATTGATGTTTCCATGTAGGTGGCTATATCAACCTGCCATTTACCTGTATTTGTTTACTGTAATAGGTGGCTATAGCAACCTGCCATTTACCTGTATTTGTTTACTGTAATAGGTGGCTATAGCAACCTGCCATTTACCTGTATTTGTTTACTGTAATAGGTGGCTATAGCAACCTGCCATTTACCTGTATTTCTTTACTGTAATAGGTGGCTATAGCAACCTGCCATTTACCTGTATTTGTTTACTGTAATAGGTGGCTATAACAACATGCCTGGTCAACTAAACTCTGGTGTCCATCACCCCAACCCCTCACTGGATGGTCAAACAGGTTTTGTTGGTGGACCAGCTCAGGCCCAGGATTACCAGTCTTTTAACATGCAAGGTCAGTTCACAAACTTTAGTTGAATTCAAACATCATTTTACACCTTAAATTGTCAGTTGCCAACATTGACTAGAATATTATCCTTAACTCTGAGCTTTGGTTCTATCTTGTATCTGTTGACTAGAATATTATCCTTAACTCTGAGCTTTGGTTCTATCTTGTATCTGTTGACTCAACTCTTGCATGAATATCTTACCCTGTTGTTTAGGTTTAGCTGGAGCTTTGCCATCTCACCAGAATGCTTCCATGTACAGCAACACAGCACAGCCCCAACAGCAATATGCACCACCCCCACAGCAACAGTACCAACAGCCTCAACAGCAACAATTTTCACTCCCCTATCAACAAGGTGGACAGCCATCGGCAGGCCAAAAGGAATTACAGCTGATATCTTTTGATGATTAGTTGTTAAACTGTGACAATTGATTCACCGGCATTGCTAGCCTTCCCTACTGTAACAAAAACATGTCTTATTCCAGATATGGTGCATCTTTTATTACCCGTGAAATTGTTAAATACCTGCTGTTTTATGAAATATAATAAATTTATCGGAATGAAAAATTGTTTATATTTTACGAAAAGAATATTATAAATTTAAAAAAACAATGTTACAGTGGGACCCGCTTAAGTCGATGGCCTCGGGTATGAAAAATGGCGCCGAGATAACCGATCACCGACTTAAACGAAAACCAATATGGCGGCAAAATATTAACATGCGCTTGAAATTTCTTTATAATTATATACATGATGTGCGTTAATTAGTGATGGGAGGATTAATGATTTAATCGGAATCGTATCGGAATATCGGGACCCTAATATTTCTTCACTGTTTCCTAAGGTTAAGACCGTTCATTTTTAAGGACCCTTTAAATATAACGTAATGGGGGTTAGACTGCAATCAATTTAAATAATTTAAATATAACCCAGGGTTCCCACTCAGTCGGGAATTCTCTTAAAATAATTTTCCCGGTCTTGAAAGTCGGGAAAAGTTTTTTTTTGTCATAATTCAGTATGTTGTTCTCATCTTTTTCGCCTCGCCTCATGGCGCGTTTGCAATGCCCGGCAAATTTTTTTTTAAAACATATCAATATGGTAATTTTAAGTTTAGTGCTTTTGACGTGCAGGATATCTGTCACTATGAGACCGCACTCGAATTTCCTCCGTCAATCAAATGATACGCGTAACTTGTAATATAAATAGTAACAAATACGGCCTTGACCTTATCAGAATTCGACCTACAACAGTGATGACGTGTATATTATATATCTACTAGAAAATTAAGAAAATGATTTGATTTCAGCGTCACGCGCATGTTAGTCACAGTCATGTATCTTACTGGTAACAAAGCAACAACAAACTTTTAAAAGAATAATAATAATTTTTTATTTAATTATATAAAAACCACAGTCGATTCTCGATACAAACCTTTATTTTCTTTTCTAAAGATATTCGTTTATCTTAAAAAATAAAATGATTAATAAGTTTAATAATAATATAACATGCACAGCGAAATAATGACGGATTAAAGACCACTATCGCCATTTTCGAGTACCTCTGGTGAATACATACTCAATCTAACGGAATAAAATTGAAAGTAAAAACATCCGGTAATGTTTATTGAAATCTAGTAGAATCACACAATAGCCGGAAGTCTCAAAGAAAGCGAGATGTCAACACTGTTCTGAACTAAAAATGCCAAAGTGCATTGCTAGGCGAACAGACGGGGATCGAGCTAACCGGCGTTAAGTTGCAAATTTGGCACTCTTTTGTGCTCGAAATATTAGGGCTTGGCGACTTTAAAAAATCGAATTAACCGCTGAAAAAATGCAAAGACAAAGAGAATTTGGCGGTTCAAAAAAAAACGTCGACTTAATAGAGCTGGGGAGTTAACCAGGGCTCGAGTTAAGTGGGCCCCACTGTATTTATGCAACAACTTTTCTTTCCTAAAACAACATCCTAACAGCTAATGCATAGTTACAAGATTTGATAGTCTGGAATCTGACATGAATGTAGCAGTATCAAACATTTTTCAATCATTCCATGCTCTTATTTTTGCCACAAATGTGGAGGCGGCTTTGCCACAGTGTTTCTAATCTAATCAGCTATATGATGTGAACAAAACAGACGTGTGATCATGTACCATAAATAATTGTACCTTAAATTTTGTACATGTATCTGTGACCCTCGCATTTTTTTAAACACATTTTTTGTCCATAATTGTTGCTTAGGAATATTTTTTTAATTTAACAGCAGATCATGGCTGGCACTAACTTCTTTCAACCTCTAAAGTTCATTTCTGACAGAATGTAATTAATTTTCTTCATGGATTTCTTACAGGTTACTCGTGAAGATGAAAATATCCATGCAATGCCTCTCTGTCATGTCACTTTCTTAACTGAATAAAATTCTGTACTCTCCAAGGCACTGAATTCAGTTACAATCATCTGTATTCAAACAGAATCATGAACTGTTTCAAGGACTAAGTTTTTTATTCTGTTTTCATTGAGATGTATCATTTCAGAGCCACACAGTATCTACATGTTTGATAAGTAACCATAGTTGTTTTATGCTTCACATTATATGTTTATAGGGCTAAATTTTGATCATATCAATGAAGATGAGTCATGGGGAAGGAATCAATCCAATGATTGGTCATGGGGAAGGAATCAAGTCTATAAAAGCTTATAAGAAATCAAATACTGAAGGCAATTATAATTTAAAAATTTATTTCTGATATTTGGTTTATCTACACACTTCAGAGCAGAATAGATTGTATTGTGAACAACCTACTAAGGATATATTTTCCTTAACACACTTGAAGTGAAATTTTGTGTAACACTGGTATTGTCTCCCATGTTTGCTCATAGTCCAGATACTCCACTAATCTTTGCTTCTTGTTAGACTTACTGTGCAATGTACATGTATTTATTTACTTACAGAGTATCAAATAAATGGACAAATTTCCCACTACTTATATGTTGGTCTTTTTTTTTAAATTTCAGTAAATTTATTTTAAATGAGAAGTTTGCAGTTGACTATCTTTTAACTACACATCACCTAATGAAGTAATCTAGCAGTAGCAGCATTAGCTTCAATACACATAGTCACGTGAGGATCACGAGATTAGTGACAGAGATGTCACATGGGTAAAAAGCGTGCGAAAGGGAGTTCGGAGAGTAATGGCGAATGTTTGGCTGATGTCTCCACGTTGTGATACCTCAAAGTTATATTTGTGTATATAGTGTGCATATTAAAGTTATTTTTTTTGACAATAGTATTTCAAGGATTTATTGCACATAAGTTTGTAATTGTGAGAACGCCTACAAAACACATTAACAAGTAAATCATTTACACACATCACCTTATGAAGTAATCTAGCCGTTGCAGCATTAGCTTCACACATTGAAATGAAAGACATTCAAATTCTGCTTGCTCTTTAAAACACCCATTTGCTCACAATTTCATGGACAATTACCAGTAGACCTAAAACATAACCACAGACTGGCCATGAACGATACAAAAGCTTTTATCTGAGGATATGACTCATACTCATAGATCCGTCATGTCATGCTTCTTGGGCTTCTGTCATAGATCAGTCATGTCACGCTTCTTGGGCTTCTGTCATAGATCAGTCATGTCATGCTTCTTGGGCTTCTGTCATAGATCAGTCATGTCATGCTTCTTAGGCTTCTGTCATAGATCAGTCATGTCATGCTTCTTGGGCTTCTGTCATAGATCAGTCATGTCATGCTTCTTGGGCTTCTGTCATAGATCAGTCATGTCACGCTTCTTGGGCTTCTGTCATAGATCAGTCATGTCATGCTTCTTGGGCTTCTGTCATAGATCAGTCATGTCATGCTTCTTGGGCTTCTGTCATAGATCAGTCATGTCATGCTTCTTGGGCTTCTGTCATAGATCAGTCATGTCATGCTTCTTGGGCTTCTGTCATAGATCAGTCATGTCACGCTTCTTGGGCTTCTGTCATAGATCAGTCATGTCATGCTTCTTGGGCTTCTGTCATAGATCAGTCATGTCATGCTTCTTGGGCTTCTGGCATAGATCAGTCATGTCACACTTCTTGGGCTTCTGTCATAGATCAGTCATGTCATGCTTCTTGGGCTTCTGTCATAGATCAGTCATGTCATGCTTCTTGGGCTTCTGTCATAGATCAGTCATGTCATGCTTCTTGGGCTTATGGCATCCAGTGGCAGATGTCGTCATTTAGTGATATCTTTCAATCTTGCTTAACTCAAGTCTAGTTTTCTAAAGATCAAACACTTGTTGTTTGCTGGCATTTCAAACTGGAAAAGAAGGCAATATTTTCACCATCAGATAAATGTTTTCTTTTATTTAACTTAATCTGTTAATACAAGTAGTTGAAACAAGAAACATCTTATCTGTTACAGATGCTCCTTCTATAGAGAAGATAATTGGGTCCTAAACTTATCTAAAATAATTTGTTTAGTACTTACAATATTTTCAAGCTTTAAACCATTGTTTTTGGCCAACTTCTCCAGATCAGAGACATCTCTTACACCCCAAGAAGGATCCCTGCCAAAGTCATTAGGACGACATTTAACTAAATAAATATACATCTGCTTTAAACAAATATTCATTTAAGCACTCCTTAAATTATTCTTAGTTTTTGACAATAACTGAGTACTGTATCTATCAACTGAGTACTGTATCTACCAACTGAGTACTGTATCTATCAACTGAGTACTGTATCTATCAACTGAGTACTGTATCTACCAACTGAGTACTGTATCTACCAACTGAGTACTGTATCTACAACTGAGTACTGTATCTATCAACTGAGTACTGTATCTACCAACTGAGTACTGTATCTATCAACTGAGTACTGTATCTACCAACTGAGTACTGTATCTACCAACTGAGTACTGTATCTACCAACTGAGTACTGTATCTACCAACTGAGTACTGTATCTACCAACTGAGTACTGTATCTACCAACTGAGTACTGTATCTACCAACTGAGTACTGTATCTACCAACTGAGTACTGTATCTACCAACTGAGTACTGTATCTACCAACTGAGTACTGTATCTACCAACTGAGTACTGTATCTATCAACTGAGTACTGTATCTATCAACTGAGTACTGTATCTATCAACTGAGTACTGTATCTATCAACTGAGTACTGTATCTACCAACTGAGTACTGTATCTATCAACTGAGTACTGTATCTATCAACTGAGTACTGTATCTACCAACTGAGTACTGTATCTATCAACTGAGTACTGTATCTACCAACTGAGTACTGTATCTATCAACTGAGTACTGTATCTATCAACTGAGTACTGTATCTACCAACTGAGTACTGTATCTATCAACTGAGTACTGTATCTATCAACTGAGTACTGTATCTACCAACTGAGTACTGTATCTACCAACTGAGTACTGTACAACTGAGTACTGTATCTACAACTGAGTACTGTATCTACCAACTGAGTACTGTATCTACCAACTGAGTACTGTATCTATCAACTGAGTACTGTATCTACCAACTGAGTACTGTATCTACAACTGAGTACTGTATCTACCAACTGAGTACTGTATCTATCAACTGAGTACTGTATCTACCAACTGAGTACTGTATCTATCAACTGAGTACTGTATCTACCAACTGAGTACTGTATCTACCAACTGAGTACTGTATCTATCAACTGAGTACTGTATCTACCAACTGAGTACTGTATCTACCAACTGAGTACTGTATCTATCAACTGAGTACTGTATCTACCAACTGAGTACTGTATCTATCAACTGAGTACTGTATCTACCAACTGAGTACTGTATCTATCAACTGAGTACTGTATCTATCAACTGAGTACTGTATCTACCAACTGAGTACTGTATCTACCAACTGAGTACTGTATCTACCAACTGAGTACTGTATCTACCAACTGAGTACTGTATCTATCAACTGAGTACTGTATCTATCAACTGAGTACTGTATCTATCAACTGAGTACTGTATCTATCAACTGAGTACTGTATCTATCAACTGAGTACTGTATCTATCAACTGAGTACTGTATCTACCAACTGAGTACTGTATCTATCAACTGAGTACTGTATCTACCAACTGAGTACTGTATCTATCAACTGAGTACTGTATCTATCAACTGAGTACTGTATCTACCAACTGAGTACTGTATCTATCAACTGAGTACTGTATCTATCAACTGAGTACTGTATCTATCAACTGAGTACTGTATCTACCAACTGAGTACTGTATCTATCAACTGAGTACTGTATCTACCAACTGAGTACTGTATCTACCAACTGAGTACTGTATCTATCAACTGAGTACTGTATCTACCAACTGAGTACTGTATCTATCAACTGAGTACTGTATCTACCAACTGAGTACTGTATCTACAACTGAGTACTGTATCTACAACTGAGTACTGTATCTACCAACTGAGTACTGTATCTATCAACTGAGTACTGTATCTATCAACTGAGTACTGTATCTACCAACTGAGTACTGTATCTATCAACTGAGTACTGTATCTACAACTGAGTACTGTATCTATCAACTGAGTACTGTATCTACCAACTGAGTACTGTATCTACCAACTGAGTACTGTATCTATCAACTGAGTACTGTATCTACCAACTGAGTACTGTATCTATCAACTGAGTACTGTATCTACCAACTGAGTACTGTATCTACCAACTGAGTACTGTATCTACCAACTGAGTACTGTATCTATCAACTGAGTACTGTATCTATCAACTGAGTACTGTATCTATCAACTGAGTACTGTATCTATCAACTGAGTACTGTATCTATCAACTGAGTACTGTATCTATCAACTGAGTACTGTATCTATCAACTGAGTACTGTATCTATCAACTGAGTACTGTATCTATCAACTGAGTACTGTATCTATCAACTGAGTACTGTATCTATCAACTGAGTACTGTATCTACCAACTGAGTACTGTATCTACCAACTGAGTACTGTATCTATCAACTGAGTACTGTATCTATCAACTGAGTACTGTATCTATCAACTGAGTACTGTATCTATCAACTGAGTACTGTATCTATCAACTGAGTACTGTATCTATCAACTGAGTACTGTATCTATCAACTGAGTACTGTATCTATCAACTGAGTACTGTATCTATCAACTGAGTACTGTATCTATCAACTGAGTACTGTATCTACAACTGAGTACTGTATCTATCAACTGAGTACTGTATCTATCAACTGAGTACTGTATCTATCAACTGAGTACTGTATCTATCAACTGAGTACTGTATCTACAACTGAGTACTGTATCTATCAACTGAGTACTGTATCTATCAACTGAGTACTGTATCTATCAACTGAGTACTGTATCTATCAACTGAGTACTGTATCTATCAACTGAGTACTGTATCTATCAACTGAGTACTGTATCTATCAACTGAGTACTGTATCTATCAACTGAGTACTGTATCTACAACTGAGTACTGTATCTATCAACTGAGTACTGTATCTATCAACTGAGTACTGTATCTGATAATCAACTTACTGAGCTCGCAAGCCAGCATCAAAACGAACATTGCTCTCTGGTACCAACTTCCCATTCACCTTAAAAGGCTGAAAGTAAAATAAGGTTAAAATAAATATTGTTATCTTATTTTTAAATTTAAACATAAGTAACAGGTGATTAAACAGTGTAATTTAATAGTGGAATAAAGAAATGACATAGAGTATACCAATAAATGACATAGTGTATACCAATAAATGACGTAGTGTATACCAATAAATGACATAGAGTATACCAATAAATGACATAGAGTATACCAATAAATGACATAGAGTATACCAATAAATGACATAGTGTATACCAATAAATGACGTAGAGTATACCAATAAATGACATAGTGTATACCAATAAATGACGTAGAATATACCAATAAATGACATAGAGTATACCAATAAATGACGTAGAGTATACCAATAAATGATGTAGAGTATACCAATAAATGACGTAGAGTATACCAATAAATGACGTAGAGTATACCAATAAATGACATAGAGTATACTAATAAATGACATAGAGTATACCAATAAATGATGTAGAGTATACCAATAAATGACATAGAGTATACCAATAAATGACATAGAGTATACCAATAAATGATGTAGAGTATACCAATAAATGACGTAGAGTATACCAATAAATGACATAGAGTATACCAATAAATGATGTAGAGTATACCAATAAATGACGTAGAGTATACCAATAAATGACGTAGAGTATACCAATAAATGACGTAGAGTATACCAATAAATGACAGAGTATACCAATAAATGACGTAGAGTATACCAATAAATGACGTAGAGTATACCAATAAATGACATAGAGTATACCAATAAATGACATAGAGTATACCAATAAATGACATAGAGTATACCAATAAATGACGTAGAGTATACCAATAAATGACATAGAGTATACCAATAAATGACATAGAGTATACCAATAAATGACGTAGAGTATACCAATAAATGACATAGAGTATACCAATAAATGACATAGAGTATACCAATAAATGACATAGAGTATACCAATAAATGACATAGAGTATACCAATAAATGACGTAGAGTATACCTATATTTAAAATCATATTTCTGAAAACACTCTTGTTATTGGTCTTGTGTTCAAATTATAACTGAATTTTGCAGTTTTATTAAAAATACAATTTTTTTCTTTAAAAATGTATGATATAACCAGAATTAGTATAGTATTTAGAAAGTGTATCAATAATACAACATATATACACCATTTAAAATCAATCCAATAATGTACTGAATTTGTTAATTGAAGTATTTTTAATATTTCCATTTTTATGGGTTATCTATTTTTCTATGACTTACAGGTACACGAATAAAACACCTTGACTTTTTAATAAAACATCTATTTTTCTATGACTTACCCCGTACATGAATAAAACGCCTTGACTTTTTAATAAAATATCAGCAGCTTTGAAAAGACCCTGAAAATTATGCATGAATGATAATTTTTGTGTGTGCTAAATTCAAATTTTAGTAATAAAATGTCATAAAATAAACACTTTCTAATTTTCATTATACAATCAATAAAATTCCTGGTAAGGTAAGTACAGGGAGTCCTCGGGTTACGACCTTCTCGACTTACACTGTTTCGTGATTATGAACGCGCCCACCAAAATTTAAAAAAGTAATAATATAACACGTTATTTTGTCTTTTTTTTTCTTCTTTTTAAACTTTTATTTTCATGGGGTAACAAATTGTTTTCTCTTTTATAAATACTTTTTATGTTATTAACTGCTTTTATACTTCAGGCGCACACGGCAGAAAGAATACACTTTGTTGTGTTGTGTTGTAGGGTGAGGAAGATGCTCAGTCTCGGTACATACGCCATTTTGGTTGTTTACACTGTCTCTCTCTCTCTCTCTAGTTTTGTCTTTTTTTTCAAACTTTTTTTTCATGAGGTAAGGAATTGTTTTCTCTATTTTTATGTCATTAACTGTAACATTTTGTTATAGCACTGTACATACAGTACTTTACATATATATATATATATATATATATATATATATACTAGGGGCAAGTACCCGGCTTCGCCCAGGTTTAACAACAACAGCAACAACAACAAAAACAAAAACAACAAAGCAACAACAGCAACAACAACAGCAACAACGACAAAACCAACAACAGAAACAGCAACAGCAACAAAACAACAAAAACAAAACAACAACAAAAACAACAAAATCAACAACAAAACAACTACAACAACAGCAACAACAACAAAGCAACAACAACAAAACAACAACTACAACAGCAACAACAACAAAGCAATAACAACATGAAGGACATTGTCGTCGCAGGGCAAGGGATGTGGACAACAACAACAACAGCAAAAACAACACAAAAGCAACAACAGCAACAACAACAACAGCAACAACAACAAAAACAACAACAGCAACAACAACAAAAACATCAACAAAACATCAACAACAAAACAACAACTACAACAACAAAGCAACAACAACAAAACAACAACTACAACAACAAAAGCAACAACAACAAAGCAACAACAACAACAAAATTATTTTATGGCATAATCGCCTTCTTGTTAATCTCGACACCAAAATGTTTATTAATTTGCGTCATTATTTTACGTCTTAATTTTCAATAATTTTTATTTTATATAGCTCATATAGGGAAAAACTATATTTTGGGCCCCCGGGCCCCAGTATCTTATATATATGGAACGAAACCCGTTTAATAACCCTTCCGGTATAATTTTGTGTACGTGTACCAAATTTCACGTTATTTGGTTGTCTGGATCTTGAGTTATTAGGGAACAGACAGACAACAAATGCGGCTTATATATATAGAGGGCTGTTAATGATTAATTTAAATTTAATCGTTAACTTTTGAAAAATTAATGATTAATTAATAGTTAATTTCAATTAAAGCCAAAAATTGAAGTTAATGGTGTCATAGGTAACATTTATTAAACGTACTTGTCTAAAATCGAAATAGCACTGGAATGTCTTCTTTATATGACATCTTTTAACCAACAAAGCCAACAGACAAATGTATTGATATTATTTGGTTCAAGTGATGAGCTGGTCTAATTTACAATAAAACCAGCCGAGCTCAACAATCGTTCACATAGCTTTAGATTGTCTCAGCTGAAGTTTTTGATAAGTAGTGGATGTTTGGTTTGCAGGTGATATGTAAGCGAAGTGTTAAAACCATGGTAGCATTGTTCTCTTTAAGCAGCGCTGCTTCGCTGATATTTGACCGACGCCACGCAGGAGTTTAGCATCACCGCGCAGCAAATTTTGTAAAATATTGCACAAAAAATGGACACTGTGCAACTTTGCACACGCGTTGTTTTTTTTTAAACTTTGCACACAGACCAACGAAGCCTAGACTTAGAGGGAACATTGCATGGTGGGCAAACGATTTCACTCAATGGACACAATAACCTTTATCAACATTTTGAACATTCAAGTCAGTCAATAGTTTAAAACCAAAATGTTCGTGCAATCGCCCGGAAATTAGTTTATAATTTTGGCAGAAATATTTTACTTTTTGACTTCCAGTACATTTATAAGTGGTGGGTCGATTAATCATTTAAAAAATTTTAATCTATAAAAATTTTAACGATTAATCGAGAAATTGATAGTGAATTTCCGCAGCCCTAGTTTATATATATATATATATATTAGGGCTGCGGAAATTATCGATTAATTGTTACAAATTTTATCGATTAAATATCGATTCAAATAATTTTAATCGATAAAAATTCGTTAAAATTTAAGAAAATATTTATAATATTTTTTTTAAATTTTAGTAATAAATAATAAATTATTAATAATTAATAATAATTTTTTTTTAACGTACAAACATCTCCTGCATAATATTAAAACTTATTTTATTGATTTATGTTGACCGGCAGACATCAACTAAAAAATGGCTGACTGCCAGAGCCGTCTTTACACCATTTTGGGCCCCCGGGCAAAGAAAAAGTGTTGGGCCCTTCCCCCGCAGGAATAAAAAATGAATATACATAATATATATAAATAAACATATTCCCATAGGGCCCATATGCTCGTGGGCCCTCGTGCAAATGCCCAACGGGCCTATGCGTTAAGACGACCCTGCTGAAAGCATCAGCGCAGTTAAATTTAAACATATAACTAGAAAGTTGAGCAAATATGTTGTTTTTAAGCTAACAGCGGATGGCAAAGTCGAAGATGGTGAAAACGTTTACTGTGTTCACTGCCATAAACAATTCTTTTTTGAAGGATCAAATACATCGCTGACGTACCACCTTCAGTACAAATCAAGTATCAACACAGTCATGAAATTTAGTTCAAAATATTCTTAATTTTCAATGTCCGTGAGATATGTTCATTTTAATGACGTCATAAATTTCTTTTTTTGGTTTTAATCGAAATTATCGATTAATTAATCGATAATTTTTCAAAAGTTTACGATTAAATTTAAATTAATCGATAACAGCCCTAATATATATATAATGTTCCGACTTACGCTGAAATTCGGTCTACGGCGTTTCATAAGAACGGATCACCGTCGTAACCCGAGGACTGTATTTGTGGTAATATATCTTGTTACCACAGAGGTGTCAAACGCCGATATGTGGACCATGTTGCTGTTTAAGATTAGGTCAAATGTCTCCTTTCTGAGAGTCTCTCCACTACTGTCTATGGGTTTTGAGATGTCAATGAGCAAGGGAGGTAACACATTGCCTAACTGCTTGAAAGTGGTGTACGCAGATATACTGTAATAAAATTAACATCATTAAACATTATCTTGTTTTACATGATTAAAACACCATACTCATCAATACTGCACTATTAAAATATTGTGTTTATAATCTTCCTTTATTTATTCATGGTTAAAAAAATTGTAGACATAAAGCTGTTTGAAAATAATATTGTTCTGATAATACATGTTTACATTTGTAGTGAACATTGCATGTCTGTGTACAACTAATAGCACATGTTTACATTTGTAGTGAACATTGCATGTCTGTGTACAACTAATAGTACATGTTTACATTTGTAGTGGACATTGCATGTCTGTGTGCAACTAATAGTACATGTTTACATTTGTAGTGAACATTGCATGTCTGTGTACAACTAATATAAATCATGGAATCCCCATGTCAATGAAGTTATTAAAAAATCAAACAAAACCTTAGGCTTTATAAAAAGGAACTTTAACAAATGTAATAGAGATATAAAACTAAAATGCTACCTCACTTTGGTGAGACCTGCACTAGAATATGCATCTTCTGTATGGGACCCATCCACCAAAGAAAACATTGATAAACTAGAACAAATTCAAAAAAGAGCTGCCAGATTCATTACTGGAGAATATTCGAAACTGACAAGAGTAACACCATTAGTTAAATCATTAAACCTTGAAACACTAGAGGATAGAAGAACCAAGAGCAAAGTAGTAATCATACATAAAGCAATTAATTCTAATTTAGAAATACAACACAAAGATAACTTAATACAACCCTCAGATAGACATAAGGATAAAAACACCTTTCTTATTCCGTATGCAAGAACAAACACATACAAGTTTTCCTTTTTCCCGTCCTGAATTCGGGCGTGGAATGGGTTGCCTGAAGAATCCAGGAAAACCAACACTTTATCAACATTTAAATCTCTAATAAAAATGCAGGACTAAACACAAACCATAGATAAGCGTAGGACGCAATAATCTTCTGTATAGAAGGAGCGTCTGTAAACAGATAAGATAGTACATGTTTACATTTGTAGTGAACATTGCATGTCTGTGTACAACTAATAGTACATGTTTACATTTGTAGTGAACATTGCATGTCTGTGTGCAACTAATAGTACATGTTTACATTTGTAGTGAACATTACATAGTTTTCTAAAAGTGATTATGTACAAATTGTGATGACCTGTAGAGATTAATTAGTAAGAAGTATTGTTGAACATCTTTCAATATATGATATTGATTTATAAGTTATAAGAAATATTTACCTGTTATGGCCTTAACACCATGTTTTTTTCTAATTAATAACTAACTTATGATTTTTATAAAGATCACCAGCCTACTATCCACTTAAGATCAATGAAATAATTTTCTTATGTAAACCATAATTTTATTATAGCCACTTGAAATTTTACATTTTAAATGTCAATTTTTTTAAAGGCCAGCTTGCGCAAAATAAAGAAAAAAATTAATTCAGTCTATTGAAACCAAAGACAGCTACCAGCTTTTTAAAATTCCATCAAGTGATTTTTCAAAAGGATACTAAAAAACTGAATGTGAATGGGGTATAGAATCAAACTAAGAAATGTGAATGATATCCTCGTGGCGTTGGAATCACAAATGGGATCTCATCAAGAAATTTTTGTAGCAGAAATTTTAAAAATTTCTATAATTTAATTTTATACATTTCTTTTACATGGCTTATAAGTTTGGTGTTAACTGTTTATTGAATGGGTTATAAGCTTCGTGTTAACTGTTTAGTGAATGGGTTATAAGTTTGGTGTTAACTGTTTAGTGAATGGATTGTTGTTCGTCCGTCGTGGTCGACGATGACCACTCTCATCATATTTGCTGGGCCGCCACATGTGTCCTCTGGTGGCTTATTAACCCTATTCTGGCACGAAAAAGGCGTCCACACGTCGGACAAGAGATGGATGCGGTCCCTTCAGGAGGGTTTTGGATACGGTCCTTTCTGACTTGACACTTTAACTTGGCTGCCTGTTGTCTGTTTGCCTCACAGACAGCTGCGCCATTCCATATCGTAGAGCGCCAGTGGGCTCGGTTTCTGGCTGCTGCTTCCCAGGAGTCATGTTCGATGTCGAAGGCCTTCAGAGCTGTTTTAAGTGCATCCTTGTAGCGCTTACGTGGATCTCCGCGTGCTCTATGCTTTTCTGCAAGCTCACCATAGAAGAGCCTCTTGGGGAGGCGATGGTCGGGCATGCGCACTACATGCCCCGCCCAGCGTAGTTGGCTTTGCATGAGGATAGTTTGGATGCTGGGGAGTTCTGACCTGGCTAATATTTCGGTGTCTGGAACTTTTTCCTGCCATTTTATATTGAGAATTTTTCTAAGGCTTTTGGTGTGGAAGTGGTTCAGCAACCTCGCATGGCGTTGGTATACGGTCCAAGTTTCACATGCATATAATAGGGTGGGAAGCACAACAGCTCTGTATACTTTTAGTTTTGTTTGGGTGCTGATTCCCCTTCTGTTCCAGACACTGTCATGCAATCTACCGAATGCTGCGCTGGCCTTTCACCTCGGCATCAATATTGGCCTTCTGAGACAGTGTGCTGCCAAGATAGGTAAAGCGGCTCACTGTGTTGATTTTGTTGGCTTTGATGAATATGTTAGGCTCAGTATAAGATTTGCCTGGGGCCGGCTGGTATAACACTTCTGTCTTCTTTGTGCTGATGGTGAGCCCAAAGTTAGAGCACGCACTGGAAAATTTATCAGCACTTAGTTGCAGTTGTGCTTCATAGCCCGCGTTAAGGGCACAATCATCAGCAAAAAGAAGGTCCAGGATGCTGTCTGATTTAACCTTTGTCTTAGCTTTAAGCATCCTGAGGTTGAACAGACGACCATCAGTGCGATACCTAAAGTCCATGCCTACATTGCTATTCCTGAAGGCCTCTGTAAGCATGGCTGAGAACATGAGGCTGAACAATGTTGGGTCCAGAACACAGCCTTGCTTAACGCCATTTGTGACAGGGAATGGTTTAGAGACCTCTCCGTTGTCCTGGACTCGAGCCTGCATGCCATCATGAAATTGCCTTACAATGCTAATATATATTTATTTGGACACCCATACTTGGCCATAATCCTCCATAGGCCCTCTCTGCAGACTGTGTCAAAGGCTTTCGTAAGGTCTATGTAAATGGAAAATAGGTCCATATTCTGCTCTTGACACTTTTCCTGCAATTGTCTTGCTGCAAAGATCATGTCGATGGTCCCACATTCTTTCCGAAAACCACATTGGCTTTCTGGTAAAAGACCCTGATCCAGATGTGCACTTAGGCGATTTAGGAGAATTCTGGCGAGTATTTTTCCTGCAATTGATAGCAGTGAAATTCCACGATGATTATCGCAGGCTTGGCGGTTCCCTTTTCGCTTGTACAAGTGGACTATAGAGGCATCTTTAAAATCCTGGGGGATAGTCTCTTGCTGCCACATCATTAGGAAGATTTCATGCAGCTTTTCCAGTAGAACCATGCCACCTTCTTTGTATATTTCTGCTGGAATTGAGTCTGCTCCAGGAGCCTTTACACATGACAGAAGATGTACAGCCCTTTGCGTCTCAAGAAGAGTAGGCGGGTCATCCATTGCCAGGTTAATTGGTACTTGAGATAGGCGACTGATAGCATCTTCATTAATACTTGAGTTGCTGTTTAGGACAGCATGATAGTGTTCAGCCCAGCGCTCAAGAATCTTCTCCCCGTTAGTAATTAGATATGTCCCATCAGCACTGAGGAGCGGGGATGAATTAGACGTTGTGGGTCCCGTACACTTCCTTAAGGGCGTTGTAAAAATTCTTCATATCATGCCTGTCTGCATATTGTTGAATCTCATCAGCTTTCTTGTTTAGCCATGAGTCTCGCATCCAGCGAAGTTTTTGTTGTATGATGCTGCGTATGCTATTATATGAGTCCGTTACGGTTGAAGACCTGGGATTGCTGATGCGTCTTTTGTGGAGTTGATGTTTCTCTGCCAACATTTGCTTGATTTCGTCGCAATTGTCATCGAACCAGTCTTGGTGCTTTCTAGTCGCGGGTCCAAGGATTTGAGAGGCTGTGCTGTAGATTAAATCTCTAAAGTTCGTCCAAGCAGTCTCAATGTTGGTATTGTTTAGAGTTGTGGATCTCAGTTTGTCCTCCAGGGCTGTCTCCAGAGATTGTTTAGTACTCGCACAGTTTAGCTTAGTGGTGTTTAGCCGTTTTAGGGTTTTCCTTCCTTGGGGCTGTCTTTTGGGCTGAATGCGAATATTAAGTTTGGAGATGATGAGACGATGGTCTGTCCAGCATTCAGCACCGCAGAGCGATTTGGTCACACAGACGTCTTGTCTATCTTTCTTCCTTGTGATAACGTAGTCTATTAGGTGCCAGTGCTTGGAGCGAGGGTGCATCCATGAGGTTCTGTTTCTTGTGGGAAGACTGAATACTGTGTTAGTAATCAGCAAGTCATGTTCAACACACGCCTGAAGCAACAGGAGACCATTGCTATTACACCGGCCCACTCCATGTTTTCCTATCGCACCGTCCCAAAGAGCGTCATCGCAGCCCACTCTTGCATTAAAGTCACCAAGTATGACAAGCTTATCAGTAGAAGGAATGTTGGCGATGATAGAGTGAAGGTCCTCGTAAAACCTGGATTTCACGTCATCAGGGTTTGTCATTGTTGGGCCATAGCAGCTGATGATGTTAAGATATTTCTTCCCGACCAACAGAGGCAGTCTCATCGTCATTAGTCTGTCATTTATGCACTTTGGAGGACTAGCGAGTTTGTATACTAATGATGTCTTCATGGCAAAGCCAACACCAGCCTCACGGCGTTCCTCGCTCCCTCTGCCACTCCAGAAGAAGGTGTAGCCGGAGCCTCTTTCGCTTAGTTCGCCCTCTCCTGGTAAACGGGTCTCGCTGAGAGCGGCAATGTCGACGTCATATCATGAAAGTTCGTGGCACACCAGGGCAGTTGTCCGTTGGGGTCTGTTAGTTTCATTTCTGTCCATTAGTGTGCGCACATTCCATGTACCCAGTGAATGAGTTATAAGTTTGGTGTTAACTGTTTAGTGAATGAGTTATAAGTTTGGTGTTAACTGTTTAGTGAATGAGTTATAAGTTTGGTGTTAACTGTTAGGTGTTCCATTGTTGTTTTTTTTGTTGTCAAATGCAATACTGGAAAACACTGGGTATATTTGTTGTCTGAAACTTTTATTTTGATGAGAGATTTTGAAAGCACTCATGGAAACATCCAGCAAATGGACTTGGGGCTGTTAAATGGCATGACTACTTCAATAGTCTATGTATTTACTTATCTCATCTTATCTTATCTGTTTACAGACGCTCCTTCTATACAGAAGATTATTGCGTCCTACGCTTATCTATGGTTTGTGTTTAGTCCTGCATTTTTATTAGAGATTTAAATGTTGATAAAGTGTTGGTTTTCCTGGATTCTTCAGGCAACCCATTCCACGCCCCAATTCCGGACGGGAAGAAGGAAAACTTGTATGTGTTTGTTCTTGCATACGGAATAAGAAAGGTGTTTTTATCCTTATGTCTATCTGAGGGTTGTATTAAGTTATCTTTGTGTTGTATTTCTAAATTAGAATTAATTGCTTTATGTATGATTACTACTTTGCTCTTGGTTCTTCTATCCTCTAGTGTTTCAAGGTTTAATGATTTAACTAATGGTGTTATTCTTGTCAGTTTCGAATATTCTCCAGTAATGAATCTGGCAGCTCTTTTTTGAATTTGTTCTAGTTTATCAATGTTTTCTTTGGTGGATGGGTCCCATACAGAAGATGCATATTCTAGTACAGGTCTCACCAAAGTGAGGTAGCATTTTAGTTTTATATCTCTATTACATTTGTTAAAGTTCCTTTTTATAAAGCCTAAGGTTTTGTTTGATTTTTTAATAACTTCATTGACATGGGGATTCCATGATAGTTTCTCATTTATTAAGACTCCTAAGTATTTTGCATCTTTAGTTTGGGTCAGTTCTTTTCCATGAATGTAATATTTTGAATTTATTTGTTTCTTTTTCTTTGTTACTCTTAACAGTTGACACTTTTCTGGGTGGAAAGACATACTCAAGTTAGTTTCCCATTTTATCAATTCATCTAAGTCTTTTTGTAAAATTTTGCTATCTTGTTCTGATTTAATTGTTCTATAGATTATACAATCATCAGCAAATAACCTAACTTTTGTACCTGTTGAGATGTTGTTGGGTAAATCATTTATATAAATTAAAAAGAGTAAGGGACCTAGCACAGTTCCTTGTGGAACTCCTGAGTTAACCTTTATTGGTGCAGATTTAGATCCATTAATTATTACAGTTTGCTCCCTGCCCAAAAGGAAGTCTTGGATCCAGTGATGTAAGGAACCTGAGATTCCAAAGTAGTTAAGTTTTTTAAGTAAACTAAGGTGGTGAACTTTGTCAAATGCTTTTGAGAAGTCTAGTAATATTGTATCTATTTGATCATTTTTTGATCATTACTTACTGAAATGTAAGGCAAAATTTACCTTTTAAGATGAGTTTTATCAATATCACTTGGCTGCCAAATGATGTGTGGAAGATGAATAGCAAAATGAGCAACATGTTGCCCAGTTCCAGAAGCTATTTCTAGGACTTTGGCTGGCCCGTTAGGGTTAAGGTAGTTTTTTAACACACCTGGAGAAATCATTTAATTAGGTTGGTCAATGACATAACTATTAATTCATTTTTTAAGTTGGGTGATGTAAAAAATTTATAGTTATTATCGTTGTTATTTTTAAATTTTTTTTTGTATTGAAAGAGATTGCTGTCATTCATCATTATGGGCTAATGTTATTTTTATGAATAAAACCATTAAAAGATGTACCTAAAATAGGCTGTTTGTTGCGTTCAGCTGCACTTGAATTCAACATTTTTCAGCCTGTATAGAAATATTGTCCGTAAAACAGGAAATGATGCACATAGTTTAAAATAAAATAAGATAACATGGCAACAAAAAAAGGAAGAAAAAAAGAATTATTTCCCTATAATAAATACAATTATTTCGTTTAAAGCAAAAGAACTCAAGCAGCTCAGACGCTAAGTATCAATATTGCACAGTAACAAATCGGGTGAGGCGACACAATTATTGGCTCTACAAGGGTGCACAATCCGTAACTTATGAAAGTTTTGTAATAATTCCAGGAGCTTTATGTACATGATTTTATTACAATAAAGTTAGCTGTTAGAGACAGAACTGACAACTTAATCAAGTTAGCTTTTAGAAACAGAACTGACAACTTAATCAAGTTAGCTTTTAGAGACAGAACTGACAACTTAATAAAGTTAGCTTTTAGAGACAGAACTGACAACTTAATCAAGTTAGCTTTTAGAGACAGAACTGACAACTTAATCAAGTTAGCTTTTAGAGACAGAACTGACAACTTAATCAAGTTAGCTGTTAAGAGACAGAATTGACAACTTAATCAAGTTAGCTTTTAGAGACAGAACTGACAACTTAATCAAGTTAGCTGTTAAGAGACAGAATTGACAACTTAATCAAGTTAGCTTTTAGAGACAGAACTGACAACTTAATCAAGTTAGCTGTTAGAGACAGAATTGACAACTTAATCAAGTTAGCTTTTAGAGACAGAACTGACAACTTAATCAAGTTAGCTTTTAGAGACAGAACTGACCAGAGGCGTAACTAGGTTTTTGGCGCCCTTGGCTAATTTATTTTTGGCACCCTTGATAAATTTTGCGATTTTTTCATTTGTTAGAAAAAATAATTGAATTTCTCTTATTTTATTTATGACAATAACAGTGACAGTCATACAACGTGAATATAAAAAATGCATAAGACAGGAACAATACTAATTTGCAGTTTATTATTTACTAAATAATACCAATATATTGGTGGATAAAACGGGATATAGTTGCATTAATAAAGAATACAGAAAAACTTGAAGTAACGTGTATTATATATAAAAACAATAGTGTCAATGTGTCATACGCATTATCTCATACATAACGATAGAAACTCACAATTAAAAGTAAATTGAAGTAACACTCCACCGACTACAGCTCAGCACTTCCGTTAGCTGGCGTATTGGCGTGTTGCTAATACAGTCTGACCTTTCTAAGTGGAACTCAAAGGGGTGAAAAAATCGTCTTACAGAGTTTTCGATTTAGTGAAACTAGTGTATTAGGCGCAGATTAATCAAGGAAAATGTTGATATTTAGAGGGGGTGGGGGGGGGGACACAGCCATAGCGGCTAGAAGGCTTGACAGGAAAGAGGAGCGGTGATGTTTCATATGATAGGAGCCAACTTGCATTGACATACCGACATAAGCCCGTGAGAGGAGAGACCTTCCCTCCCCTCCCCCACTTTACTCCCTCGACAGTGGGACAGGATAGTAAGATTTTTCTTTTTAAAAGAAAGACTGTGAAATCACATTGACATTTGTATGATAAGAAGACCCGCCAACGCCACAAACATAATAAAAAATTTTATAATAGTTTATATGAAATATATTTAAATAAAATTAATTATTAACTTTTTTGTTATCAAGGATAAAATTGAAATACAGTCGGACCTTGCTAAGTCGAAAGTCTCCCTATATCAAATTAATTGTTAGGTCCCGGCCAAATTCCATAAGACTAATGTATTTTAGATCTCCTTAACTCAAAGATTTTTGGCTTTCAACCACTCTTAGACGAATTTTCCAAGGCGTTCGGGTTATTATTCTGGAGTGACATTTCAGAACACGTGTTCCGTAGAGCCACGTAAATGGACATAAAATCTTATATTAGTGCATTCCATGAGGAATTAAGCGACCCTTGCAAGTACAAAAAAATGACAAAGACAAGAAAAAGGAGTTGTAACTAATTCACGTCCCTTTGCTGTATGCTGTGACTCTTTTTAATAAGACAAATCTTACTCCCCCCATCCCACTGTGGAGGGAGTAATGCGGGGGAGGGGAGGGAAGGTGTCTCCTCTCACGGGCTTGTGTCGGCATGTCAAAGCAAGTTGGCTTCCATTCATATGAAACATAGACACCGCTTCTCTTTCCTGTCAAGCCTGCTAGCCGTTATGGCTGTTCCTCCCACCTCTCAATATCTACATTGTCCTTGATTAATCTGTGCCTATTACGCCATTTTCCCTAACTCAAAAACTACGTTAAGTCGAATTTGTTTTTCGGTTCCTTTTGATTTCGACTTAGAGAGGTCCGACTGTATTTATTTAAATACAAATTTAAAAATAAAAGATTTAGTGGCGCCCTTTTGAGCTGGCGCCCTTGGCAACTGTCCCAATGCCAACCCGTTGTTACGCCACTGGAACTGACAACTTAATAAAGTTAGCTTTTAGAGACAGAATTGACAACTTAATAAAGCTGTCCTTTTAAAAAAAATTATTTTTATTTTTTCCTCAAAGGGGTTAAGTGTAGGAGCTAGGAACAAAAACAGTTGTCTGAGTTGTCATGAACTATTTTCTTTTACCCTTTTGTAAAACTATATTTAGTGAGTTGTATTTTATAAATGAGGCCTTAGTATGAAATGTGAAACTTTTTCCAGGTTAATAGCTATCATGACATGGTTCATTCAGTGCTTTCTTTTTTCAATTAACCGTTATCTCTTTCAAGTACCAAGTTTTTATTCATCCCATGCCAATGCTTAAGACAATATTGCAGTTACAAAACTCTTCTTTTCTTTATTTCATTTTATAATCAGGCTAAAGAATATTTAATATTATTTTGGATAGATAGCTAATTAATTATACTAGAACTATCTAGTTTGAATCAATTACCCAATAATCCAGGGACATTATGCGTATGTGATTATGTGACCCTACAACCTCTGTGGTCGCATGGGGCCTAATATAATTTAGGGGTGTTGAGATTGAACCTTGTTATTCTGAGGTGGTAAAGAGGTTAAATAGTTTAATGTTAAAATATTAAACCTCGATACACTAGAGGATAGAAGAAAAAAGAGCACAGTAGTAGTAATACAAGGCAATTAATTATTCTAACTTGGAAATACAACACAAAGATAACTTAATACAACCCTCAGATGGAAATAAGGATAAAAACACTTTTCTTATTCTGTATGCAAGAACAAACACATACAAGTTTTCGTTCTTCCCGTTCAGAATTCGGGCGTGGAATCTGGAATGGGTTGCCTGAAGAAACCAGGAGAGCCAACACTTTATCAACATTTAAAACTCTAATAAGAATGAAGGATTAAACACAAACCATAGATAAGCGTAGGACGCAATAATATCCTGTATTGAAGGAGCGTCTGTAAGAGATAAGATAGATAAGAACAACAGATAAAATAAGATAAGACTATAACTCATAACTGTATCGTACTGAGTATTGAACTGCCTTATGCCTATCTAAATCTATCATATTACTGAAACTGTGCACATTGTTTTAAACAGTGTAAGTGTAAGGCTCAATTTCAATTATCATTCAATTTCTCTATGGACTCTATGACTCAAGACTTTATATGAAGTCTATGTATTATGATATGTATGAAAGTAAGTTTAGTAAGGCAAGGCATCGATAATGTTAGTCCAGTTGTTATGGCTACTGCTACGGAGAGTGAATGTAGCTGCGCGTTGGAGTACATACAATAAATAAATGGTAATCCCTTATTTCAGCGCATTTTATATTTCAAGTCATCAACAACAAAAAAAATTTCAAACTTACTTCATTAATTATTATAAATTATTATGAAATATATTTTAAAATTAAAACATTATTTTTTTGTTGAAATAAAATTACTATTTTATAGGGCTGCGGAAATTAACGATTAATGTCTCAATTAATCGTTAAAATTTTTTATCGATTAAAATTATTTTAATCGATAATAATTCGATTAAAATTAAAGAAAATATTTATAATATTATTTTTTAATTTTATTAATAAATAATTAATTATTAATAATTAATAATAATTAATATATTTTTTTACGTAAAAACTTCTCCAGCGTAATATTATAATTTATTTTATTACTTTATGAGGACCGGCAGACGTCAACTAAAAAATGGCGCAGTTAAATTTAAACATATTACTTGAAAGTTGAGCCAAAATTTTGTTTTTAAGCTAACTGCGGATGGCAAAGTCGAAGATGGTGAAAAAGTTTACTGTGTTCACTGCCATAAACAATTCCCTTTTAAAGGATCAAATACATCGCTGACGTACCACCTTCAGCACAAACACCCGATCAAGTATCAACACATTGTCATAAAATTTAGTTCAAAATATTCTTAATTTTCAGTGGGACGCGGTGGTCGAGTGGCAGCGCACTGGACTGTCGTACCGATGGTCATGGGTTCGAATCCGTGTGAAGGCAAGGGTTTGTTCCCGGGGCCTAGGGCGTCCCTGAGTCACCCCGCTCCGAATGGGTACCTAACACTACATGTAGTTAGGCGGCTGGGTAATGCGTGGAACCCACAAAGCCGTGGCCTGTGAACGCTGCATCACTTGCCAAACAGATCATCTGTCATGGTCTGTGGACGCAACTATCTTCTGTATAGAAGGAGCGTCTGTATAGATAAGACAAGACCTAAGACTAAGACAAGACTGTGAGAAATGTTCAGTTTAATGACGTCATAAATTTCTATTTTTGGCTTTAATTAATCGATAATTTTTCAAAAGTTAACGATTAAATTTAAATTAATCGATAACAGCCCTACTATTTTACGATTTGTACGAAATAAAATTTGTATATTTCACAGACTATCTTCTATGACTAACGGCGCCTTTTTTGTTGTTGGAAGTCTGCTATTAAAATCGCAAAACTAATTGCAAAGCATTAAATACTTTTTTATTTCTGATTAAAGTGTTTAAATTAGTAAAAGTAAGTTATTTTTTTTATTTTGTTCTAAAAATTTTAAATGCGCTGAAATAAGGGATTACTACAATAAATTATACCGCAAGTAATTAATCGGTAATTTTAGTTCATGGCTTGCCAGTGATAAAATGAGCCGGGTCCTAAGAACGTGAAGCTCGACCCCAAAAGAGAATGTATTTAGTTATACTCACAGACAGTCACTGAGTACTGAGTCTATTTCCTGGGCGTGAAAGTTTATATCGCTATAATTTCCGGTTGCTATTTTTCAAAGAAAAACATAGCCGCTTTATTTGTCAGAATTTTTAAGGCAAGATCTTGGAATATTTGACTTGAAGATAGAAATTATGGCATGGTAGACCTTTAGTACATTACAGTGCTGCCAGCGACAATTTTGGGAAAAACCTAGGCAACAAGTAAAAAAAACCTAGATCCGAAAGAAAAAACATAGACACGCTAAAAATAAACAAATATGACGTCACAAAGCTCCCCCTCCTCACAAAACCTATAAAAAAAAATTTTTAAAAAGGCGTATTTCCTAATTAAAATGTATCATGTTTCTAATCAATTTGTACGTTATTATTAAGTATCTATTTAGTGTAAGACTGCATTCTAATATAGTAACTCGCGCAGAGGCATTTAATACGTCATTAAATAAATTTGTTGCAAGCAATCAAATATTTAAGTGGAGCTTTCATTTAAAATTTTGCATTTTTGATGGACGTCACAGTTCTTAAACACCTCCCTCCCCATTGTGACACATCTCACTTAAGTGTGACACCCCCCTCCTTTTAGATGCGAGTAATCATTTATGGACGGCCCCTTAGGTATGTTGTACATAACTATTTGTAAAATATACCTACATCTGCATTTAATTCATCACTTATGTCATCTTTCCTATAAATCTTATTGACAATCTTTTCAGCATTCTTTGCATCATTCTTATTTTATCTAATTAAAGAAGCTCCTTTTATACAGGATATTATTGAGTCCTACCTTTTATCCATTGTATTGTTTATTTCTAGTCTTGTATTTTTATTTGAGTTTTAAATGTTGATAGAGTTTTGGTTTTCCTCGTTTGATCAGGTAACCCACTCCACTTCCAAAGCCCGGACGGAAAGAACGAGAATTTGTATGAGTTTGTTGTTGCATACGGAGTAGGAAAAGTGTTTTTATAACTTTGTCTATCTGAGGGTTGTATTAAATTATCTTTGGTTTATATCATGAATACTTGAAAGAATATGCTCTCAACGCAGTCAGAAGAAAATGGTAGAGCTGTTAGTTTGTGATGAGTTGTAATAAAATTGAATATTTTGGCTCATTTCATTGTTTTTATCTCGTACCAGATTTCTTTTGACAGATGGTTCTGGTGCCGCAGCAGCGCCAACTTTAGAATTCAGTGAGGTAGAGCTATTGCTATTATAAAACTATATAATTTGCAATTGCCACGCAAGTCAGTCAGTCTGTCCTGGCGCTACTAATATTAGAAAGCAGGGAAAACCAAATTACTGCACCAAAGCATCAAAAGGTGTGCAAATTAAATATGCGCTGTAAAAAAATATTATTTGACGTGATTGTTTTCGCTAATATTTTAATTTTGGAAAAGGGATCAATGTAAAAAGAGAATTTGATGATGGTTAATTATAAAATTTAAAAAAAAAGGGGGCGCCGTAGTCGCCCTGCAACCCCTATTATAAAATACTTTGTGTACATTTCAGAAAGTTTAATATTTCGTATTTCTCAAACAAGGACATGTTAGTTGGGCTTTTGAAAAAGGTCAGCGCCTTAGGCGCCCTAAAAAAGTGCATTTTTTAAATAAAATAAATAGATTTCAGCTGAAAACTTCCGTCATTTTTGACGGGTGTACGCTAGTATATAATATATATCATAATATTTTATATAACATTACAGAGCGAGTGGAAAACTGTTGCCATCGATTGCCTAATTTTATTTTTGAAAAATCGAATTTGTTTAGGACATTAATTGCGCATATTTATTTTTTTTAAATCTTAAATATCGTTTATTTACTTTTAAAAAAATAAAAACCTAGATTATAGCTGTTTTGGAAATAAAAAACCTAGAAACCTAGACAAGGTCGAAAAAACCTAGATCTAGGTTGAAAAACCTAGCGCTGGCAGCACTGGTACATTATAAGAGGCATAATCAACTCAATGGACCAAATTGAATTAACAAATTTATTTTCTTAGATACCCCTCAGAGGCGTAGCTACGACATTTTGCGCCCAGTGACAATGACAAACTATAAAATTGTATAATAACCATCCCCCCCCCCAAATTCCCCATTTTCTCTAGATCAAAACTTTTAGGCTCTTTAAATGAAATATGTTAATCTTTTCAAGCCCCCCCCCCAAAAAAAAATATCTCCTCACACTTTGTTTCGTCTGTAGTCAGATGAATTTCTGCATGGTCCTTCCTCCGTCAGTCACTGCTTTGCAAAGGGGCCGTCCATAAAGTACGTCACGCTATTTTTGACCATTTTTAACTCCCCCCCTCCCCCCTGTCACAAACTGTCACAAATCTCGGAACCCCCCCCCCTAAAGTACGTCACACTTTCGAACAAAATTGTTGTTTTTTATTAACAAAATAATTAAAATTTAATATAAAACACCGTGACGTCACACATGGCCGGACCCCCCAACCCTATCCCCTGTCACAAACTGTTACACTTTCTTACACCCTCTCCCCCCCCCTCTGGAGCGTGACGTACATTATGGACGGCCCCAAAGGCGTCACTAGGGTGATGTGAGTGGTGCGGACCGCACCGGGTGACACCATCACAAGGGCTGACGCCAAACGTAAAAGTCTGTAAATTCCCATTATTTGGCACTGGCAGACTCGGAGGAGGTCTATTGGGTAAGTCGTGAGGGGGATGACGCCATGAGCTGCCGCACTGGGTGAAACCAACCCCAGTGACGTCTCTTTTGCTTTGTTAAGTGAATTTTAAGGTTGATTTAAAATAACTGTCTATAGTCTATTTTGTTGCGAATTTTCCAGGACTACGGATAATATTTTATTTTCACGTGTCTAACCAAGCTTCGTGTACCAACATGCATTTCTTAGATGTGGCCCTGCAACCAACACCTTAGGGGCCGTCAGGGGCGGGTTAAGACTGCACGGGGCCCCTGGCTGCAATTCAAACTGGGGCCCTTCCAGGCAGCGTCTATTTAAATAAAATGATTGCTAGCAGCTAATATAAGACTGTGTAACTTGTAATGCAGGGTGTAATAAGACAAAAAATTATATAGAAGTCAATTAAATTAATATAAAGTTGCACGAATCCACATTTAATTAAAATATTTATGATTATTTATTTCAATCTAGTACCTTCGCTTGCGAACTTTTCTCATGGCGAGATTTTTAATCAAGTCAGTAAGTGAGCTTACGATTTCCCTTTCAATGGTCATTAGAGCGAGTGCTGACTCAGTCTTTGGTGTGCCATGCAACTTCAAATTTCATAATTTATTTTTTTCGACTTTGAAAATGATCGCTCTCAGCTGCACTTTGATGTCATCATTGAGAGACAGGCGCGAAGTGCGATGTGTACATTTGGAAAGGACTAAGTAAACATTTTTAGCTCTGTGTATGTATTTGAGCTTCGCATTGTGCTACTTCCTTTTCCTGAGCCTGGGGCTGGACAATAAACTTTTTGAAGAGTTCTGAAAATTGGATTAATTCTGAAGTAAAGCAGTCTTCGAAATCACTTGAATATTCTTCCATTAACTTGGCTGCGTCCCCTCGAATGGCATCATTGCTGAGCTCAGTTATGTTTGTAAGAAAGCCGAACTTCTCACATGGATGCATATGCGTCTAACCTATGTTGTAGGGCTGGAGAAAGTTTCAATGATTACAAGAAATACCTCAACCTTAAATTTTTGTTTCGGAGAATATACTGTTTCGGCTGAAGCCCTTTCATCAAGATGACACTTTCTCTTTTTTGATCGCATTGAAGATTGTTTATACTCTTTCTTCACCGACTTATCCTTTCCTTTTTCTTCAAAGAAATCAAATTCAGAACGCTGTATTTTAACAAACTCAAGGAGATATTTCAACAAATGTATCTTGAAGGGATGCATTCGTTTTTTGAAACCGTTCTTAAATTGTCTCCCAAATTTCAAGTAAAATAGCGAGTTTCAGTTGTTCAAGTTCCTTCCAAAATGTTTCTGCTTCAAGTCGACTGTCAGGCGGCTAATTTTACAACATCATGTCGGGCTAACCATCTTGTGTCAGACAAGGCTTTGCTAACAGGTAATGCTTTCGATTGTTTTGAAGACCCTGCCAACGATCAGTAGATGCTACAAGCCATGTATAAAAATTTTACAGAATGCAAAAAAAAATGTGGCTACAGCAGGCCAACCTTTTGCTGCACTTTTCCCAACCAAATTAAGGGAATTAGCTGTGCACGGCACATAATGAGCAGCATTTCTCACGAAGGATAGCCTGGACTCCGTTATACTTCCAACTTATACTTGCAGTATTATCTTATGACTGTCCATGGCAATCTTGAATCTGAAGTCATTTTCTTCCAAAATATTAAAAATAATTTGGGAATTTTCTGATCCAGTATGGGAATACATTGGCATTGGTATGAACTTAACAAATCACTCAATAGGAATGAATGATATTTAGCTAATAACTGAACGCAACATGTAATTCATGTTAATTAAGGACACCGATATTCAATGTACATGCAGAAATCACCTATGACCCGCTCATAAGCCGACCCACCCCAACATTTTCCACTAGATTTTGTTTTTTAAAAAGTGGTTTTATATACAGTACAAGTACTAATATATAATTACATATTTATTCGAATATTTACTTCTTGCTGCAGCCTGTCTGTAGGTCGAAGCGTCGTAACTCGTGGACACTGTACTACTAACTTGGTAGTTGGTTCAAAATTCGATTATTAAATTATGCTCTACTATGTCAAGGTTTTTTCTTTTTCGTAAATTTTCCTAACTAATAAGAAGTCGATTTTTCCCTTAGCTAGGTTTCCCTGTTTGCTGCATAATATTTTTTGATATTATTACAAACGATGACGATTTATGGTATTTCACACTCTTCGACATTTTCTCTTGATAAGTAGATGAGATTTTCTTAATTTATTTATGATATTTTCAAGGCTTCATGCAAACATTTGCCCACCTTTATTATACAAAATAATAAGTTCGGGGGCCCCTAAATCATTGGGGGCCCCTGGCTTTAGTCCGTTCAACCCCGCCCCTTTAATCCACCGTATGGCCGTCAATAAAGTACGTCACGCTATTTTTTACCCTCCCCCTGTCATTAACTGTCACAAATCTCGGGACCCCCCTTAAAGTACGTCACACTTTCTAATTTTTTTGAATCAACACCTAATTAAAATATTTAATTTAATACTTAAAATACACTTCACTATCAAACTGTATTAAAATATAAAAATTTCCACTTAAAAGTAGGGATGTACCGGATTCAAAATTTTGAATACCGGCCGGGGCTGATTTTGGCCGGATTTATGAAGTGAAATCCCACTGGAGCTGGAATCAGATTTGTTAAAATGGCCGGATTCCGAATTTGCCGGAGCTGGAGCTAAAATCCCGTACACCCCCACTTAAAAGAACTATCAGATTATTAAAATGACTTTAATAGTAGAATAGTTAATTGTCAACAGTTGTCACAGTTATTCAATGAAACAGTAACTAAATCTAGATCTAATTTGAAAACAAAAATAGCAAAAAATTAGACTTGACAATTTTATAGTACACATCATTTATCTGCTACCTTTTCATTTACAATGGGTGAGGTCAAGTTTTAGATAATCTTCCGATTATGCATTCTATTGACACAGGATAAGAAGTAGATAAGCGAAACTTGACCTCAACCAGAGATTAAATAATAAAAAATGAAATAAAACAATTTGACTTAAAAAAAAACTAGATTGACAAATTATGTCATGACCAACACTTGTGCCACATTGAATCTGTTTATTATGGTCCTATGAATTATGTGTCATTCAAAAATGTTTACTGGACATCATTTTACAACGGTGAAGTGAGGTGTTCATCCATAGGTATGACTGACATCAATCAATCTTTCGTCATCATCGTTTCCTGGAAGGATAATTGCAGACAGATCAACTCGTCCTCATCTAGCCACTCAAAAGCCTCTGTATGTGCATTTTATCTTCTGGCAATAACTGCCATGTGTTCTCTTTGCCATCTAGAAGCGCTTCTCAAAGGACAGATGCGTTTTATCTGAGATGATTCTTAAACAGTTTGGGTGGGCACATTCTCCTGAGCCCGAGCTCTGTGTTGTCCTGCATGTTTCTTCAACATTCTTTCTGAGGCAAAATATAAGTGACATACTTTGCAAAGTCGACCAAATAAGCTGGTAATCATATGGTTGTACTTTGAAAACTCCTGTTGATCTTGGCATTATTTCATTAAATTTGAGAGTTTTTTTTCTAAAACAAGGAAGGAAATTTATGAGAATCTGCATCTGCTCTTTCTGAAGCTTTGAGTCCATCAATTGTTTGGTTGATTGGGATTGGAGACGGACGAATTTGGATGGTAAACGTTGAAATATGAGCTTCGTACTTTTTCGCAACATTTTATGTCCTGGTATTTTAAAATTTGAGTGAAATGTTGGCTGGTGCGAAGATGATTGTCAAACCATTTCTGATCCTTCGATATTAGTCCTGCTGCATCCAATTAAGATTTATGAACAACACATTCAGGAGATACGCATTTCATGCTATTTTGACATAAAACTAATTCTAATGTTTCACTTTTTAACATTATTTTTAAATTTATTTAAATTCTACTAAAAAAATTACATAAATTTGAAAAAATAATTTAAAAAAATAAATGTTTGACATCACGCATGGCCTGACACCCCCCTGTCACAAGGTGTCACACTTTTTTACACCCCACCCCCCTCGGAGCGTGACGTACTTTATGGACGGCCCCTTAATACATTGATATATTTTTACTATTTCTAAAAATAAATTAAGGCTTACATTCCAGAAAAAAAGTGTTAACAATGCACTTAAAAGATTTTGTTTAATCTTCAAAACTGATAATAATTAAGATACAACTAAAACTATCCAATATTTTTAAGGAGCAACAACAGCTGTTCTCGAGAAATATATCTGACACCGGTGCATTAGTCCGATGTAAATTATTGTGTTTTTTTTTCTTCTTTTTTGTTGTTTTTTTTGTAAATCCTTTATATTAACTCGTGGTGTCTGCTTGCTTGCTTGAGTACCGAAAAAACGTTGGATCGATTTTCAATACACTGAAATTTATCAGGCAGACTTGTGGCAATGATAAAAATGATGTATCAAAATTTCAGATAAATCGAATGTACCGTAATTAAATTAATGCATTTTTACATAATCTTTATTTATCTCTATGTAACATGTTAACTTTTTTTTGCTATAGTGTCGTAGTGCGTATTATATTGAACAACCTTTCCTGTCGCGCAATAAGGTGCGTATTATATTGAACAACCTTTCCTGTCGCGCAATAAGGTGCGTATTTTATTGACAATACTTTTTATAAACATATTCTTAATCGGTGTGCATTATATTAAACATGTTTTACGACACATAACTACAATTTTGTATTTTTGGATTGTCTTGCGCTGCGTATTATAATGAGCATTCTTTTAGTTATGTCTCGTACGTAAAGGATTTATAATCAAAAACTTGTTTTTTTACTTTTTTATTTATATTTTTCTTCTTGTCCGCTTGATTCTTTGCTATGCTGCGTGTAGCGGGGACACAGAGGGGCCCGCCTGTAACCAGTTTTATGGGGCCCAAATATTCATGGCGGTAGACCGAAGGAGTGAAAGTCAGCAAAACGTGTATGATTTCAATGATGGAAGTATGATAGATACGTAATATTAAACTCCTTTAAATGTACACAAAGTATTTTATAATAGGGGTTGTAGGGCGCCTACGGCGCTCACTTTTTGTTTGGTCAAAGGCCGAAGTAACTTATCCTTCCTTTGTATGATAAATACGAAATATTCCTGAAATGTACACAAAGTATTTGTATAATATTTTTTTACAGTACTAATCACCACACGATTTTTAAACTACTTTTAGAAAGCAGCGCACCAAATTACTGCACCAAAAAAAAACTCTTTGAGTCAGTCACCACTGTTTACAACACAAATGCTGACGTCATAGGCTCGTGCGTTGTTTGGCTAATGTTAATCTGGAAACCAAAATGATTATGATTTTTAAGTCTATATTTTCAATCTTTAAAAAAGCAGAGTGATGTCCCTTAGCGTAAGGCGTGAGTCAGTCAGTGATAATTGAGCGTAAATATATATATGATGATGGGAAAGAGAAACTTTAGGAGCAATGTGAAGAGATGTGTGAAAGACAGTGGCTTAGCAAGAGAGAGGGGGGGGGGCAAATGCCCCGGGCGGTACTTTGTTAGGGGAGGCAAATTTATCGTCACTAATTAGATTTCGAAAATTTAAAATAAAGCGGAGCTTTTATCTAAATAAAATAAAAATCAAATAAGAAATCGATAAAAGAAAAAAAGGAATTATCCTAAAATATGTTTACTTGCAACAGCTAAAACTTCAAACTCCATATTGGATATAAATTATTCTAATACCTATGCTACTGAACTTAAAAACCAAGAGGCTTAATTAGTATGAGAACGTGACACGTGTGCTGGTAAATTTAATTTATTTTCATCAAATTTGACAGCTCCTCCTGTTGTGAAGTAAAAAATTACAGCTCCTTATCTATTTCAAACATGAGCGAATCTAATGCTCTTTGCGGAACTTTTTTGGGGGGTGGCACATTGCTAGTTGTTAAGTAGCTAAAATTGAACTATATTAAACACGAGCAACAAAGCCCGTCCAAGGACGTTCCGCCACCGTTCGGTGGGATGTTGTAACTTCCCTCCAACAGCCGTCTCGCCCGGCATTACACGTGGATAGCGTAAAAAATACTATTCATTATAGTTAAAATAAATAACTCGTAAAAACAGAGCTTTTGCTATAAATCCCAACGCGCATAAATCAAAATAAAGTCTTGGAAGAAATACTGCACCAAAAATAACTCGTTTTGAACGTTCACGGAAATGGCGTAAACGTGTTCAATATGATTGGCTGTAGGAGTCATATGTGTTTGAGGGACCAATCGCTATAGATGACCGGACAGAAAGGACAGAAACTTGCCTTTTATTATATAGGATGTGAACGTTTCTAATGCCAAAACTTCAAACTCTATAATGAATTTTAAGTCTTCTGGCACTATAAATGCTAAATAACTGAAAACCCAAGTGACTGAGGTAGTATAAGAACATGACACTGATGTCCTGGTACCTATAATTTATTCAAGTTTGAGGCAAAAATTGCATTCCATAAACAACCAATACAATTTTTTAAACGTACATTGACTTATTTGAAATAAATAAATTGCCCGCACGTAGAGATGCCAATTTTTCAATTACTAGAAGTTAGTGTAAGTGCAGTGAGATTGAAAATGTCCAACATATTAATATTAAATTTTTCAAAATTAAACGTGGACCTTATTAAACATGGACCTTATTAAACATGGACCTTATTAAACATGGACCTTACACCAAAATAAAGAAGAGACTGGTAACGCGAGAATGATTTTAAAGTACGTAAACTAATGGATTTGTTTCCGCTCTGAAATACATGGCACATGGCTTATACTCCTAAAGCATCATTTTAAAAAAAAATATATTAATGTCCTTTTTAGCGCCATTAACAAAAATAATAAACAAAATTGCTTATCTAATGGAATTAAAAACTGGCACACACAAAATTTAAAAGATAAAAAAATAATTTAAAAATCCCCATGAATCAAATGCTAAATATTACCACAGTTTTTGAAAATGGAAGGAATCAGAAATCTGGTAAATTAAAGATTGAGAGTTTCCAAAATATTAACATTAATTTTTCCAAGTTACACACGGACCTTACAGAAAAGTATTTTGGTCCACTGGAACGTTGTTACACATTCTTTTCCATGTCCACAAACCATTGAAAAAATTGCTGCTACAGTCAAGGTATTTAACACTCTTCAAGATACAAATTAGAGAATATACCAGCGAGCCATTTTGAGGTCATAATTTTGAAAGCTATAGAAAAACTGAAAGAAGCAGACGAAAAGCTAAACACCTGCACAGACGCAGGAACTTTGCTAGTCACAATGAAATCTTTTTACTTTTTATTTATTTATTTTTTTCCCATTAGAAAACATGTACTTTCTGGTAACATGTATTTTAATCAGTCAGTAATGACCCAAAATTATTTAAAAACGTTTTGAGGCTATTAACAGAGAAACTAATACAATACTTAAAGTTTGCTTTGAGGCTACTGCTAAAAAACTTAGTGGAGACTCACAAGTTTGCTATTGAGTCTTCAGCCAAAGAGAAACTAATACAATACTTAAAGTTTGCTTTGAGTTTTGCTAAAATTTTATGTGAGCTCACTAATTGTAATTGAATCTTCAGCAAAGAGAAACTAATACAATACTTAAAGTTTGCTTTGAGGTATTTGACAGAGAAACTATACAATACTTAAAGTTTGCTTTGAGGCTACTCACAGAGAAACTAATACAATACTTAAAGTTTGCTTTGAGGCTACTCACAGAGAAACTAATACAAGACTTAAAGTTTGCTTTGAGGCTACCACAAGAGAAACTAATACAATACTTAAAGTTTGCTTTGAGGCTACTCACAGAGAAATTTTATGTAGAGTACTCACTAAAGTTTGCTTTGAGGCTTCACCACAGAGAAACTAATACAATACTTAAAGTTTGCTTTGAGGCTACTCACAGAGAAACTATACAAGTACTTACTAAAGTTTGCTTTGAGGCTACTCACAGAGAAACTAATACAATACTTAAAGTTTGCTTTGAGTTTTGCTAAAATATTTAGTGAGTCTCACTAATTGTATTGAGTCTCAGCCACAGAGAAACTAATACAATACTTAAAGTTTGCTTTGAGGCTACTCACAGAGAAACTAATACAATACTTAAATTTGCTTTGAGGCTACTCACAGAGAAACTAATACAATACTTAAAGTTTGCTTTGAGTTTTGCTAAAATTTTATGTGGAGTCTCACTAATTGTAATTGAATCTTCCAGCCAAAGAGAAACTAATTCAATACTTAAAGTTTGCTTTGAGTTTTGCTAAAATTTTATGTGGAGTCTCACTAATTGTAATTGAATCTTCCAGCCAAAGAGAAACTAATTCAATACTTAAAGTTTGCTTTGAGTTTATGCTAAAATTTTATGTGAGTCTCACTAATTGTATTGAATCTTCCAGCCAAAGAGAAACTAATACAATACTTAAAGTTTGCTTTGAGTTTTGCTAAAATTTTATGTGGAGTCTCACTAATTGTATTGAATCTTCCAGCCAAAGAGAAACTAATTCAATACTTAAAGTTTGCTTTGAGTTTTGCTAAAATTTTATGTGGAGTCTCACTAATTGTAATTGAATCTTCCAGCCAAAGAGAAACTAATACAATACTTAAAGTTTGCTTTGAGTTTTGCTAAAATTTTATGTGGAGTCTCACTAATTGTAATTGAATCTTCCAGCCACAGAGAAACTAATACAATACTTAAAGTTTGCTTTGAGTTTTGCTAAAATTTTATGTGGAGTCTCACTAATTGTAATTGAATCTTCCAGCCAAAGAGAAACTAATTCAATACTTAAAGTTTGCTTTGAGTTTTGCTAAAATTTTATGTGGAGTCTCACTAATTGTAATTGAATCTTCCAGCCAAAGAGAAACTAATACAATACTTAAAGTTTGCTTTGAGTTTTGCTAAAATTTTATGTGGAGTCTCACTAATTGTAATTGAATCTTCCAGCCAAAGAGAAACTAATACAATACTTAAAGTTTGCTTTGAGTTTTGCTAAAATTTTATGTGGAGTCTCACTAATTGTAATTGAATCTTCCAGCCAAAGAGAAACTAATACAATACTTAAAGTTTGCTTTGAGTTTTGCTAAAATTTTATGTGGAGTCTCACTAATTGTAATTGAATCTTCCAGCCAAAGAGAAACTAATACAATACTTAAAGTTTGCTTTGAGTTTTGCTAAAAATTTATGTGGAGTCTCACTAATTGTAATTGAATCTTCCAGCCAAAGAGAAACTAATACAATACTTAAAGTTTGCTTTGAGTTTTGCTAAAATTTTATGTGGAGTCTCACTAATTGTAATTGAATCTTCCAGCCAAAGAGAAACTAATTCAATACTTAAAGTTTGCTTTGAGTTTTGCTAAAATTTTATGTGGAGTCTCACTAATTGTAATTGAATCTTCCAGCCAAAGAGAAACTAATACAATACTTAAAGGTTGCTTTGAGTTTTGCTAAAATTTTATGTGGAGTCTCACTAATTGTAATTGAATCTTCCAGCCAAAGAGAAACTAATACAATACTTAAAGTTTGCTTTGAGTTTTGCTAAAATTTTATGTGGAGTCTCACTAATTGTAATTGAATCTTCCAGCCAAAGAGAAACTAATACAATACTTAAAGTTTGCTTTGAGTTTTGCTAAAATTTTATGTGGAGTCTCACTAATTGTAATTGAATCTTCCAGCCAAAGAGAAACTAATACAATACTTAAAGTTTGCTTTGAGTTTTGCTAAAATTTTATGTGGAGTCTCACTAATTGTAATTGAATCTTCCAGCCAAAGAGAAACTAATACAATACTTAAAGTTTGCTTTGAGTTTTGCTAAAATTTTATGTGGAGTCTCACTAATTGTAATTGAATCTTCCAGCCAAAGAGAAACTAATACAATATTTAAAGTTTGCTTTGAGTTTTGCTAAAATTTTATGTGGAGTCTCACTAATTGTAATTGAATCTTCCAGCCAAAGAGAAACTAATACAATACTTAAAGTTTGCTTTGAGTTTTGCTAAAATTTTATGTGGAGTCTCACTAATTGTAATTGAATCTTCCAGCCAAAGAGAAACTAATTCAATACTTAAAGTTTGCTTTGAGTTTTGCTAAAATTTTATGTGGAGACTCACTAATTGTAATTGAATCTTCCAGCCAAAGAGAAAGCAAATTATTAGTGATCAAAGTAAGTATGTTGTGTAAAAAAAACAGTTTAGGGAAAAGTCGTATTCTTCATGAGATGATGTTACTGTAGAAATTCGTGTGAGGTTTTGGCTGACAATAGGGATGCATCTAAGATTATGACATGAGGAAAAAGTTCAACTTTAATCAAGAAATGAAATCTCCTCGATTTATGTCTATCATTGTATAGTGTCATTATTAATTATTTTTTTTTAAAAACAGCATCAACATATAAACGTAAAGGATGAATAAGAAAAAGTCGATATTATTTTCTTGTCCGCAAGTGGCGAGTAACAAGGATGTTTTCTTGCTGCAATGCGTTTTTAGAAAGTTTAAAATATTTGTATTTTCTTTTTGTTCTTTTTTTAATAGCATCTTTAGATTTACATTTTTTCCCCGAAAACACCTCGTACTCATTCCATCGTCAAAACGCTAAAATCTTTTTGTCACGTGTGTACATTTTGCGAAATTAGCCATTTTTTATTTTTTTTCTTGTTGTTTTTTTTTGTTTTTTTTTGCAACTGGGTGGGTTGTGGTGGTCGTTCTTGGCGTAGAGCGATTTTAATTTTAAAAAACCGTAAAAATAACGTTTTTGACTATAATTCCCTTATATATGAGTCATAATTAAAAGTATTGATCATGTTCAAACGTGACAAACATTTACAGACTGAATCTGCCTTAACTCCTGCTGTATAACCGGAATCTCTTATCTTATCTGTTTACAGACGCTTCATCTATACAGAAGATTACTGCGTCCTACGCTTATCTATGGTCTGTGTTTAGTCCTGCATTTGTATTAGAGATTTAAATGTTGATAAAGTGTTGGTGTTCCTGGTTTCTTCAGTTTGAAATGACTTTTAATGTAATCGCGGATGATTTGCCTTGAATAAAAAATCGGAAATTCTTTGTTGGAAATTGCGTTTAAATACTCATTCGAGTTTTTATTACTTGTTTAAAATAATGTTTTATTTTTACCCTGGCCCTGGCTTTAATTTTTCTTTTAATGTAAAAAAACACTAAAAGATATAAAACATGGTATATGAAAACATGGTATATATAATCCCCCCCCACACACACACACATACACACTTTTAATCAGAAGTGAGCGTGCAGTAGCGCAGGTGTATGTTAGGTGCTTGCTCCATAGTCATTGATTGCTCAGGCGTGACGCAGCCAGCAGTCTATTGACTATATCGCACTAACACAGTAGGTCGACTGTAGCAACATCTCGGTCATGGTTCTTGGTGTCAGATTAGACGGTCGATGATTGCGGGACAAGTTGTGAGTTGAAGTCACAAGGTAAGCATGTATGTGTTGAAGTGTAGTACTTAGAAGTAGCACTTAGCAGTAGTACTTAGTAGTGGTTTTTTAAAAAATAAGTTGGCATTTAAAGAACACTAAATGACATTGTTCTATCCGCAGAACTCTCAGATCATGTCCTCAAAAGTATTCTATGCCCTACTGCCATTCACTCCTCTGCTTGCTATTTTATATTTCTACTACAAATCATCTTCACGGGATATCTGGGAAAAGTTCGGAATACCAGGACCAAAGCGGGACGGCGTCTATGACCCCGGCCTTGACCTTAGGACCAACTTCCCCCAAGTGCTCAGTCAGTGGCGTGTGCGGTATGGGAGGACGTACGGGGTGTACGGGCTACAACCGAACTGTCCAACATTGGTGACCACCGACCTGGGGCTGCTGCACCACATCATGGTCAAAGACTTCAACAACTTCTGTGATCGCTATTTCTTTAACGTCACCCACAGCTCCATGACGGACGGCCTGTTCTTCTTGTCCGAGAGTCAGTGGAGACGCAACCGTCACGTCATGACGCCCATGTTCACACCAGCCAAGCTCAAGTCTATGATTGGTCACGCCAACTCGAGTGCACGGAGTCTGGTCAGCTTGGTCAAGGAGTACAAGAACGACGGGCAGTTGATCCCCGCCAAAAAACTGGCCGCTAAGTTTGCGAGTGACGTCATTGCCAAGTCAGGTTTCGGCGTAGATGGCCAGGTTGTCACAAGAGAGGACAACGAATTCTTCCACAACATCAACAATTACCTGGTCATTGGAACTCTTCCACAAAAAGTGTTTAATTTTCTGACCTTTTACCTTCCCGCACTGGCGAATCCACTACTCACGCTGTTCCCGTCCATGGATGTGATTCCACGAGAAGCTGATCAATACTTTATCGACTTGGCAGGGGCGGCGCTAAATAGAAAGAAGCTAGACAAAGAGATGGGGCGTGAGCAAGGGAAGATTAGAGACATGTTGGACCATCTGGTTGATGTTGAAGTAGATAATGGAGCAGCCTTAAATGAAGGCGATAGAGCGATGACGCGGAGGGAAATAATTGGTAAATCATTTCAAAGGTCTAGTTTCACTCTTCATTTGTAGAGCACGATAAATCAGAGGCGTCATTAAGGGGTTGTGAAGGGTGCAGACCGCACCGGGTGACACCATCACAAAAGGTGACACAAAAATGTGTAATTCTGCATGTTACCGGTATTTGTCATTGTCATACTCGTAGGAGGGGGGGGTGTCGTAGGAGGGGGGTGTGTCGTAGCAGGGGGGTGTCGTAGGAGGGGGGGTGTCGTAGGAGGGGGGTGTCTTGTAGGAGAGGGGTGTGTCGTACGAGGGGGTGTCTCGTAGGAGGGGGGTGTCGTAGGAGGGGGTGTGTCGTAGGAGGGGGGTGTCGTGGGAGGGGGGTGTCGTAGGAGGGGGTGTCTCGTAGGAGGGGTGAGTCGTAGGAGGGGGGTGTCGTAGGATGGGTGTGTGTCGTAGGAGGGGGGTGTCGTAGGAGGAGGGGTGTGTCGTAGGAGGGGGTGTGTCGTAGGAGGGGGTTGTGTCGTAGGAGGGCTAGGGAGTAAGTTGTGAGGGTGGGGGGTGACAACATGAGCTAGTACGCTGGGTCACACCAACGCTAGTTACGTCTGTGCGATTAGTTACTACTAAATTAAGGTTTCTGTTTTTTTTTAATAGGACAAGACAATTAGAGTCTAGGGCTGGTACTGATTAAAAATAGTGTTCGATTAATCGGGGAAAATTTAATCGATTAATCAATTAATTTCGATTTTTTATATCTTTATAACGCATATATAGATCCCGTTAAGTTGCGATTCATTATTTTGCGAAATCGGTTAAGTCGCGGCAATTACATGTCTCCCAAATTTTGTGACGTAACACAGCAAATTCGTTCTGCTATGCAAGAAATAAAGAAGAAAATTCTTTTTGTTTACGTAAGCACATCTAAATAAATAATAATAATACGAGGGAAAAGAAGATTGAAAGTAACAAAAAATACAAATTATTAATGTATTGGGGAAAAAATATTAGAAATATTTTCTTAAATTTTAATCGAATGTTAATCAATTAAATTAATTTTAATCGATAAAAATTTTACAACACTAGAGATGAGCTAGTATATGCATGCATGACCCGGGTATCAAAACATGCAGACAAGTAAAGCACTTTATAGGAAATGAAAGAGCGATAGCCCTCCCCTCAAGGGACGCTACCGCACACGTTTTCACGTCCTTGAAATCAATTAATATTTGAATTTCTTGTGTTTACATTCCTTTACACCTCATTCTTTTCCCTTCAATATTGGAAATTTAAATGCCGTTTTATATTTATAAAGCACTAAATTACATTTCCTTTAACCAAAAAAAAATAAAATAAAATAATGATAATAACAGTAGGCACAAAACGCCTAGATTTCGAGAATTGTTTGTTGTTGTTTGGTCCGTCGTAGTGGGCGAGGAAAATTGTCATCATATTAGTCCAGTGCTCAGGCAGCTACGTGTGTCCTCTGGTGGCTTATTAGTCCAGTGCTTAGGCAGCTACGTGTGTCCTTTGGTGGCTTATTAGCCCTATTCTGGCATGAAATATGTGTCCTCTGGTGGCTTATTAGCTCTATTCTGGCATGAAATATGTGTCCTCTGGTGGCTTATTAGCTCTATTCTGGCATGAAATATGTGTCCTCTGGTGGCTTATTAGCCCTATTCTGGCATGAAATATGTGTCCTCTGGTGGCTTATTAGCTCTATTCTGGCATGAAATATGTGTCCTCTGGTGGCTTATTAGCCCTATTCTGGCATGAAATATGTGTCCTCTGGTGGCTTATTAGCTCTATTCTGGCATGAAAGGTGTGTCCTCTGGTAGCTTATTAGCTCTATTCTGGCATGAAATATGTGTCCTCTGGTGGCTTATTAGCTCTATTCTGGCATGAAAGGTGTGTCCTCTGGTGGCTTATTAGCTCTATTCTGGCATGAAATTTGTGTCCTCTGGTGGCTTATTAGCTCTATTCTGGCATGAAAGGTGTGTCCTCTGGTGGCTTATTAGCTCTATTCTGGCATGAAATATGTGTCCTCTGGTGGCTTATTAGCTCTATTCTGGGATGAAAGGTGTGTCCTCTGGTGGCTTATTAGCTCTATTCTGGCATGAAATATGTGTCCTCTGGTGGCTTATTAGCTCTATTCTGGCATGAAATATGTGTCCTCTGGTGGCTTATTAGCTCTATTCTGGCATGAAATATGTGTCCTCTGGTGGCTTATTAGCTGTATTCTGGCATGAAATATGTGTCCTCTGGTGGCTTATTAGCTCTATTCTGGCATGAAATATGTGTCCTCTGGTGGCTTATTAGCTCTATTCTGGCATGAAATATGTGTCCTCTGGTGGCTTATTAGCTCTATTCTGGCATGAAAGGTGTGTCCTCTGGTGGCTTATTAGCTCTATTCTGGCATGAAATATGTGTCCTCTGGTGGCTTATTAGCTCTATTCTGGCATGAAAGGTGTGTCCTCTTGTGGCTTATTAGCTCTATTCTGGCATGAAATATGTGTCCTCTGGTGGCTTATTAGCTCTATTCTGGCATGAAAAATGTGTCCTCTGGTGGCTTATTAGCTCTATTCTGGCATGAAATATGTGTCCTCTGGTGGCTTATTAGCTCTATTCTGGCATGAAATATGTGTCCTCTGGTGGCTTATTAGCCCTATTCTGGCATGAAATATGTGTCCTCTGGTGGCTTATTAGCCCTATTCTGGCAGGAAATATGTGTCCTCCTGTGGCTTATTAGCCCTATTCTGGCAGGAAATATGTGTCCTCCTGTGGCTAATTAGCTCTATTCTGGCATGAAATATGTGTCCTCTGGTGGCTTATTAGCCCTATTCTGGCATGAAATATGTGTCCTCTGGTGGCTTATTAGCTCTATTCTGGCATGAAATATGTGTCCTCTGGTGGCTTATTAGCTCTATTCTGGCATGAAAGGTGTGTCCTCTGGTGGCTTATTAGCTCTATTCTGGCATGAAATATGTGTCCTCTGGTGGCTTATTAGCTCTATTCTGGCATGAAAGGTGTGTCCTCTGGTGGCTTATTAGCTCTATTCTGGCATGAAATATGTGTCCTCTGGTGGCTTATTAGCTCTATTCTGGCATGAAAGGTGTGTCCTCTGGTGGCTTATTAGCTCTATTCTGGCATGAAATATGTGTCCTCTGGTGGCTTATTAGCTCTATTCTGGCATGAAATATGTGTCCTCTGGTGGCTTATTAGCTCTATTCTGGAATGAAAGGTGTGTCCTCTGGTAGCTTATTAGCTCTATTCTGGCATGAAATATGTGTCCTCTGGTGGCTTATTAGCTCTATTCTGGCATGAAATATGTGTCCTCTGGTGGCTTATTAGCTCTATTCTGGCATGAAAGGTGTGTCCTCTGGTGGCTTATTAGCTCTATTCTGGCATGAAATATGTGTCCTCTGGTGGCTTATTAGCCCTATTCTGGCATGAAATATGTCCTCTGGTGGCTGATTAGCTCTATTCTGGCATGAAAGGTGTGTCCTCTGGTGGCTTATTAGCTCTATTCTGGCATGAAATATGTCCTCTGGTGGCTTATTAGCTCTATTCTGGCATGAAATATGTGTCCTCTGGTGGCTTATTAGCTCTATTCTGGCATGAAATATGTTTCCTCTGGTGGCTTATTAGCTCTATTCTGGCATGAAAGGTGTGTCCTCTGGTGGCTTATTAGCTCTATTCTGGCATGAAATATGTGTCCTCTGGTGGCCTATTAGCTCTATTCTGGCATGAAAGGTGTGTCCTCTGGTGGCTTATTAGCTCTATTCTGGCATGAAATATGTGTCCTCTGGTGGCTTATTAGCTCTATTCTGGCATGAAATATGTGTCCTCTGGTGGCTTATTAGCTCTATTCTGGCATGAAATATGTGTCCTCTGGTGGCTTATTAGCTCTATTCTGGCATGAAATATGTGTCCTCTGGTGGCTTATTAGCTCTATTCTGGCATGAAAGGTGTGTCCTCTGGTGGCTTATTAGCTCTATTCTGGCATGAAAGGTGTGTCCTCTGGTGGCTTATTAGCCCTATTCTGGCATGAAATATGTGTCATCTGGTGGCTTATTAGCTCTATTCTGGCATGAAAGGTGTGTCCTCTGGTGGCTTATTAGCTCTATTCTGGCATGAAAGGTGTGTCCTCTGGTGGCTTATTAGCTCTATTCTGGCATGAAATATGTGTCCTCTGGTGGCTTATTAGCTCTATTCTGGCATGAAATATGTGTCCTCTGGTGGCTTATTAGCTCTATTCTGGCATGAAAGGTGTGTCCTCTGGTGGCTTATTAGCTCTATTCTGGCATGAAAGGTGTGTCCTCTGGTGGCTTATTAGCTCTATTCTGGCATGAAATATGTGTCCTCTGGTGGCTTATTAGCTCTATTCTGGCATGAAAGGTGTGTCCTCTGGTGGCTTATTAGCTCTATTCTGGCATGAAAGGTGTGTCCTCTGGTGGCTTATTAGCTCTATTCTGGCATGAAATATGTGTCCTCTGGTGGCTTATTAGCTCTATTCTGGCATGAAAGGTGTGTCCTCTGGTGGCTTATTAGCTCTATTCTGGCATGAAATATGTGTCCTCTGGTGGCTTATTAGCTCTATTCTGGCATGAAATATGTGTCCTCTGGTGGCTTATTAGCTCTATTCTGGCATGAAAGGTGTGTCCTCTGGTGGCTTATTAGCTCTATTCTGGCATGAAATATGTGTCCTCTGGTGGCTTATTAGCTCTATTCTGGCATGAAATATGTGTCCTCTGGTGGCTTATTAGCTCTATTCTGGCATGAAAGGTGTGTCCTCTGGTGGCTTATTAGCTCTATTCTGGCATGAAATATGTGTCCTCTGGTGGCTTATTAGCTCTATTCTGGCATGAAATATGTGTCCTCTGGTGGCTTATTAGCTCTATTCTGGCATGAAAGGTGTGTCCTCTGGTGGCTTATTAGCTCTATTCTGGCATGAAATATGTGTCCTCTGGTGGCTTATTAGCTCTATTCTGGCATGAAATATGTGTCCTCTGGTGGCTTATTAGCTCTATTCTGGCATGAAATATGTGTCCTCTGGTGGCTTATTAGCTCTATTCTGGCATGAAAGGTGTGTCCTCTGGTGGCTTATTAGCTCTATTCTGGCATGAAATATGTGTCCTCTGGTGGCTTATTAGCTCTATTCTGGCATGAAATATGTGTCCTCTGGTGGCTTATTAGCTCTATTTCTGGCATGAAATATGTGTCCTCTGGTGGCTTATTAGCTCTATTCTGGCATGAAATATGTGTCCTCTGGTGGCTTATTAGCTCTATTCTGGCATGAAAGGTGTGTCCTCTGGTAGCTTATTAGCTCTATTCTGGCATGAAATATGTGTCCTCTGGTGGCTTATTAGCTCTATTCTGGCATGAAAGGTGTGTCCTCTGGTGGCTTATTAGCTCTATTCTGGCATGAAATATGTGTCCTCTGGTGGCTTATTAGCTCTATTCTGGCATGAAAGGTGTGTCCTCTGGTGGCTTATTAGCTCTATTCTGGCATGAAATATGTGTCCTCTGGTGGCTTATTAGCTCTATTCTGGCATGAAAGGTGTGTCCTCTGGTGGCTTATTAGCTCTATTCTGGCATGAAATATGTGTCCTCTGGTGGCTTATTAGCTCTATTCTGGCATGAAATATGTGTCCTCTGGTGGCTTATTAGCTCTATTCTGGCATGAAATATGTGTCCTCTGGTGGCTTATTAGCTCTATTCTGGCATGAAAGGTGTGTCCTCTGGTGGCTTATTAGCTCTATTCTGGCATGAAATATGTGTCCACTGGTGGCTTATTAGCTCTATTCTGGCATGAAAGGTGTGTCCTCTGGTGGCTTATTAGCTCTATTCTGGCATGAAATATGTGTCCTCTGGTGGCTTATTAGCTCTATTCTGGCATGAAATATGTGTCCTCTGGTGGCTTATTAGCTCTATTCTGGCATGAAATATGTGTCCTCTGGTGGCTTATTAGCTCTATTCTGGCATGAAAGGTGTGTCCTCTGGTGGCTTATTAGCTCTATTCTGGCATGAAATATGTGTCCACTGGTGGCTTATTAGCTCTATTCTGGCATGAAAGGTGTGTCCTCTGGTGGCTTATTAGCTCTATTCTGGCATGAAATATGTGTCCTCTGGTGGCTTATTAGCTCTATTCTGGCATGAAATATGTGTCCTCTGGTGGCTTATTAGCTCTATTCTGGCATGAAATATGTGTCCTCTGGTGGCTTATTAGCTCTATTCTGGCATGAAAGGTGTGTCCTCTGGTGGCTTATTAGCTCTATTCTGGCATGAAATATGTGTCCTCTGGTGGCTTATTAGCTCTATTCTGGCATGAAATATGTGTCCTCTGATGGCTTATTAGCTCTATTCTGGCATGAAATATGTGTCCTCTGGTGGCTTATTAGCCCTATTCTGGCATGAAATATGTGTCCTCTGGTGGCTTATTAGCTCTATTCTGGCATGAAAGGTGTGTCCTCTGGTGGCTTATTAGCTCTATTCTGGCATGAAATATGTGTCCTCTGGTGGCTTATTAGCTCTATTCTGGCATGAAATATGTGTCCTCTGGTGGCTTATTAGCTCTATTCTGGCATGAAATATGTGTCCTCTGGTGGCTTATTAGCTCTATTCTGGCATGAAATATGTGTCCTCTGGTGGCTTATTAGCTCTATTCTGGCATGAAATATGTGTCCTCTGGTGGCTTATTAGCTCTATTCTGGCATGAAAGGTGTGTCCTCTGGTGGCTTATTAGCTCTATTCTGGCATGAAATATGTGTCCTCTGGTGGCTTATTAGCTCTATTCTGGCATGAAATATGTGTCCTCTGGTGGCTTATTAGCTCTATCCTGGCATGAAAGGTGTGTCCTCTGGTGGCTTATTAGCTCTATTCTGGCATGAAATATGTGTCCTCTGGTGGCTTATTAGCTCTATTCTGGCATGAAATATGTGTCCTCTGGTGGCTTATTAGCTCTATTCTGGCATGAAATATGTGTCCTCTGGTGGCTTATTAGCTCTATTCTGGCATGAAATATGTGTCCTCTGGTGGCTTATTAGCTCTATTCTGGCATGAAATATGTGTCCTCTGGTGGCTTATTAGCTCTATTCTGGCATGAAATATGTGTCCTCTGGTGGCTTATTAGCTCTATTCTGGCATGAAAGGTGTGTCCTCTGGTGGCTTATTAGCTCTATTCTGGCATGAAATATGTGTCCTCTGGTGGCTTATTAGCCCTATTCTGGCATGAAATATGTGTCCTCTGGTGGCTTATTAGCTCTATTCTGGCATGAAAGGTGTGTCCTCTGGTGGCTTATTAGCTCTATTCTGGCATGAAATATGTGTCCTCTGGTGGCTTATTAGCTCTATTCTGGCATGAAAGGTGTGTCCTCTGGTGGCTTATTAGCTCTATTCTGGCATGAAATATGTGTCCTCTGGTGGCTTATTAGCTCTATTCTGGCATGAAATATGTGTCCTCTGGTGGCTTATTAGCTCTATTCTGGCATGAAATATGTGTCCTCTGGTGGCTTATTAGCTCTATTCTGGCATGAAAGGTGTGTCCTCTGGTGGCTTATTAGCTCTATTCTGGCATGAAATATGTGTCCTCTGGTGGCTTATTAGCTCTATTCTGGCATGAAATATGTGTCCTCTGATGGCTTATTAGCTCTATTCTGGCATGAAATATGTGTCCTCTGGTGGCTTATTAGCCTATTCAGGCATGAAATATGTGTCCTCTGGTGGCTTATTAGCTCTATTCTGGCATGAAAGGTGTGTCCTCTGGTGGCTTATTAGCTCTATTCTGGCACGAAATATGTGTCCTCTGGTGGCTTATTAGCTCTATTCTGGCATGAAATATGTGTCCTCTGGTGGCTTATTAGCTCTATTCTGGCATGAAATATGTGTCCTCTGGTGGCTTATTAGCTCTATTCTGGCATGAAAGGTGTGTCCACTGGTGGCTTATTAGCCCTATTCTGGCATGAAATATGTGTCCTCTGGTGGCTTATTAGCTCTATTCTGGCATGAAAGGTGTGTCCTCTGGTGGCTTATTAGCTCTATTCTGGCATGAAATATGTGTCCTCTGGTGGCTTATTAGCTCTATTCTGGCATGAAAGGTGTGTCCTCTGGTGGCTTATTAGCTCTATTCTGGCATGAAATATGTGTCCTCTGGTGGCTTATTAGCTCTATTCTGGCATGAAATATGTGTCCTCTGGTGGCTTATTAGCTCTATTCTGGCATGAAATAGTGTGTCCTCTGGTGGCTTATTAGCTCTATTCTGGCATGAAAGGTGTGTCCTCTGGTGGCTTATTAGCTCTATTCTGGCATGAAATATGTGTCCTCTGGTGGCTTATTAGCTCTATTCTGGCATGAAAGGTGTGTCCTCTGGTGGCTTATTAGCTCTATTCTGGCATGAAATATGTGTCCTCTGGTGGCTTATTAGCTCTATTCTGGCATGAAATATGTGTCCTCTGGTGGCTTATTAGCTCTATTCTGGCATGAAATGTGTGTCCTCTGGTGGCTTATTAGCTCTATTCTGGCATGAAATATGTGTCCTCTGGTGGCTTATTAGCTCTATTCTGGCATGAAATATGTGTCCTCTGGTGGCTTATTAGCTCTATTCTGGCATGAAAGTGTGTCCTCTGGTGGCTTATTAGCTCTATTCTGGCATGAAATATGTGTCCTCTGGTGGCTTATTAGCTCTATTCTGGCATGAAAGTGTGTCCTCTGGTGGCTTATTAGCTCTATTCTGGCATGAAATATGTGTCCTCTGGTGGCTTATTAGCTCTATTCTGGCATGAAATATGTGTCCTCTGGTGGCTTATTAGCTCTATTCTGGCATGAAATATGTGTCCTCTGGTGGCTTATTAGCTCTATTCTGGCATGAAAGGTGTGTCCTCTGGTGGCTTATTAGCTCTATTCTGGCATGAAATATGTGTCCTCTGGTGGCTTATTAGCTCTATTCTGGCATGAAATATGTGTCCTCTGATGGCTTATTAGCTCTATTCTGGCATGAAATATGTGTCTCTGGTGGCTTATTAGCCTATTCAGGCATGAAATATGTGTCCTCTGGTGGCTTATTAGCTCTATCTGGCATGAAAGTGTGTCTCTGGTGGCTTATTAGCTCTATTCTGGCACGAAATATGTGTCCTCTGGTGGCTTATTAGCCTATTCTGGCATGAAATATGTGTCCTCTGGTGGCTTATTAGCTCTATTCTGGCATGAAATATGTGTCCTCTGGTGGCTTATTAGCTCTATTCTGGCATGAAATATGTGTCCTCTGGTGGCTTATTAGCTCTATTCTGGCATGAAATATGTGTCCTCTGGTGGCTTATTAGCTCTATTCTGGCATGAAAGGTGTGTCCTCTGGTGGCTTATTAGCTCTATTCTGGCATGAAATATGTGTCCTCTGGTGGCTTATTAGCTCTATTCTGGCATGAAATATGTGTCCTCTGGTGGCTTATTAGCTCTATTCTGGCATGAAATATGTGTCCTCTGTGGCTTATTAGCTCTATTCTGGCATGAAAGGTGTGTCCTCTGGTGGCTTATTAGCTCTATTCTGGCATGAAATATGTGTCCTCTGGTGGCTTATTAGCTCTATTCTGGCATGAAATATGTGTCCTCTGGTGGCTTATTAGCTCTATTCTGGCATGAAATATGTGTCCTCTGGTGGCTTATTAGCTCTATTCTGGCATGAAATATGTGTCCTCTGGTGGCTTATTAGCCCTATTCTGGCATGAAATATGTGTCCTCTGGTGGCTTATTAGCTCTATTCTGGCATGAAAGGTGTGTCCGCTTGTCAGACAAGAGATGGATGGGATGTCAGACAAGAGATGGATGGGATGTCAGATAAGAGATTGATGGGATGCCATCAGGAGGGTTTCGAGCAGGATTCTTTCTAACATGACGTCTGGACATGGCAGCCTGTTGTCTGTTTGCCTGACAGACTGCTGCGCCATTCCGTATCATAGAGTGCTAGGGGGGTGGGGCTCGGCTCGGTCACTGGCTGCTGCCTGACATGACTCATGTCCAATGTCGAAGGCCTTTGGAACGGTTTTAAGCGCAGCTCTTATGTGGACCTTCACGTGCTCTTCATTAAGCTCACCATAGAAAATCCTCTTTGTGAACTGATGGTCCGGCAATGTCCGGCATGCGTACTACCTGCCCCGCCCAGTGTAGTTGGCTGTGCACGAGGCTAGTGTGGATGCATGGGTTGTCCTGCCCTGGCTAATATTTCGGTGTCTGGAACTTTTTCCTGCAATTTGATGTTGAGAATTTTTCTTAAGCTTTTGGTGTGGAAGTGATTCAGCAACCTCACATGGCGTTGGTATACTCATGTCCAAGTTTCACATGCTTATAGTAAAGTATATGGAGCTCTACAGCTCTGTATACGTTTAGTTTGGTTTGGGTGCTGATTCCCCTTCTGTTCCAGACACTGTCATACAATCTTCCGAATGCTGCGCTGGCCTTTGAGATGATCACGTTCATATCGTCATCAATGTTGGCATTCTGAGACAATGTGCTGCCAAGGTAGGCTAAGTAAAACGGCTCACTGCGTTGATTTTGCTGCCATTGGTGATTATACTAGGCTCGGTGTAAAGTTTGCCTGGGGCCGGCTGGTACAGAACTTCTGTCCTTTTTGTACTGATAATTTTGATAATGAGTCCACAGTTTGAGCAGCACTGGAAACTGTATCTATGCTACATTGCAGGTGCGTGCTTCTAAGCCAGCTTTAAGGGCACAGTCGTCAGCAAAGAGAAGGTCCAGGATAGTGTCTGACTGGACCTTTGTTTTTGCTTTAAACCTCCTGACATTGAACAAGCGACCATCAGTGCGATACCTAATGCCCAGCCCTTCATTGCTATCCATGAAGGCCTCTGTAAGCATGGCTGATAACATGATAGTACACAGTGTAGGGACGTTTATATTAGATCCATATATGCACCAAACACTAAATGCACGTGTTTTATATGTACAGCGTTTTAGATTGAGACGATGACTGTTGAGATTAAATATGTCATGGATGCCCGGATCCTGAGGTAAGATGTTTGTGTGTGTGTGTGTGTTTATTTTTTAAGATTAAAATTCAGGTATCGGCTTTTTTTTTCCTCTATATATTTTTATTCAACGTCTGTCTTCTTAATTCCCGGGTCAGATGTTGTCCACGAATGTTCATCTATTTCCCGTTGTTCATGTGACTGTACATTGTGCAACGTTCATATTTTCTGTGACAACAAAACTGGTTATTATTCTATTGAATTCATAATGGGAGCGCACTCTACTTGGTTAAACAAGTTGAAACAATTTTATAAGATGTCATCTGCCATACCACCACTTACCTTTTGTCTGTTACGAATGTTCTCTTTAAGCTGCGCGGTTGCGCGGCTGCGCAGCCATCTGACTGAAGCCACGCAGCAGTTAAGAACTACCGCGAAGTAATTGTTGTCAACTGTTGCAAAAAAAAATTATGCTGATCAACTTCGCACACGAGTTTTTTCTCTTTGCACACGGACCAACGAACCTTCGAGAACACATTGGGTACGGTACTTGCGAGTTCAACTATGAGTGTTTGCCCAACGAACCTTCGAGAGCACATTGGGTACGGTACTTGCGAGTTCAACTATGAGTGTTTGCCCAACGAACCTTCGAGAGCACATTGGGTACGGTACTTGCGAGTTCAACTATGAGTGTTTGCCCAACGAACCTTCGAGAGCACATTGGGTACGGTACTTGCGAGTTCAACTATGAGTGTTTGCCCAACGAACCTTCGAGAGCACATTGGGTACGGTACTTGCGAGTTCAACTATGAGTGTTTGCCCAACGAACCTTCGAGAGCACATGGGTGG